>WTXF01000127.1:0-88975 GCA_022496215.1 Russula brevipes | reverse complement strand
CTCACATCACTCCCGAGCCGGCGCCCAACTCGTGGCACTCATCACAGGCCTCTCTTCCCCTCTGTTCCTACAAAACGCGGATCACCTCAACCGACTCGACATCCTCCTCCCCAACCGGGTGATACAGAGCCATGCCTCCTCAGTGGGCCCTGGCCCTTTACTGGCTCTTTCTTCCCGCCTACGTTCTTCTCTACTCACTCTCCTGGCCTTACCCGGATCTCTTCTATCCATCGAGTTCCGATGGTTCTCCCCCCGCTGGGCACACGCTCGCCACATTGGAGATTTTGTCAGCGGTCTGGATGACGACGACTTACCTCTACAGCTGCCTCTCTCACCTCCGGACCGACGAAGCGAAATGTACCAAGAATGGGCCGCCTCGTACGCCCCCTCTACCCGATCGTCTTACACCTCCTGTCGCCCCCCCGACGGCAACCGACCCCCTCCATTCATCCGCGGTATCCTCGCCCGCAGCAGCCGTCGTCTCTTCTCCGCCACCGTCCAGCTCTCCACAGGCCACGCCTTCACCTCCACTTACTCCCTTCGTTTTCGCCCAGGTGCTGATGATAACACCACGTGCCCGTGCTCCACCCCGGGATCTTATGAATCTCATACAGCAAGACACGTCATCCTCGACTGCCGGCGACACCTTCCAATACGTCTCGAGACCTTTGGGACGGCGACCCCCTCCTTCAACTACATCTTCTCAACATTCGCAGGAGGCTTCCAACTCGGCGAGTTCCTCTGGCGCTCCTTCGACCTCCTTGTCCCCCTCCCACCTCCGGAACCGCGTTTCCGGTCGCCTGACTAGTGGCCTCCCACCGGACTTCTTCACAGACAGGAATGGCATCCAGATCCCGGAAGAAGAGGTCTTCCCTGACCTTGATGACCCGGCTGTCATGGATCGGCTCTTACGTAATATCCGTCGTCAGCCTTAGCCTTCTCTTTTACTCTTTACCTATGTACGCGCCTCCTACCCCACGTTCTCCCATACCTACGCCTCTCTGCACACTTTAGTAGTGTACGTGTCTCATAGTTGAGTAACTAGGACAATAAACTGATTCCAAAAAAAAAAAAAAAAAAAAAAAAAAAAATAATTAGAATAATACCAGATGCAGATTAGTTTTCCCGATTGAATGTTTCTCCATTTGTGCGAGTTCAAATTCGGCATGTCCCTTAGCGGCATCGATCGATCACATGCACTAATGCCAATTAGTATGAGCATTGATCATTTCCTCTGTGCATTTTGCATTCAAGTGAGTAAACTCTGTGATTGTAGATCCTGCCGGTGTATATATCGGGAATATTAGATCCACCAATGAAAAATTGGTTTGTTGAAGATTTGCCATGTGGCAGTAGTTCTGTGGAGCCTTTGCAACGTGAAAAGTTTTGATTCCTTCACCATCCCACTTCTGCAGTAAAACAATATCTTATCCACTTGCCATGTCTACCACATCTTATGAACCCTCGGAAAATGAACATGGGGATCAACCCCTCAATGTGGCAGATTATCCAGATATTCACCGATTCACCTTTGGCCAGATGCGGAACCTCACATCCCACTTGGTAGAATACCCGACACTGTCCTGGGAGGATCGTCCAGAGTTTTTGCAGAAGCGTTTTGAGGAGGTTTGGATCTTTGAGAATCCAAGCTGGGATTGGGATGGCAGGCCACTGAAGAAGGAGGATAACTCAAAGTACCACTGGACAAAACAGGCAAGTCATTATCCATAATTGGTCATAATTTCATATATGGTGTTTGTGATCCTTCATTCTCATCCACTGACTGACGAGTTCATATAGGCAGTCCGAGACTGGTACAGTGAAAATGGGAGGGTTCAAGAAGTTCGCAAGTTCAGAAACCGCCTCAAGAACTGGAACGTTCGAACTTTGTATGCCGCACTGTATAAGAAGCATATATCACGCATCATATTGCACCGGGACCCATCTGCCACATCAGGAAAACAGCAAAATGCTGAATGCTTCTTAATGCTTCTTAATGCTTCTTTATTGCTCTTATTAAGCAGGGTGCCCTTCTTAATAAGCGGATAAGAGGCATTAAGAGGCATTAAGAAGCATTCAGCATTTTGCCGTTTTCCTGATGTGCCTGGGGTGTAGAACATCAGCATGTGAGAGACAAGGGAATGGGAGGGGGGACTTACACAGATAAAGCAGGATGCTCAGCAGTTGAGGGCAAGGACCATGACGAGATCGCACCCATCCCTGCGACAATGTCCCACCACTCCCACCACATGGTCCGTGTGTGCAGCCCAAAGAGCAGCATGTGCACAGGGTGCCACGGTGCCGGGAGGCTGCGCGTGTGGCAAGCACAACATGCATAAGTGTGGGGAAGGAGTGCGGGGAAGGAGTGCAGGAAAGGAGCATGGGAAAGGAGCGCGGGAAAGGAGGTGGAGGGAGGCAGGGGGCACACCACAGAAGCCAGGGTGGTAGAGCATCAATGAGTGTCCAAGGGAGAGAAGGGGAGGGTGGCTTACATGGAGATGACAAGGCTGGAGGGCACAACTGAAGGCTGGCACAACTGCTGCAAGTAGGCCTCTTCATGGGGTCACAAGCTTGCCCCACCTGTCAGTTTATTTTTTCTTAAGATGGACTCAGCTTGAAATGGCCCTACTAGGGAGAGGAATACTGGGGAGATGCGGACTGGGGGAGAGAATGCGAATGCGAAGTTAAATGCCGTTCAACAGTCGTTCAACTTGAACATGTCACATGACACCCTGGGTGTTCCCGTTCTTGAGGGCCGGCCAGCTTGAGGTCTTGGGGTGTGAGTTTGAGGTTGTTCACTGCACAACCTCCCTCAGTTCTCGCTCCTGAACAAACCAATGCACACACATGCCACACACAGCCCCCACCTTGGCCACCACCACCAACAAAACAGCCACGTCGCTGTCCCAAGGGCTTCAAAATTGGCCCCAATGCCGGCAAGAATGGGAGGTCTTGGAGGGCCCAACAATGACACGTGGCCATCAGGTGAGTGCGAGTGCGAGGTGGCACGAATGGTGCCCAATGCTGACCATCGCCCCCTTCTCCTGGACACAGGTGACACAGGCCCTTCACATGGGTGCCCTCGATTCTGGCCCCTTGGCAATGCGACGGTGTCCTCCCAAGAAGGCCCCCCCAGTTCAATACCATGGGTGGCGGCCTCTCCAGGTGGCTCCCCCCCTCGATTCTGGCCACACCCCCTTGGCGATACAACGGCCTCCTCCCGAGGATGCTCATCATCAAGACCATGGATTGCGGCCCTGTCCAAGGTGCCTGCCGCACTCAGTGCTCCCCACCGTTCGCGTTGCGTGGCCAGCATGGCACCTGCCGCTGCTTGCATTGTGCGGCCAGCGTGGCACCCGCCGCTGCTCGTGTTGTGCGGCCAGTGCGGCACCCGCCGCCGCTCGTGTTGTGCGGCTAGGCAATTGCACAGGTAACCCCCGGGTATCCCCGGGCTGACCCGTACCCCTACCCGTTACCCGCGGGTCAGAACTCACGGGTCACCGCAGGTACGAGTTTTGTGTATGGGTTTCATAGTTTTTAGGGACCTTAGGGTACCCCACACACAGTAATAGAATTAAAAAACAATTATATCAGTGTATTACAGTAGAATTCTATCATCTATGCTAAGCTTGATGCTAAGACTGCAGTATCAAATTCAGGCAACTGCAGTGGGATGAGGGGAGGTGAAGGGCGGTGGTGCAGCTGCGTCAGAGGGTGGTGGGACGAGGCACAAAGGGCGGCGGCACAGCAGTGTTGGAGGCGGTGGGACAAGGAGTAGCAGTGTTGGAGGGCGGTGGGATGAGGGGTGGCAAAGGGCGGTGGTGTGGCGGTGTTGGAGGGTGGTGGGATGAGGGGGTGGTGAAGGTCAGTGGCGAGTCGACCCGCTCCTGTCCTGGGCTGTCGCGACCACACTGTGCTCGATAAGGAGCCGTGCAACTTCGACGTGTCCCTCGGACGATGCCTCATGCAGTGGAGTCGACTCGCTCTCATCCTGGGCTGTCGCGACTGTGCCATGCTTGATAAGGAGCCATGCAATTTCGGCGTGTCCGTTGGACGACGCATAATTAGTGTTTAAGGGTCCAGTCCTGTGGACCTCAAAAAGACTGGCAACCGGACACAACCGAACTGGAAGGGACCGGACTTCCGGTTGGAGTTGCGTCCATTTTGGGATGGTCCGGTTGCCGGTTGCCACACTCAGGGAAAATGGGGCAACCGAGAAAAGACCGGTTGCAACCAATCACAACCGGTCTTTGTTATGTAATCTTGCCATGCCCACGGGAAGGCCAAAAATCGCTGCGAGGCGTGTTGCTCACTGTGCACAACTAGGCCTTCGTTGCCTTCCCCGCCCTCGCTGTCTTCGTCCTTGCTGCCTCTGCCCTCGCCGCCTTCGCCCTCGCCACCTCCACCCTCGCCGCCTCTGCCCTCACCCTCGCTGGCGTCGCCCACCCCCTCATCCTCGTCCTCGCCATCACCTTCCCCCTCGTCCTCACCTTCGCCACTGTCGCCGTTGCTCCACCCGCCGCCATGCTGCACCCGCCACGCAGCGGTCCCAAAACCCCCCATCTTCTCCCTGCATCTCTTTCATTTCCCGCCTCTTCCATGCCCTGGGGTCCCTCGCGCCTCCTGACAGAGGATGAAAATCAAGTCGTCTCTGATTCTCGTTCAAGTTCACCAACGAGTCTCTCTCGGAGCGGGCCTTGCCCTGGTGCAGAGCTCGCTCCTTCCCCATCTGGTGTCGTTGTCGCCGAGCCAGACCCTGGGCCACAGTAGTTCCTCTACGGCCACTACCTCGAGAGTCAGACAGGCAGCATCACTGCCGTTGTTCCTCCCGGTTCGACAGCTGAGAAAGTGGCCCAACTCCGTGCACTGCACCCCCACGAGTCCTCATTGGTGTCATCTGGTGATGAAAGTGATGGAACGAGCTTCACCGAGGACCGAGGAGGAGCCGACACCCCTTCCGCCCGCAAATGCGTGGGAGGTGTATACGATGACACCCCGGCCGCCATGCCCCGACAGCCCCTCGCGCTTGCAAATGCGTGGGGGGTGTCTGCGACAACGTGGCACCACCCTCCGCCCGCAAACGCGTGGGCTTCTGCGACAATGCCCGCCGCCACGCCACGCCACCCCCCGCCATCCCGACCCCCTTCCGCCTGCAAACGCGTGGGGGTGTCTGCGACTATACCTGCGGACGCCACGCCACCCCCGCCAGACCATCCCGACCCCCTCCCGCCTGCAAACGCATAGAGGGTGTATGTGACAACGCCCGGCCACCACGCTACCCGACACCCCTCCCGCCCGCAAACACTTCGGGGTATATGCGCCCAGCCGCCAGTCCACCCACCAACACCCTTCTCGCTCGCAAATGCGGGGGGGTGTATGCACAACGCCCGCTGCACCACGCCACCCCCTCCAGCGGGCCCCTCCAGCCCCTCACGCTTGCAAACGCGTGGGGGAGTCTGCGACAACGCGCCACCACACTAGCCCCACCATGCCACGCCGCCACCCCCTCCCAGCCCCTCGCGCTCGCAAACGTGTATGCCCCTCCAGCCCCTTGCGCTTTTTTGGCTCGAGAAGGCGACGCACGATGCACGTAGGATCGTCCTGCGCGACGATGATGTTCTTCGGCCTGAGCTCGTGCAGGTCGAGCGTGTACCGAGCGAGCTCTGGGTCCGCGCTGTCAGGCCCCGCAGCGGCGCACGAGCTCGACGAGCAACGTGACGGCGCGCTCGACGATCGTCTGCATCTCGGCGAGCAGGGCTTCGCACTCGGCTCCCACGGGCGCACCCTGAGTGAAGAGCGCGTGCGTCGCAGCACGTTCGTGCTCCGCACAAGCAAGGAAGTATGCGCGTGCGGTCGGGAATGGGCCGCGGTCAATCGAAAGCGCGGTGCGGCCCTCAACGTAGAAGCACGGGTGGGTGAGTGGGCTGAGGGTGTCTGCGACAGCGTGCCGCCACCCCAGCCCCGCCCCGCCACGCCGCCATCCCTCCAACCCCTCGCGCTCACAAATGCGTGCGGGTGTCTGCGACAACGCGCCACCACCCCAGCCCCGCCCCGCCACGCCGCCATGCCTCCAACCCCTCGCGCTCGCAAACGTGTGGGGGTGTCTGTGACAACGCGCCGCCACCCCAGCCCCGCCACGCCACGCCGCCACGCCGCCAACCCCTCGCGCTCGTAAACACGTGGGGGTGTCTGCGACAATGCGCCGCCACCCCAGCCCCGCCCCGCCCCGCCCCGCCCCGCCACGCCTCCAACCCCTCGCGCTCGCAAACGCGTGAGGGTGTCTGCGACAATGCGTCGCCACCCCAGCCCCGCCCCGCCACGCCGCCATCCCTCCAGCCCCTCGCGTGAGGGTGTCTGCGACAGCGCACCACCACGCGGGCCCCACTGCGTTGCGCACCACACTGCCCAACATGTGTTCTTAGTCTACTTGTATTACACTGTCTGTAGTCTTGTGTAAAATAGTTAATAGACCTTTATTTTTTACTGCAAAGAGTGATTGTATAAGTCAAAACATGAGTGCAATGACCGGTTGCTGTCAGTTGCCAACCGGTTAGCTCAACAACCAGTTGAAACCAGTTGTTTCGAGGCAACCCAACCGAAGGAGACCGGTTGTCTCCAGTCCGGTTGCCGGTTGCAGCCCACAGAGCTTCGGATGCAACCGGTTGCGGTTGCAGTTGCCCCGATTTGGGCCAAAAAACCGGACCGGACCGGACTTTGAAACACTAATCCTAATCTGGTCTTGGTCAGGGAGAGGCGTAACATCTTTGACAGTGTTATCGTTGCGCTGCCTGCAGTCGACGACTGTCCTCAATTTCCCTGTCTTTTTCGGTATGCATAGTAGGGGTGCGGCCTGTGGAACTGCCTTGGCTGTCCACCAGCCCGCGTTCGTATATTGCTGCAGCTTTTCTAGGAGCTGCGGCTTCATCGCTTCTGGGCAGCGCGGTAGGTGGTAATAATATTGTTTACTCGCGTCGATCAGTGGGATTCTGTGGTTAATTTCTCTCAAAGGCGGGGGTTTCGATGGGGCACCATTCATGATGTCCGTGTATTTTGCAAACCATTGTTCCTGGCGTATCTCTGTGTCGGGAATCTCGTCACGTGTTTTCTTGCTTTTAGGTATGATTGTATTGCTGCCTAGTGTTGCTGAAACTTGGCTAGTCGGGGGCTGACTTGCCGAGCTGTGACTCTTACCAGAGCCGGTTGTGGAAGCCAACGACTCCTGCTTTTTAGCCAGCTAACTGGGGATCCATCTTCTTCACGCGTTCAAGAGGTTGTTCTGCAGTGGCATGCACTGTAGGAACTTAATCTTAATACATGAATGCTCTACATATACTATGTACAGGCAGAGTGGCGTGGATGCCGACGTGTTCAATGAGTAACATGGTGTGCTGTTGGGGGCTGCCTTACAGGTGGGCCCCATGCATTCATCATCATCGTCTATGATTGAGGGACACTGTGTGTTGTTGGGTGCTGCCTTGTAGGCGGGCCCCATGCGTACATTGTCGTCGTGGTATTCCAGTGAGACATCCACTTCCTCAACTTGATAGTTCACAACAGCATTGTCTTCAGGGCGCGAACGCAGCCAGGGTGGGTGGGACTGGCGCATCACCATGGGCGTTAGCTGGCATGTTGCTAACATCTTTGACTGGGGTGTCACCAGGGTCATCAATTGTAAGGGATGAGGCAGGTGGCGTGTCACCAGGAGCATTAAGTGGCATGTTGCCAGAAGCGTCAACTGGCGCGGCCGAAGGCAGCATGGAAGACCAGGGATTGGTCGCTGGGTGCGAGATGAATGGATGGGTTGGCGGGAGCAGTCCAACTACGGGATCCTCCTGCGGAGATGAAGCTGAGCGCGATAGGCCACGTGAGGGCGACGGTGACGATCCATGCCGGCACGTGAATTTGCATTGACGAAGTGTATGGTGACTATGGTCACGCAGGCTTTTGTCGCATTCGTTGTTGTTGTCCATATGCCCAGGCTGGTAGCACAGGGCGTCGTAGGTATGTTGGAAGTTGTCCATTGCATGTGCGGCTCTGAGGGCCTGGCACGAGTCTGCACATTCTGCAGATAGGCGTCCTATTATTGTTGCGTCTCTCTGCTGCTCGGCCTCAGTGGAAATAGCGTCACCGAAGTCCAAAGTGTGGGCGAAAGGTGCGAGCCATGGGTCACACCTGTTGCACTGGTGAGCGTTGTGGGTTACAACCCGCATGTCGGTGTGATGGAGGTAGTCCGCAGGGTGGTCGGGTTTTGCTGATTGCAGGAGTTCAGTCGCCTTGATGGTGCTGTCCAGGTTCCAATGTACCTGGACTGGTTCCTGATTGTTGTTGTCCCAGTCATGGGTGGCGATCTTGTCGACGTGCCATTCCATGTCATCAGGTGTGCCACATTTTTTTTTTTTTTTTTTTGGAATCAGTTTATTGTCCAAGTTGTACAACCATGAGACAAGTACTCTACTAGAGAGCGCAGCGAGACGTATGTAGTGCGAGAGACGTGAGGTAGGGAGGCGCGTACAAGTTTGAGAGATAAAGAGTAGGTAATTAATCGAAAATGTCCGTTTCTTCCTCCTCGACTTTCATTGTAAAGAGGGCAGGATCAAATGCAACGTTACCATGCCTGTCAGTGAAGAAGCCGGCTGGCAGCTCAGTCGGGGCTCGGCGAGCGGAAAGTAGGTTCCGGAGGTGGAAGGGGGTGGAGGAGGTCGCGGGAGAGATGCAGGAACTCCCCGAGTTGGAACCCCCCGGCGAAAGTGGAGAAGGTGTGAGTAAAAGAGGGGACTTCGGTCCTGAAGGCTTGGAGGCGGGCGGCGCGGTGGCGGGTGCAGTCGAGGATGACATGTCGAGTTGTGTGAGATTCGCGCGAGAGAGGCGTGGAGCAGAAGCACTCCAGGCGGTCGCCAGCTGTGGGGCGGAACCGGAGGGAGTAAGTCGAGGTGAAGGCGTGTCCGGTGGAGAGCTGAACCCCAGCAGAGAATAGGCGTCGATTCCCTCTGGCCAATAAGCCGCGTATGAAGGGAGGGGGCCGGTTGCCTTCGGGTGGGAGGCGGCAGGAGACGTGGGCGGGGTGTGAGGAGGTGTGCCACATTCAAGGTCACCTTCATAATGAGGGTGCACTTCCCGACATGGGGAGAGCGCATTGTCACTCAGGGGGGTACTATGACCCTTCAGTGGAGGGGGTTCCAGTGGGACCCTCTGCACGATGTCCGCGTACTCTGCCGACTGTCATTCGTGGCATGTGTGAGCTAGTGTTGGGGAAGTTTGGTTCCAAACCACTTCAAACTTGGTTCAAACCGAAACCAACCGGAAGTTTGGTTTGCGGTTTGGGAAATTGGTTTGGTTTGGTTTGTGGTTTGGTTTCGGTTTGGGAAAAGAGTGGGGTTTGTAAACGGTTTCAAACTCGGTTTAAACCGCTTTTATTTCCTTTTTGGGTTAGGGTGTAAACTGGTGTTTCAAACTGATTTTAACTGGTTCAAACTGGTTCAAACTGTTTCAAACTGTTTCAAACTGTTTCAATACTGTTTCAAACTGACTCAAACTGATGCAAACTCAGTTTAAACTCGGTTTAAACCAAACTCAAACCAAACCCAAACCAAACCCCAAACCAAACCCCAAACCAAACCCCAATCCAAACCCCAATCCAAAATCAAAAGTTTAGTGTCAGTTTGGAGATTTCTGTAATATATATATGTATTTTTAGAATAATTAACATGCAAACCAAGTCCAGAACCAATCAGGGTGATCAAACTGAAACCAAACTTGCAGTTTCAGTTCAGTTTCGGTTTGGTTTCAGTTTAAACCAAACTGCAAACCAAACTTTTTTCAAACTTTTCTTAAATGGTTTACTCTTGGTTTAAACCGAACCAAACCACTTTTTAAATGGTTTGGCAGTTTTTGGAAAACCTTAAACGGTTTGGTTTCCGGTTTGGGCCAAACCAATTGGTTTGGTTTCTGGTTTGGCCCAAACTGGCCCAAACTGAACCAAACCGAACTTCCCCAACACTAGCGTGAGCGTCGACATGTCATCCGCTTGTCTCATTGTATCCAGTCAGGGGCTTAGCGTTGCTCGTATACTGGTTATGTGCTTCTTGTGCGCTCTGGCAGCGATCCTGGGTTGCATCATAGCGCGATTCCCAGTCCACATCCTCGAACCAAGGAGGGGATGGCCTTGCAACAGCCTCGCTCTCCTGTATGGCCCATAGGAATTCAGTTTCGTCCTCGTCGGACTGTGTTGCATAACCGTCGAACTCACCACGGTTTGAGTTCTCCTCTTCAGAGTCCTCATTGTACCAACCACCATCAGGACCGCAATCCTGATCGTCGGTGTCCGATGGCGCTGTGCTACCATCGAATGCCTCGTAGTTCAAGCTTTCCCATTCGGCACCCTCGTCATACTGAGCGCTGTCAGAACTGTAGTCCTGGCCGTCTTCATCCAATGGCACTACGGTACCGTCAGACTCCTCAGGATATGAGGTCTCCTCGTTGAGGTCCTCGTCGCATTCGGCTGTGAGTGTGTCCTCTGCTTCGGAGTCGTTGTCGGACTCCTCGGGATATGAGGTCTCATCGGAATTCTTGTCGCGCTCGGCAGTGAGTGAGTCCTCGGCTTCGGACTCGTCATTGGACTGACTGTTGTCATAGGTCTCGTCCTGCTCTGTCAAAGCTTCTAGTTTGCGTACGGGACCTACACCGCTGAAGCTCGTGTCTCCTAGCTCTGGTGATGTGCTGTCCTCATGCGACTCCGTCCTTCGTGCATTGCTCGCATGGCTATCGTGCGAGCTATCCCTATTGGACCCGCGTCTGGGTCTGATGATGGCCAGGGCCTTCTCGTAACGTCGTGCCTTCCGCAGATGTCTTCGATTGGACTGTTCTTGGCAGTTATGCCATCGTGCAACGCGAGGTGGTTTCGATAATCCCTTGGTAATCTGTTCAATAATCTCCTTCTAAAGGAGTAGGAGTCCGGGTACTGTGCGAGCCTTCCGGCCCACATCAGTAGCTCGCGATGGAATGCGCGCACTCCGGTGTCGTAGGCAACTGTATTCTTGCGTATTCGCGCGCCGCTTGCTGTGATGAAGCTGTGGTGACGAAAGCCCAGTATGGCCCTAGAATGACAGACTCAGACGTCCAATCGCGAGCACCACGCTGTGGTTGCTCGACTTCGTGGATGAACCAGCGTTCTGCTTGTCCCCTGAGGCAGGTACCTGCCACCTGTACTTGGTCTTCGTCCCTGCCCTGACCAGTCAGGCGACAAAGTTTGAAGTAGCGCAGAAGGCCTTGCAGCCAGCACTCAAACCGGTCGATGTCGTCCTCCCTCCCGTAAGGTTTGGGCAACCTGGCGCGCGCCCTCTCAGTTCGGGCTGGCCACCTGGCACTCCTCTTAGGGAGTCCAAGATGTACTGCCTCAAACTGGCGGCCATACTTGCGTTGTACTCCGGATCGGGTTGGCTTCACTCGGCGGCTTGCTGGGGTGGTGCGGCTCTTGTCCCTGTGTTCATGCTTCTTGCTCGGGGCGCATAGTCCTGGTCCAGTAGACCTGTATTCTCGTCTGTCCAGCCAAAGGTCTGGCTGTATTCAACGTTGGTTGACTCCTCCCAGCATTGTCAGAGCGAGGAGCATTGTGAAATGTTCACACTCCTTCGAGTTGGGTCTGCGCCCTCTGTCGCGCGTGTACTCTATCGGTTCCTCAGTGGGTCCACGATCTGTGTACAACACTTGACGTTCCCCTTCGGGTCGTGTCTGGGCTCTTTGGCGACTTGTGAGATCTTCCGATCCCTCTGTCGCCCCACGTTCCGCGTACAGGGCTTGTCTAGCCTGGGCGTGGGGAGAATGTCTGTGTCCCTGGTACTAATTCACAAAGTTAGCGCCTGGGTCACGGCGACCACGTCCTCCATTCGTGCTCTTATGCTCTCCATTCGAGCTCCCATGGTCTCCACTCGAGCCCCCAAGGTCTCCAATTGTTGGTAGGGAAGTGCAGGGGTTTCATGACCCGTGAGGGTCACGGGTAAGGGTAGTCACGGGTACGGGTACGGGTCACACTGAGGGAACCCGTGACCCACACCCAACCTGCCACCCATGTCCTTAACTCCTCGCCTTCGTTGAGACCAAGCTTCCATGCCTGAAGACTGTGGCCTTTGGATCAATCTGATTTGATACCCAAGCAATTGGGCTGCTCGTGTACAAGCTGGGGAATTTGGAGTTCGGGAGGTCGCCCATGCGTCAGTGCGTGGCTCCGGGGTGCATCTTGCACTCGCATGGCGCATCAGCGTCCAGTCCTCTGGCCGAGTCGGGACGGCTTCCGTGGCTCCTCTGTCCCTGCAGGAGCTCGAGTGTGTTCGTGTAGGGCAGGCGAAAAGAGTGCGTGGCGTGCTGTGAGGTCAGAGCACTGCGGATCGACGCGTTCGGAGTGCCTGCCAACTCGAGCCCCATCGTCGTGACCAGGTGCGCCCTTGTTTCCCCCTATTTCTATCCCTTTTGCTAACTTTCTTCGTATTTGTAGTCGCCCCGCACGTCGCGGAGCCACCACCTTCTAAGCTGTCACCGCCTCTGCAGCTGCTATCCCGCTCTTTCGAAAGTCCCACCCGGACCCACTCAGATGCTTGCAGTGCTGAGTACACTGTCCACGCCACCGCCGCTCTTTGAACCGTCCCTTGAGCTGCTGCCGGTCAAACCCGCGCTCACACCACCACCACCCTAAGCCGCCTCTCTCCCTGCAGCTGCTAACCCGCCCTTTCAAAGTACATAATCAACAGCCAAAGTCGCGCCCAAATGCAAACGCATCGTTCACAGCGGACATGCAGTGACGTGCGCGCGGAGCTCCCAGGGTGGGAGCGGCCACGGCAAGACCTCGCCGACCACCTGCATGCTCTGCGAAGAGGAGCGTCGCCCACGCCGAGCGACCAATTGCAATGGCAGCACAGCGGGCACGACGCACGCTTGGAGCTCCCAGGGCAGGAGCAACAACGGCAAGACCTCACCAACCACCTGCACGATCTGCGCAGAGGAGCGTCGCCCACGCCGAGTGACCAAACACAAGGGAATCGTGCGCAGCAGGCGCGATGCACGCGCGGAGCTCTCAGGGTGGGAGCAGCAACAGCAAGACGTCGCCGGCACCTGCACGATCTGCGCGGAGAAGTGTCGCCCTGCCGAGCGATCAAGCACAAGGAGATTGCGCACAGCGGGCACGAAGCACATGCGGAGCAACAGCAAGACGTCACCGGCACCTGCGCGATCTGGGCAGAGAAGCATCGCTGTGCTATAAGGGATGAGAGTCGGGTGTCGGGCGCTCCGGTGTGGCTAATCCGAGCCAGACGTGCTCAACGCACACGCATTCCGGAGGCCATTGTCGCAGCCGCTTCCCCCTCCTCGCCTTTCGACACTTCGCCCGTCTCTGCCCCCGGGTGCCCTGTCCACACCACCTGCGCTCCTCGAACCGCCGCCTGAGCCACCGCCATTGCTTGCGATGTCCGCGCTCACCCAGCCTCCACAGCCCACGCCTACGTCACCACCGCCACCCCTGCCCCTGCGCGAAGCCCAGAACAAGTCTAATGCAAGAGAGAGCGACCTGTATCACGGATGCGAAGCGACAGCGAAGCTGTGTGCTCGCTTCGTCTCCCATCTCTTCGCATGTCCAGACGTCTTCCTCCCCTCTACTCGACGTTCCCCCAGAGCCCCCGCCTCCGCAACCAGAGCAACCCCGAGCCACACCCAGACGCCTCAGAGTCCCCCAGCATTCGCATCACCAAAAGAATGGACACCGTGAGTTCAGCCAATGCCGTGCGTGCAGTGCCGCAGCCCGCAAGTAGGCAATTGCACAGGTAACCCCCGGGTATTCCCGGGCTGACCCTTACCCCTACCCGCACCAACCCCTACCTGTTACCCGCAGGTCAGAACTTGCGGGTCACCACGGGTACAGGTTCTACTCAGGGTCCCTAGAAAAAGACAAGTCCAGCACCAGCAAGAGTGCTCAGAATGGATGTTCTCTGTCAGGCAAGATCTGGTCATGGCAAGACAGCAGACCCTCAAAAGCAATGACATGGATTGACCCACCGCCTCTTAGTGTTGGGGAAGTTTGGTTTGGTTCGGTTTGGGCCAGTTTGGGCCAAACCGGAAACCAAACCAATTGGTTTGGCCCAAACCAGAAACCAAACCATTTAAGGTTTTCCAAAAACTGCCAAACCGTTTAAAAAGCGGTTTGGTTTGGTTTAAACCGAGAGTAAACTGTTTAAGAAAAGTTTGAAAAAAGTTTGGTTTGCGGTTTGGTTTAAACTGAAACCAAACCGAAACCAAACTGAAACCACAAGTTTGGTTTCAGTTTGATCACCCTGATTGGTTCTGGACTTGGTTTGCATGTTAATTATTCTAAAAATACATATATATATTACAGAAATCTCCAAACTGACACTAAACTTTTGATTTTGGTTTGGGGTTTGGTTTGCATCAGGAAAACGGCAAAATGCTGAATGCTTCTTAATGCTTCTTAATGCTTCTTTATTGCTCTTATTAAGCAGGGTGCCCTTCTTAATAAGCGGATAAGAGGCATTAAGAGGCATTAAGAAGCATTCAGCATTTTGCCGTTTTCCTGATGTATGAGATGCTGGGTATTGGGGTGTGAGACGGTGTGGGTGCGTGAGCCATATCTTATTTTCATGACTTGTATTGACTGTCCGTCTTCTCAGTTCCATGCAGCATGCATGAATTTCGATTCCCCACCACGGCAGTGGTCCTGCGAGAGCTGCAGGGCAGGGGGTAGCCGTCGTCGTCGCTAGTACTATATTTGGTAATTGACTTGCTCAAACTCCCAAAAAAAAAACATGTGTGGGTAAAATATACTATATTTAGAAGGTGGGGGGGTGGGGGGGGGGTTCACATGGACGAAAATAAAAAGTTTGACCTGTAGTCCTCAATTTTAGTCCCGCCACCCCCTTGCCAAAAGTGCACTGAAAGTCACACATAAAGTCCACAGAAAGTATATCAATTATTGGTTTGGGTGGCTACATCAGACATCCGGGTCAGGGTCTTCCATGACTGGAATGCCACTGCTACTGGAAGGTTCAGGAGCTTCATCATATAATGGATCAAAAAGAACATCATCGTCATCACCGGAATCCTCCCCAGTTCCACCATCATCACTGCGACAGCCATGTTCGCCCGCATCCACCTGCTTGCTATGTTCCTGCATCATGAGTGCGGCCTTGAAAATATCGTCCCATTGTTGATCCTTCAAGCTTGTGATTCTCTTCAGGAAAACAGAAGCACGCTTGATAGTACTTTCACCGCGTGTTGATTGGGTGTTGTAATCACCCCAGTTTGCTTTTGAGAATAGTGTTGCCACGGTCCGGTTCGGTCCGGTTCTTTCCGAAAATTTCCGAACCCTGAACCGGACCTTAGGTCCGGTTCACTAATTTGGCGAACCTCGGACCAGACCGGAGAGAACGCGTTCAGCGGGTCCGGTTCGCGGTTCGGGGCCCTCCGAACCCCAAACTGGACCTGCACCTGAGAGAGAACGCGTTCAGCAGGTCCGGTTCAGGTTCAGCAGGTTCAACCTGCCGAACCGGACCTGCATGATTATTATACGACTACATGGCTGTCTTGTGCTCCAATTACTTTATATTATAGTAGACTACATAAAGGACAAGTATAGGAAGGGCAGCAACAAACTAAACAATGCCCTCCAGCAATGGGCAGAGCGCGGGAGTTTGCGCTGCTCGCCACATTCCTCCCTGGTGCACAAAGTGTTTCAGTTGCCAAGTGGTGCCCCCTGCCACCTCCTCACGTCGTCTTTGATGCTGCTCATTCTGTTGTCGAACCCTCGTTAGCGTTGAAAAATAATGTTATGCGGCCGGTGAGATGCGCACCTCAATGCGGCTCTTCTCTCGTGCTGCTGTCTCAAAGTCGCTCTCCCGGATTCCCTTTGCAACCTTGTGCCACAACGCACGGCTCATGCCGTGGGAGGAGAGGGTGTCCTCCGAGGTGAAGAAGGACAGGGCGACCAGGTGGGTCGGCCAGGTCACGCCGTGAAGCAGAATAGGGAAGCAGGGCACTCAGGTGGTGAGAGCCTGCTGCATGAAGAAGAGGGCCCGGTGGACCAATGTGGTGGGCCGGGGCCCGACAGCAAAGGCATATCGCACGCGGGCTTCGAAGTCAAAATCACCAGAGGCGTCGAGGTGCGTCAAGGCCAATGGCAGCGTGAAGGAGCTCAACCGGACCTGACAGAGGACCGGGAGAAACGAAGGAAACCCCACGGAGGGCGAGAATGAGGATGGTGCAAACGCAGCCGGGGTGGGTGGGATTGGCACGTCGCTAGGAGCGTTAACTGGCATGTTGCCAGAAGCATCGACTGGGGTGTCGCCAGGATCGTCAATCGTAAGGGAGGAGGCGGGTGGTGCGTCGCCAGGAGCGTTAAGTGGCGTGTTGCCAGAAGCATCAACTGGTGCGTCCGAAGGCGGCACGGAAGACCAGGTTGGTCACCACGCGCAAGGTGAATGGGTGGGTGGGTTGGAGCGGCCCAGCTACGGCATCCTCCCACGTAGACAAAGCCAGGCGCGAAAGGGCACGTGAGGGCGATGGTGACGATCCGTGCCAGCACACGACTTTGCATTGACGAAGAGTATGGTTGCACAGGCGTTCGTTGTCGTTGTCCGGACGTCCAGGCTGGTAGCACAGGGCGTCGAAGTTACGTCGGAGGTCGTCCATTGCAGCGTACGCGGCTCTGAGGGCCTGGCACGAATCTGCGCATTCTGCAGATGGACATCCTAGGATGGTTGCGTCTCTCTGCTGTTCGGCCTCGATGAGGGTAGCGTCACGGGGAGGCGCGAGGTCCGCTCGCAGACGGGCATTTACCTCCTGCATGTCCCAGAGCTGGTCACACTTCAGACTGTGCTGACGGCGCCAGCTGTTGCAGTCACGGCACAAGGCGTCGATCTCCACGGAATCAGGGAGGCATCCGAGACTGGCCACAGCTTGATCGGTATGTGTGATCCATGGGTCACACATGTTGCACTGGTGGGCGTCGTGGGTTATGACCCGCATGCCGGCGTGATGGAGGCAGTCCACAGGGTGGTCGGGGTTCGCTGATTGCGGGAGTACAGTTGCCTTGATGGTACCATAAGGCAGGCAGGACGACAAGGGTTTTTGGTGGTGGCAGGTAATATCTACCACGCTGGGGTGTGTAGTCACACGTTCCCGTTCGACCCGGTCAGGCAATTGCTGAAGGAGCACACTGACGATCCGCCCTCGAACTGAGGAGAGGTTGGCCTTGCATCAGCCTCGCTTTTCTGTATGACCCGTAGGTATTCAGGTTCATCCTCGTCCGGCTGTGTTGCATAACCGTCGAACTCACCACGGGTAGAGTTCCCCTCTTCGGAGTCCTGGCCATGTCAACCGCCATCAGAACCGCAATCCTGATCGTCTTCGTCCGACGGCGCTGCGCTACCATCGAACTCATCGTAGTTCGAGCTCTCGCATTCGAAGTCCTCGTCGTACTGAGCGCCGTCAGAACCGTAGTCCTGACCGTCTTCGTCCAACGGCACTACGCTGCCATCAAACTCCTCCGGGATATGAGTTCTCCTCGTCGGGGTCCTCGTCGCGCTCGACGGTATCTGAGTCCTCTGCTTCGGAATGGCTGCCCTCGGCCTCGGATTCATCCATCGGCATGTCCTCCAGCGGGGGCGGTGATGACTCGTCGTCGGAGTCGTCTTCTCGCATGAGCCGTAAATACTCAGGCTCATCCTCGTCCGACGGCATCTCGCAGCCATCGTACTGATCGAGATATGAGTCTCCCGCTTGGAAGTCCTCGTCACATTGGGCGCCGTCGGGGCCGTCATCCTCTTCAGGCGGGGCCATTGGTTTGGCCTCGGAATCAGCCTCGTCGTCACCCGGCACCGCGGACTCAAGTGGTTGCCCAGATTCGAGCGTGTCGCTATCCTGGACCGGGTTCTCCGCGTCCAGCAGGTCGTCCACTATTTGAGCCGCGAACATCTATCGCCGTTCGAGTTTCTTGTACTGAGGGCACTTCGGATCGCTCGCGAAGTGTCCGAGCTTTCCGCATTTGAAGCAAGTCAGCTTCGAGGCGTCGGTTTTCCCCGGTGAAGCTGTAGCATCCCTGCGCTCGCGGGGGGCTGCCACATGGAGTCCGAAATGTAGTTTCTCAGGCTGTCGGCCATTCTGGCATCATGCTCCGAGTCTGGTTGGTGTGAGAGGGAGCTTGCCAGAATACTGGCATAGCCATTGTCCTGGAGCTCCCGTTGGTTGCTCGGCGGGCGTAATCTTGATCTAGTATTCCTGGGCCTGCGCTTGCCGAGTGTCTGGCCGTCGGTCCAACCGCGTTATTCGTAGGTCGCTCCCACCTTCCGGAATTTCCGTGTGTTCGTCGTCTGAGACGTTGCCGAAGTGCGGAGGCTCGTCGTATAGATCCTCTTGCCCCCGTCTTCTCGGCATAGGCGGAGTCCTACTGCTTCCTCCGCCAGGAAGGAATGTGGGGAATACTGTGCTTCCGCTGCTTCGAGTGAGGGATGGAGTTGTTGCGTGAGCGTGCAAGTGTTTCGGCGTGTTGTTCGACAGCTGGGGACATGAGACCGCCCAGTGTGCGGCGCCCGTGATGTCCTTCGCACATCTCAAGGCGAACCCATGGGCGCAGGCTGCTGCGGCACACCAGCTGGCTGGTCCGTGGGGGCTGTGGGGCGTGAGCAGTGAAGAAAGCTACATGCTCGAGGAGAAAGACGTTGGAGTACCACTGTACCAGTGCCTGGCCTGATGAACATGTGGGGAGCTGCGGCCTCAGATCTCGGGATCTCGTCTCTCGTCGTGCTGCTCGACGATGCCGCCACCTTGGAAGATACCCCCTCGAATGACCGGGACACCGCGGGCGACTCCCTGGAGACAGGCGTCAACCGGCCTGACGCACCGCTTGTTTTCGCATTGTGCTTCCGTCAAGGGAAAAGGCTGGCTGCATCACGCAGCTCATTACTCGGCTCTGCAACTTATAGAAAACGAGTCAAATAAATTACTAAGGGAAAGGAAGCAGGGAAAGCACTACACACCTTGATCTCCTTCGCACGTGCTTGTTCAGCGGCGCTGGCCCTTGGTCGTCGCGCGGCGCTTCATGCCGCTCTCGATGACGCCTTCTCTTTCTACGGCGATGAGGACGGCGGCGGCGCCCTCATCCCCGTCCTCGTGGCACAGGCGACGCTGTCGAGGAGCAGGTGGACGAGGCCCACCTGCCACACCTTGTGCGGAAGTGGGCCCAGCGCAGCAGGGTGCTCAGCGGGGGGAACACGAGCTCATTGGCGAGGACCACGGCTATGGCAGCATTGGTGTGGAGGGAGTGAGTGAGGAGGCACTCGCAGTGGCGCGCATGGGGATGTGGGTGGTGGGCACGCGCTGGGCAATGGGAGGCCATCGTAGATCGGCACGATGTCCATTTGGGACTTGCCAACGCCCACGACAAGGCTGGAGAATGCGCCTGGGCGTAGAGCTGCGCCATGGCCCGGTTGAGGGTGTTGAATGCCGCGACGTTGAAGCGCTCAAAGATCTGGCCTCTGCGCTCGCAGGTGTTGTGCAGGAGGCGGCTGAGGACGAGACGGTGGGGGCCAAGGACAGGACTGCGACTCAAGACGAGAGTCCACATCGGTCGCCACTACCGCTGACGCAGCGATTTTGTCATCGTCGTAGGGGTATTCCCACTCTTCTTCTTTCTCCCTCCTCAGCTGCTCGCTCGGCGCTTCTGCGCTGCACAGCACCACCCGCTTGAGCTTGGCCTTGATCATCCCCGCTGCGCCTCCCACGCCCCACCGTTGCACTGTTCCCTCGTGCAAGGAGGAAACGAATGCGGGCTGTGCAGCCGCCGCCATGCGCTTCTCGGGCGAGTCAGTGGTGGGAATATGGGGGAGCACCATGGGGCGCTAAGGGGAAGACCCGACGCGCAGCTGCGTCGTCACGGTGCGACCCACAGAGGGCCCGATCGGGATGCTTCGGCACCTTCATCTTGATCAACCTCGGTCTGCCCAAGGTCTTGCTCCGACGAGGGTGAAGACAATGTCCACGGCTTGATCTCAGATACCGACGACCACAGATGCAGGGTCGCGCATCCGCCCTGCGATGGCGCGTGCCGCAGCCTCTTCCCGTGCAACGGAGTGCATCGTGTCGAGAACGACATCGAGCTCACCGTCGTCTGAGTCCTGCTCGGCGCCTCGCGCACCGCCGCTGGTGGATGCTCTTTTCTGCTGCTTCTGCGCAAGCGCGGCAAGCTTGAGCTGCTGAAGACGCTCCCTCGGCGTGCGCTGGGACTCGCGCTCCTCCTTCTCCATGAGAATCTCGGCTATCCCGGGCATGTCGAGCATGGCGATGATGGCCGTGCTCGTGCTCGTGCTCGCGCTCGTCGTGGTCGAGACGGGAGAGGGCATAAAATGGTGGGAGAGAGGCTCGGGGTGCGTGCGGAGGATGTGGCGGTGCCGATGGCGTAACTCCAGGCGGGGCGGGGAGTGGGCTCAAGATGAGGACGAGGACGAGGATGCTGGCATTGACCGCTGCCAGCGCGAGTCGATGACGCGCACACCTGTGCAGGGGCCAACGAGCGGGTGGCCATGGCCTTGTTCTTCCTGCGTCGGGGACGGATTCAAATTGCCAGAGTGAAGGAATCGCAGGAGACCAACGACGGAGATTTGTGTTACTGGTGACTGCAAATGTAATCAGGAGCAAGCGGATGGGGTTTTATTTTCAGCAGGCAGTAGCACCCAATTAAAATCACTACCCACTTTGGATTTTGGTCCCATTTCAACTTGAGGATGTGTGTGGTCTTGGGGACAGCAACACAACACCCTTGGGGCACTTCAGGACAGTGGGCTGACAAGGTGGCTGACCAAGACCTTTGCCAGTCAGCTGGAATGACGGTCTCGCCGCTGGCCCACTGGTCGGCAGTCGCTCCGCGGTTTGGATGTGTCGCACGATGGGCCCGATCTCATTGGTGATGATTTCGAGACGATAAACAGAAGGCTGAACAAATGGAACAACGAGGTAGTGAGTCATCAGGGTCATTGTAGAACTCGATTTTGGAGGGTGATAGATTCTCTTTCCACGGTGAGGAGGACAGCGGTGACTGTCATGCCCTTGTCCTCGGCCGCACGTGAGGTGGTGATGCCATCGGCGAGGACCGCGGCTACGGCAGTACAGTATTGGTGCGGAAGTGGGCGAGGAAGCGCTCGAAGTGGCGCGTGGCGACTGGCGAAGTGGGTGGTGCGCGCGCCGGGCAATGGGAGGCCATTGTAGATCGGCACGATGTCCGTTTGGGACTCGCCGATGCCGACGACATGGCTGGAGAGTGGACACAAAGGATGCCAACACAAAGTCTAGAGGGACGTCACCCCCCTCAGTAGGGAAAACGGTAGGGTGAAGAACGTGGGCCCATGGGGCAATTGCGTTGCGGTTCGGGTTCGGACCGGTCCAGACCGGTTCTCAAAAGTTCGGCCTGCCCCGAACCTTGAACTGGACCTGAGGTCCGGTTCGGGCCCATTCCCGAACCTTGAACTGGACTTCGGTCCGGTTCGGAAAAGTTCGGGTTTGAACCATGGTTCAGAACCGGACTGTGGCATCACTATTTGAGAATGCGCCAGACTTTGAGCCGGGGTTTTTGAAACTGCCTTCAACAGAATAAAGGAGCGCGCGATGAACCTACAAAATTATAAGACAGCAGCACGATGTCAATATCCGAGGCTATGAGGAATAGGCTGAAAGAATAGGCTGGAACACACCGCCTGGATCGACATGATGAGGGCGCCCACAGGTCGCTCCAGCACGCGATTACTGTCTTCGATGGAGGAGGTTGCTAGGATATGTTCGAGGAATGTACGTGCAACCAGACACCCTTGGAATATGCCCTGCAAAGCCCGCACTAAGTGAAGAACGAATGTTGAGTTGTCATGGACAAGAACCTCAAGCCGGACGTCCTCGTCCTGGTCGCTTTCGTATGCCGTCTTCCAGAGGAAAGGGCGGCACTTGCTTGACATGTCGTTAGTATCTCCAAGAAGATACTGAACGAAAGCGGCCTTTTCGTCAACACCACTGAGGCCTTGATGTTCGAACTCCATGGAAAGGGCTTTCTCGGCTGCCGTGGCGAATTTGTGCAGCCATGTGGAGATACCTTGCTTTATCTAAGAATGTTATAATTGAAAAGAGTTACAGATTAGAGAGGGGGATACGCACGAGACCCTTCACAGCAATGAAAAGGTCGCCCTTAACATCGCCACCAGTAATGGGATGGTCGTCCCATGAGCCAAAGACGAGGTTCCAGATATCGATTATCTGCTGATCGTCAGGGTAGTCCCAGGGAGCGAGAGCACCAACTGTATCTAGAGCAATCGGAAGGACTTTCCTCGTGAATCGTTCGGTGGTGCCCACAGGAAGGTGAGAGTTCTTGATTCGGACTCGCCCATTGTTGTTGGCGGAATTTACTTGGCCAGGCTTGAGGCAAGGGGGCCCCGCGTGGATCACTTCGATCTTGGCGAGGGACTGTATGTC
Organism: Russula brevipes; assembly: GCA_022496215.1. Classification (NCBI taxonomy): domain Eukaryota; kingdom Fungi; phylum Basidiomycota; class Agaricomycetes; order Russulales; family Russulaceae; genus Russula; species Russula brevipes. Next base: position 66,475 of record WTXF01000127.1, on the reverse strand, counting down.
AGGGACAAGGATTCCATCAGGAGTACTCTGAGTAAGAACACAGGTAAAGAAACGCACACGGTATCTGTTGGTCGATCCATCATATTGAGGACCAGGGCGTTCAACGTCCTCGGTATCTGATGGGATTCCTCCAAACACAAATGCAGGGCCATCATCAGATGCAGTGGCCCCATCCTCGTGATCCATCGTTATGGTGGACGACGCACGGCGCGAAACGGTTGTCCTTGTTAGTGCATGGCAGGGGTAACCCCTGGGTATTTAAACCATACCCTTACTCTTACCCACCAAAAACCCTTACCCACAGTGAGGGTAAGGGTACCCATCTACATGGGTAAGGGTCTTGGTGGGGTTCAAGGGTATAATACCCCTACCCCTTCTGGTGCACTCTCCCCCATTACCCCCCATGCTTGTACATGGGGAGGTGTCAGATGGGGGGCCATGGATGGGCCTTGTTTCATGCACCCCCCATGTTTGCACATGAGGAAGAGTTGAGGGTGGGGCTATAGGCCTTGTTGCATGCACCCCCTGTGTTTGCACACAAGGGGAGTTGGGGGTGAGTGGCCATGGGCAGCCCTTGCTGCATGGCAGTGCATGCACCCCCTATGTTTGCAAGTGAGGGGGAGTTGGGGGTGGACAGCTATGGGTGGCCCTTGCTGCATGCATGCACCCCCTGCATTTGTGTATAAGGGGGATAAGCCCTCAACAGGTTGAATGTTTTCAACAACTATTAGGCCAGTTAGAGTGGCAGATTTGAGGAAATGGGGGAAAGCATAAGGAAGGAGTGGAGACAGTTGCCAAGGTTATGAACCACACAAGAGGGGCCACTGGGCCATGAGGGGAGTCCATCTTCAAATGCAGGAGGGTACATCAGTAACTTGGTAGGTGATGCATCAGGAGTTTGGTGCCCTCATGTTCAAAAGAAAAAGAGTCAGTAAAGAAGAAAGATGAAAATAAATAAACAATGCACTGCATGAAGTCATCAGGAAAATGGCAAAATGCTGAATGCTTCATAATGCTTCTTTATTGCTCTTATTAAGCAGGGTACCCTTCTTAATAAGTGGATAAGAGGCATTAAGAGGGATTAAGAAGCATTCAGCATTTTTCCGTTTTCCTGATGAACATCACACTTGGCCTAAAGGGCTTGACCAGCATTGATGAATTCCAGCCAACTTGCTGGAGTGACCTCTTGCATAGCTGAAATGTGGAGTCATCAAGGCAGTGAGGCAGGCAGGAGCTTGGCAGTTGGTGGTTGGCAGAGCAGGCAGTGAGGCTAAGGCTATGAAGTGAAATGTGTGGCCTGTGAGCTATGCTGACACATACAGCTGATGGCCATTTCCATGCTAGTGGGTATGACCATACCCATCAAACCCACCTCATGGGTAAGGGTTTGGTAAGGGTATGGATTTTCATACCCTTACCCCTACCCTTGCATACCCCTGGGCCCTACCCCTGGGTATATCAATACCCCTGCCATTCACTAGTCCTTGTCGAGGCGGTGCTCAGAGCTCTACTGAGGTTCACCTGTGGTGCCTTGTTTTTCTTCCATCCTGAGCTGACGCCAGAGAGCCCCACAGTGGAGCTTGTGGGCGGCTTCGGTTTCTTTGTGCGAGACCTCACAGCACGAAATCATGAGGTCGACTGACAAGTGCAAGGACAAGCGTCCAAAAAAAAGGTAGTATCTTATGTTTCTGTATCCGTGCCAGCCTTTCGTTTCACGCCTTCCACATTTGGCCGATCATCTTGGGCCATATCCGCTGCCACAGTGTTGATCCTCGCTCGCACGGCCATCCCCTTTTTCAGCTTCTTATTCTTACCATACATCTTCTTGATTGTTGGCTCCAGTCTCTCGTCGTCCAGGTCTGTTTCATATGACTCGCTCGATGCTGATTCCTCTTCAGGGGAATTCTCGCCATCAACGCTCAAGCTGCATCCTTTCGTTTTCTCGTTGGGGGACTGCTCGTCAGGGAAGTCATCGTCTTCACTGCCTTTTCGTCCTCGCTGTAAGTGTTTATATTTGTGAATACATGCTTTACTCACTGCACAATGTTCCACTGGCAATTCTGTTTGAATCTAGGGAGAAGTCGTCTGTATAATCAACGTTCCGTAGTGAATGGCAGGGGTATTGATATACCCAGGGGTAGGGCCCAGGGGTATGCAAGGGTAGGGGTAAGGGTATGAAAATCCATACCCTTACCAAACCCTTACCCATGAGGTGGGTTTGATGGGTATGGTCATACCCACTAGCATGGAAATGGCCATCAGCTGTATGTGTCAGCATAGCTCACAGGCCACACATCTCACTTCATAGCCTTAGCCTCACTGCCTGCTCTGCCAACCACCAACTGCCAAGTTCCTGCCTGTCTCACTGCCTTGATAACTCCACATTTCAGCTATGCAAGAGGTCACTCCAGCAAGTTGGCTGGAATTCATCAATGCTGGTCAAGCCCTTTAGGCCAAGTGTGATGTTCATCAGGAAAACAGAAAAATGCTGAATGCTTCTTAATCCCTCTTAATGCCTCTTATCCACTTATTAAGAAGGGCACCCTACTTAATAAGAGCAATAAAGAAGCATTACGAAGCATTCAGCATTTTGCCATTTTCCTGATGACTTCATGCAGTGCATTGTTTATTTATTTTCATCTTTCTTCTTTACTGACTCTTTTTCTTTTGAACACGAGGGCACCAAACTCCTGATGCATCACCTACCAAGTTACTGATGTACCCTCCTGCATTTGAAGATGGACTCCCCTCATGGCCCAGTGGCCCCTCTTGTGTGGTTCATAACCTTGGCAACTGTCTCCACTCCTTCCTTATGCTTTCCCCCATTTCCTCAAATCTGCCACTCTAACTGGCCTAATAGTTGTTAAAAACATTCAACCTGTTGAGGGCTTATCCCCCTTATACACAAATGCAGGGGGTGCATGCATGCAGCAAGGGCCACCCATAGCTGTCCACCCCCAACTCCCCCTCACTTGCAAACATGGGGGGTGCATGCACTGCCATGCAGCAAGGGCTGCCCATGGCCACCCACCCCCAACTCCCCTTGTGTGCAAACACAGGGGGTGCATGCAACAAGGCCTATAGCCCCACCCTCAACTCTTCCTCATGTGCAAACATGGGGGGTGCATGAAACAAGGCCCATCCATGGCCCCCCATCTGACACCTCTCCATGTACAAGCATGGGGGGAGAGTGCACCAGAAGGGGTAGGGGTATTATACCCTTGAACCCCACCAAGACCCTTACCCATGTAGATGGGTACCCTTACCCTCACTGTGGGTAAGGGTTTTTGGTGGGTAAGAGTAAGGGTATGGTTTAAATACCCAGGGGTTACCCCTGCCATGCACTAACGTTCCGGGGTCCATCTAGGTGAGAAGTCTCACCTTGCTCATCAACACCCTTTCGTGCCCTTGTTACCCTAGGGATAGTAAGCCTTTCATTGATGCGACTTGTCCGATGGTCTGAGGTACGTTTCTTTCTTCCCTCGTTTTCGATCTGAGCGACCTTCTGAATGCCGGTTTCCTTTGCAGCTGCTGCCTTCACCTTTGCAGCGGTTTTGGCAGCATGTTCGGCTGCGACCACGTCTTTTGGTCGGCGAGCACCACTGAGGCATTGTATATCGCCAGGGTGTTTATCAGCATTAGCAGGGCGAGTAATCATGAAGGAATGGTGCGACAGAATGTGGACAATGGTGGGGGGGGGGGGGGGTTGTGTCGAAGGGTACGTTGATATCTGCAGCGCGGCGGGGCAAGTTGTGGCTGATTTTTTTTTGAGCAGCTGTATAGTTGAGTACTGTTGAGGCCGCGAAATTTTCCTCGATCACCTGTACAGTTGCATGGATCGTTGGTCATTCACGTTGTACTTGTGCCCCGCCTAAGCTCAACATGAAAAGAATTCACTTTAATGCGCGTGGATTCCGTTGTCCGTATCGATGTGGATATCTTTGCAAAACTCCAGGTGGCCTTACACGGCATAAATCAGCCTGCGCCAAGAACCCCTCAAACACATACATTCCGCAGCATTCGCCTCCTCGCACTCCAAGTCCCACCCCGAGTTATCAGGACCCCTTGACCCCCCCCCATACACCAACCAGTCATCACCACAGCCCGAACCCGGAGTCACCTCGCCGCATCCGATGGACTTTGAAAGGGAAAGAAAAAATACACACGCATCCATATCTCGATGGTCAGTATCCTAACTATGATCGGTATGATATCTGATCGTTGTCTGTCGTTCTATAGGCCAGCCATGCGACGAAGATGGCTACGACCTACCGCCAAATGCTCCACCCCCTCCATTTCCAGAACGCATGCCTGACAACTATTACCCTTATGAACCACAAGCAGATTTCGAACTTGCGGATTTCTTGTTCCGCAAGGATCAAATGTCAGGTAATAGGATAGATGAACTGATGGAGATCTGGGCTGCCCAACAAACAGCACTGTATGGCGACAGCGAAACAGGTCCGCTGTTTGCCAACGCTCGTGACCTATACAATGTTATCGATGCAACGGATCTCGGTGACGTTCCATGGCAAGCTTTTTCTGTCAAGTACAACGGTGAAATCCCTAATGATCCTCCAAACTGGATGTCCGCTTCGTACGACGTTTGGTTCCGTGACCCTCTCACAGTGATGGAGGGCCAGATTGGTAATCGAGAATTCAGCGAGGAGGTCGACTACGCACCAAAGCAGGTGTTCAGCAGAGATAACAAGCGTCAATTCTCTGACTTTATGTCCAGCAATTGGGCATGGAATCAAGCGGTATGCCGCAGCGTTTTGTACTCATTGCGGCATAGCCTTCACATTTGTTTCAGGATATCATTGCTGAAGACCCTGGCACGCACGGGGCGATGTTCGTTCCGGTGATTCTAGGTAGTGACAAGACGACTGTGTCCGTGGGCACGGGCCACAATGAGTATTATCCCCTTTATGGGGGAATTGGGAATGCTCAAAACCACGTTCGACGAGCACACCGTAACGCGTTGGCTGTTATAGCCTTTTTAGCCATTCCGAAAAGTAATGTTAGAGTCCATTTGCATGGATGCCTCCGTGGCTGATGATCCCCCATCTCGCACAGCCGATAAGCAGTTTCAAGATGACGTTGGCTTCCGCAAATTTCGCCGACAGTTATTCCACACATCCTTAACGCACATCTTGTTGCCCCTTAGGCCGTTCATGTCAAAACCTCGAGTAACACGATGCGGCGATGGACACTTTCGACGTGTGATCTATGGGATAGGGCCTTATATCGCAGACTATCCAGAACAAGTTCTGCTGGCATCCATTGTATCAGGTTGGTGCCCCAAGTGTGTCTGTTTCATTTGCTTACGAGGCCACGTAAAACAAATTGACTCTGGATCACAGGTGTACGGCAATTCCCTCTGATCTTGATAATGATCCAACGGCAATATTACAACGCACATACATACTGATGCCTTACGGGTGGCGTATTTGCATGATGTTCGGAGCTTGTGGGATGGTTATGGAGTTGTCGGCATATTATTGTATGTTTGATAGTACGTGCCCTCCATCATTTCCGATGTCCTAACATGTATCACCAGCCGTTTACATGCAGTTTCCTCAGGGCCGACATTCATGAACTGTTGGCCCCCGACCTCCTCCACCAAATAATCAAAGGCACATTCAAAGACCACCTCGTCACCTGGGCTGTGGAATACGTGACGGCAGCAAACGGGAATAGTGAGGCAAAAGAGATCCTCGCGGATATTGATCGGCGGTAAGTCCCCGCTACCGCCATCATCGCAAAGCATTCCTTACATGGGTGCAAGAATCGCGACAGCACCCCCCTTTCCAGCTCTACGACGATTTCCTGAGGGTCGTGGATTCAAACAGTGGACTGGTGACGATTCAAAGGCGCTAATGAAGGTACATGTTTTCGGCTTCAACATCTTATGGCTGTATTGACAGGCTACTGACGTCTAGGTCCTACTACCTGCCATTGTGGGACATGTACCACCGAAGATGGTTCATGCGATAAGCGCATTTATGGAATTTTGCTATCTTGTCCGGCGCTCGCAAATCGATGAAGACACCTTGGCCGCAATCGATGATGCCGTGTCGCGCTTTCACACGGAGCACGAGGTTTTTATTGAGGAAGACATTCGGGAGGACTTCTCCTTACCTCGACAGCATTCACTCGCTCACTACCACGACCTCATCATATTGTTTGGAGCGCCGAATGGGGTATGTTCATCTATTACTGAGTCAAAACATATCAAAGCCGTGAAGGAACTGTGGCGACGTTCTAGTCGGAATAAACCGCTGGGACAAATGCTACTCACCAATCAATGCCTCGACAAGCTAGCCGCTTCGCGAGTCGATTTCGAAGCTCGAGGGATGTTGGATAAACAGTGGGCTGCTGCAGCACCTGATGCCCGTCCATCTCAAGCTACCACACCGCTTCTCCAAGACACCAATAACGATGATGTGGAGGATGTTGCAGGGCTGATCTCCCTCGGAGATGTGAAGTTGGCCCGGCACAATGGTAAGCAATCCTGGATGGTATAGGCGTGCTATAGGGTTGATTTTAACCTATAGTGACGAGTTACCCAAGGACGTTAACAGCCCTTGCCAGCTACATTGGTGAACCAAAACTGCAAGAGTTTGTTCAGCGGTTCCTGTACGACCAACGATACCCCGATGCTATCATTTGTGGGATGGAGGCCCCAATTGCAGCATGCCCTCGTGTTCTCCCAACACTCCATGTCAAGGTGTTCCACTCAGCAAGTGCTACTTATTTCGCACCAAGTGACCTTTCAGGGATCGGTGGTATGCATCGCGAGTCTATTAGAGCAACGCCGTCTTGGAAGAATGGTCCTGGTCGCTATGATTGTGTCTTTATTGACAGGGACAGTAACGTTGACGGTTTTGCCGGATTGTACGTTGCCCGTGTAAAGCTCTTTCTATCATTCTCTGTTGATAATACTTCTTACCCTTGCGCCCTGGTTGAGTGGTTTTCGACATTTGGCACCGTTCCATGTAAAGACACGGGACTTTGGTGTGTGGAGCCAGAATTCAATGCAAGAGGGCACCGGGTGGCATCCATAGTTCACATTGATACAATACTGCGTGGGGCCCATCTGATTGGTGTATCAGACTCTCACTTAATCCCTCCGACACTTACATGCGACGATTCACTGGATGCGTTTCGTTTGTTCTATGTGAATAAGTATATAGATCATCATGCACATCAAATCGCATGGTGAATAACATCACTCATGTCCGTGTATTGCAAGGGTTTACCAACCCGCGTGTGTAAACAAGGGTACGGGTAAATGACCTCTGACTACGAGGTGTGGGTCCGGGTATTCGTTGGGCCGGACCCGGGTCGACAAATGCGGAATCGTTGATCGTTGAGAATGCGCATTTTTTTTGCTGCCTGCCACCACTCCACCTCGTCATGTTGCCTGCCTGGGTACCGTTTGGTGTCAATGGGTTCCAGCAATATCCCCAGTCTTGGCAACTCAACACTCCGCCTGAGCCCCAGCCCCAGCCCCAGCCCCTGCCCCCATAACCAAAGCAGTCCAATTCCGACCGTGCTTCGCCCCCTCCTCTCCCGAGTCCAATGTCTTCTACAAGTTTTCGCAAGCCGTCGCTTCCAACTTGGACGATTTCCAAGTCTTCCGAGTGGACATCCGGTTTCTTGCAGAGTCACCGCGCACCCGTCTCACGCTGGTGTCGGCACCTCTATTGTCTTCTGCGCCTGCGCGTCCTCAGTCCCGTCCACTTGCGTCACCCACCACTTGGAGCGTAGCGACCGCCAGTCCCATCTTCGCATACCTCTCTGGTCGTCAATCTGTTTTAATTTGGTGACCGATTGTTAACAATGGTTTCAGTCATTTCTGCCAGTGGTAGTTGAAAGGTTCGACCCCCTCTGCGCCAAGACCATATCGACGATGCCACCGACGACAGCGCCGCCAAAACCAACGCCAGCAGCCCCGCCAAAGCCGATATCAGCGCCGCCAAAACCAACGCCAGCGGCCCCGCCAAAGCCGACATCAGCGCCGCCAAAACCAATGTCGGCACCCCCGCCAAAGCCGATATCGGCGCCACCACCAAAACCAACGTCGACCCCGCCAAGCCGACATCGACCCCGCCAAAGCCAACGTCACCCCCCCCCACCAAAGCCAATGTCACCGCCCCCACCAAAGCCAACATCACCGCCCCCACCAATGCCAACGTCACCGCCCCCACCAAAGCCGACATCGAAGCCGCCGCCAAACCCCACTTCACCATCCACCAACCCATTCGCCAACTCGTCGTGCGCGACCACCCAGCTTCAAGTGACTGCTTTGGCCCGCCGACAGGTCCCGCTCCCCTGTCCTAAACTCCCCTCCTCTCAATGCCGCACAGTTTTGGGGTTTTGCCGCATCCCGACGTCGCCATGCATTGCCAACCACCAGTCTGCCCTTCGAATACATTCGGAAAGGCCTTCACGCGCGGAGAGATGAGTACGTCCGACCTAATCTATACCATCTTTCGAGCAATCGCGACTGACCGCCCGCTTTTTTTCCCTTTTTTTTTTGGTCTCCCCCGCCCTTTTTTTGGCCCCCGCAGACTTATGGCGTCATTCTCCGCAGCGGTGGTACCCAAGCAGCTCCCGCGCTCTCGCGTCCCGGGAGCCTTCGACGTGACCCCCATCCATGGCGCCACGCCTGTGACGCACATCCTAGCTGTGCAATCGAGCCCGTCCTCGAAACACCCCCCCCAGACACCATCTTCCTCATCCCGACACACCACATCGTCCTCGCGGCCAACTGCGCGCACATCCCCCACATCCCCGTCTCGCGCCTGCAGATGCGCTCCAACGGCATGCTCGCCATCCCCGTCATGCCCCTCGTCGTGCCCCACGCGGAGGCCTTCACACCGCTCCACGCCTTCCTCGTCGCGCACCGGCTGGACCGGCTCATGAGTGTGCTCCTTCCCGTCCCGCCCTCCATGCTCGCCGGCGCCCACCCGGGGACCAGCGCTCCCGCCGGCCCCTTTGCCCACATCTCCACACCCCAGGTCGCCACTTACCTCGCAGCGAGCGCCAGCAGCGACAACATGAGCGCCCTCATGGCGCTCACCCACACCGTCAGCGCCATCTGGCGCAACGCGTGTGCACTGGGCATCTTTGACCGGGACCTCTGGGCCGCACTCGACTTTTCATGGGAGGTCATCCTCAGCGCGATGAACATGGTCACCACCAGTGCCGTCTAGAAGGAAAATCAACTAATCCCTTTACAACAGCTGGCAAAAGAGTCTGCCGCGCCCCTGCCTTCAAAGCTTAGACTGGATGCCCGCCTACCGCCAGAGTGGCACACCGGGCATGCCAGCGTGGCATCCCGATCTCGCGTTCTGGATTGCTCCACCGGCACTGCCCCTGCGACATTCCCTCTCCTAAACATCTCGCACACTGGGGTTTTCCCCTCTACATCGCCGTGCATTCACCATCAGTCTCTCAAACACTTCCTCCTGTGCCACACGCGCTCAAGCCGGTGATGATTGGATTCACCCCCTTAAGCCTGCACCTTGTGGCCACGTTTGTGGCGTCCCATCTGTCGTCGTCGCCACAGCCGCTCCTCCGGTTGGCCTGTGCCAGTGGGTAGGCACAGGCGGCTCCATATCGCTGTGCGCCCTGGTACGCTCCGTTGCGATCCCCCTCCTCGATTCTGGCCTGACACTAGCCTTGAGCTCTACAGGGCACTTTTTCTGATGACCAAGAGGGATGGTAGGATAGATTACTGATGTCAGTGCTGCAGTACCCGTATGCCAATGTGTAACAATGAATATGTATCCTTACAAAGGGATCATCTAAGTACAGAGGTCAACTCTAAAGGTGGCAGGAAAAGGAGAAGTACTGAAAGAACCGTGAGTGAAAAGTAAAAGTACAAGAAGAAGCCAAAGTGGAAGTAAAAGTCGTTACATAAAGTCGAAGAGCAGGAAAAGATAAATTTGTAAAGTAAAAGTAAGTACTGTTTTCCTGATGCGTGCACGGCCAGTTTGCGTACACAACGTGGGCAGTCTGGTAATCACCTCGAGATATTCTCTCTGGTGCACGCGTGAGCTCGCCTACCAGATCAAGAACGAATGCACACATTTCGCAAATGCTGACATCCGCCAAAGACCGCGCACGGCCAGTTTGCATACACAACATGGGCAGTCTGGTAATCACCTCGAGATGTTCTCTCTGGTGCATGTGTGAGCTCGCCTACCAGATCAAGAACGAATGCACGTGTTTCGCAAATGCTGACATCCACCGAAGACCGCGCATGGCCAGTTTGCGTACACGACATGGGCAGTCTGGTAATCACCTTGAGATGTTCTCTCTGGTGCACCTTTTGTTCAGTTTCTGTAGAAGGATGTAAGCTACTCAAAGACACTCCTTGTTGTCTGAATGCACTTGTTAGGGACAAAGCTTTGTATCTAAAACAATAGGAGTGTATTATAGTATGCGATCCCAACCATCGTCTAGCGCGTGCCCTTCATCTCCCTCGACATCGTCAAGTACTGTTACCGCTAAAATGTCAGTACTTTTGACCAGATTGAGTCAGCTCCAGGAGCCTAAGCATAGGAGTGCTCAAGTGGACTGCACAGAAAGCCAGCTATGGACATGGGATAAGAGGAGGCGGCCACGGCTAAATGTACGCTCGACGTCAACAGATGTAGCTGACAGAAACATTTTGAGCTGACAACCAGATTGTAGAAGAGAGAAACACACCGGGGATGGTCAAATAGTCCAGTGCCATACGGGAGAGGGTGGGGTACATCCCGCGGCACTCATTCCACCACATCGTGACATCCTCCACCATTTCAGGGTCTGTGCTAAGATACCTATCGAGTTCATCCCGCAACTCCTTTTGCATTGGGGCGCTGAGTGACGGGAGGCTGTCAAACATGTTTGCCGGCTTGGAGTGTGCCTAGAGAGGTCAGTCGCACCAAGAATGCCTTCAATAAAGAAGGCCACACCGCCATACCTTGTTTGATGTTGCAGGGGCTGGGGCCTCTTCCTCCCAAGCATCCGCTGGTTTGTAAGATCGCGTGTATACTTCATGTACCAGTTCCTTCGCCATATCGATCCATTCTTGTTCCCAGCCAGCCGTCCTGAAGTATGAGAGCTTGTGATGGGGATGTAAGACTAAATTATTAGGGAATGAGAGAGTTTGTCAAGTAAAGCATGAGATTGAATACCCATGGCAATGCGGTACACCTCAGATGAGTCCGTGAGCGAGTAGTAGCGGTTGAGTGTCTTCTTCCCAAGCTCGAGAGATGCCTTGATGGCCGGCGAGAGGGTCCGATTGTGGGCATGCGCAGTAAGTTTGTTGTTGATGAAATCCATAGCGGGAATGACCATAGCAAGACTGGGTGTCGAACGCGAGTAGAACAAAGTCGCATCTTTCAAGACCTGTCCAACGAGAGTTACGAGACTGGTGAGTCAGCATTCCATGGAATGCTTACATCACACACCTTGAGGACGTCGCACAGTTGCGCTGCAATTATCCACTCGCGCTTGCTCAGCTCATAGCTTCGGAGGTCATTGGTTCTGTCTGCCGTCAAGACATCGATTGCCTTACGATACTCAAGTGCAAATCCCAACATATCATATGTCAAATTCCAGCGCGTTTCCACATCACGAGGGATTATGCGGTCCTTCATCTTGAGCTTCTTGAGCGTCTCTCGCCACATGGGCAAGATGAGTGTCGATGAATTAATAACTTTGAATGCAATTTTCCGAAGCTGCTGGTGCATGTAAGCAATCTTCCTCTGTGTATTGTTTAGAGCCTCACCTTAACAAGAACCATTTTAACAGGTCGAATATCATCTTCGACTTGTTCACGCTCGGCAGGTGACAGCAACAGCTTCTCGTCGACCCATCCATCAATGTCGTCGTCATTGTCATTGCCCTCAGTTTCTGGCTCTATGTTGTCACCAATCTCAGGCTGATACTCATCCATGGCTTCCTGCCCCTTGTGCTCGACATCACCTGCCAGATTGAACAGTTCTTGTTCAGCCTTGTCAAGATATTCGCCTTCCTGCTTTTTGGGTATGTCAAATTGTTTTATTATTGATTTTGCAACGAGGTTGACGATGTGTAGGAAGCATCGTGTGTGGCCGACCTCGGAGACCTTTGGGAGAATTTCGGCAAGCTCTGCAATCATGACGTTGTTACATGACGCATTATTGCATGTAATGCCTGATATCTGTTTATTGGTGAGTCTCTTTTATATGGCAATTGTTCTTTTACTGACCTTGTCTGTGATTCCGAAATCGTTCAGGATTTTTGCAAGTGTCTTGGCCAAATTAAGACCCGAGTGAGACTACAGTGAAACTATGAGCAAAGGTGAGTAAAATGAGTGTGTATGTACTTGTGCCACTTCAACGATGTCTAACACAAGACACAGCGGGACGCCCTTCCTCTCAAGGTGAACAGTAAGGGCCACAAATGCCTTATGGTTGGGGGAAGTCCACGCATCAGTCGCAAAATTCAAGTTGCCTTCGTATTCCTTAAAACTGGTGAGCCCTTCTCTATGCTCGGAGAATAAAGCATTCGCTTACTTGTAACATATTAGCAATCCTCTGGCGTGTGCGTGCGAAGACCAATCGAACATCACGCATCACTGTTGATGGTGATGGTAGGTAATATCCCGGCCACCCCGTTTTCATCAACATCTGAAAGCCCTGGTCTGTCACGATGTTGTAGGGCCGAGCACTCTCAGAAACCCAGCAGACGATTTCAGCTCTATAATGAGCAGGTTAGGATGGGGTGTTTCTTTATAGGTGGAACTAACTTTGTCTCCGTTTTCGTATGTTGCTGGTGTGAGTAAGTGACATTCCCCTTTCTGGCCCTTTCGAAAACTGCTGTTATTGACCCGTCTTTGTGTCTCAGACTTACAAGCGACCGAGCCTCGGATGCGTCCTTGGTTTGGTCTGCAGTGTTAATCGTTTCGGCACCCCAGCATACTTTAGCATGCTTTCGTAAATTGCTTGTTGACATGGCATCCTTCTTGTCAAGGCTTGACAAGAAGGATGCCACGTCAACAAGCAATTTACGAAAGCATGCTAAAGTATGCTGGGGTGCCGAAACGATTAACACTGCAGACCAAACCAAGGACGCATCCGAGGCTCGGTCGCTTGTAAGTCTGAGACACAAAGACGGGTCAATAACAGCAGTTTTCGAAAGGGCCAGAAAGGGGAATGTCACTTACTCACACCAGCAACATACGAAAACGGAGACAAAGTTAGTTCCACCTATAAAGAAACACCCCATCCTAACCTGCTCATTATAGAGCTGAAATCGTCTGCTGGGTTTCTGAGAGTGCTCGGCCCTACAACATCGTGACAGACCAGGGCTTTCAGATGTTGATGAAAACGGGGTGGCCGGGATATTACCTACCATCACCATCAACAGTGATGTGTGATGTTCGATTGGTCTTCGCACGCACACGCCAGAGGATTGCTAATATGTTACAAGTAAGCGAATGCTTTATTCTCCGAGCATAGAGAAGGGCTCACCAGTTTTAAGGAATACGAAGGCAACTTGAATTTTGCGACTGATGCGTGGACTTCCCCCAACCATAAGGCATTTGTGGCCCTTACTGTTCACCTTGAGAGGAAGGGCGTCCCGCTGTGTCTTGTGTTAGACATCGTTGAAGTGGCACAAGTACATACACACTCATTTTACTCACCTTTGCTCATAGTTTCACTGTAGTCTCACTCGGGTCTTAATTTGGCCAAGACACTTGCAAAAATCCTGAACGATTTCGGAATCACAGACAAGGTCAGTAAAAGAACAATTGCCATATAAAAGAGACTCACCAATAAACAGATATCAGGCATTACATGCAATAATGCGTCATGTAACAACGTCATGATTGCAGAGCTTGCCGAAATTCTCCCAAAGGTCTCCGAGGTCGGCCACACACGATGCTTCCTACACATCGTCAACCTCGTTGCAAAATCAATAATAAAACAATTTGACATACCCAAAAAGCAGGAAGGCGAATATCTTGACAAGGCTGAACAAGAACTGTTCAATCTGGCAGGTGATGTCGAGCACAAGGGGCAGGAAGCCATGGATGAGTATCAGCCTGAGATTGGTGACAACATAGAGCCAGAAACTGAGGGCAATGACAATGACGACGACATTGATGGATGGGTCGACGAGAAGCTGTTGCTGTCACCTGCCGAGCGTGAACAAGTCGAAGATGATATTCGACCTGTTAAAATGGTTCTTGTTAAGGTGAGGCTCTAAACAATACACAGAGGAAGATTGCTTACATGCACCAGCAGCTTCGGAAAATTGCATTCAAAGTTATTAATTCATCGACACTCATCTTGCCCATGTGGCGAGAGACGCTCAAGAAGCTCAAGATGAAGGACCGCATAATCCCTCGTGATGTGGAAACGCGCTGGAATTTGACATATGATATGTTGGGATTTGCACTTGAGTATCGTAAGGCAATCGATGTCTTGACGGCAGACAGAACCAATGACCTCCGAAGCTATGAGCTGAGCAAGCGCGAGTGGATAATTGCAGCGCAACTGTGCGACGTCCTCAAGGTGTGTGATGTAAGCATTCCATGGAATGCTGACTCACCAGTCTCGTAACTCTCGTTGGACAGGTCTTGAAAGATGCGACTTTGTTCTACTCGCGTTCGACACCCAGTCTTGCTATGGTCATTCCCGCTATGGATTTCATCAACAACAAACTTACTGCGCATGCCCACAATCGGACCCTCTCGCCGGCCATCAAGGCATCTCTCGAGCTTGGGAAGAAGACACTCAACCGCTACTACTCGCTCACGGACTCATCTGAGGTGTACCGCATTGCCATGGGTATTCAATCTCATGCTTTACTTGACAAACTCTCTCATTCCCTAATAATTTAGTCTTACATCCCCATCACAAGCTCTCATACTTCAGGACGGCTGGCTGGGAACAAGAATGGATCGATATGGCGAAGGAACTGGTACATGAAGTATACACACGATCTTACAAACCAGCGGATGCTTGGGAGGAAGAGGCCCCAGCCCCTGCAACATCAAACAAGGTATGGCGGTGTGGCCTTCTTTATTGAAGGCATTCTTGGTGCGACTGACCTCTCTAGGCACACTCCAAGCCGGCAAACATGTTTGACAGCCTCCCGTCACTCAGCGCCCCAATGCAAAAGGAGTTGCGGGATGAACTCGATAGGTATCTTAGCACAGACCCTGAAATGGTGGAGGATGTCACGATGTGGTGGAATGAGTGCCGCGGGATGTACCCCACCCTCTCCCGTATGGCACTGGACTATTTGACCATCCCCGGTGTGTTTCTCTCTTCTACAATCTGGTTGTCAGCTCAAAATGTTTCTGTCAGCTACATCTGTTGACGTCGAGCGTACATTTAGCCGTGGCCGCCTCCTCTTATCCCATGTCCATAGCTGGCTTTCTGTGCAGTCCACTTGAGCACTCCTATGCTTAGGCTCCTGGAGCTGACTCAATCTGGTCAAAAGTACTGACATTTTAGCGGTAACAGTACTTGACGATGTCGAGGGAGATGAAGGGCACGCGCTAGACGATGGTTGGGATCGCATACTATAATACACTCCTATTGTTTTAGATACAAAGCTTTGTCCCTAACAAGTGCATTCAGACAACAAGGAGTGTCTTTGAGTAGCTTACATCCTTCTACAGAAACTGAACAAAAGGTGCACCAGAGAGAACATCTCAAGGTGATTACCAGACTGCCCATGTCGTGTACGCAAACTGGCCATGCGCGGTCTTCGGTGGATGTCAGCATTTGCGAAACACGTGCATTCGTTCTTGATCTGGTAGGCGAGCTCACACATGCACCAGAGAGAACATCTCGAGGTGATTACCAGACTGCCCATGTTGTGTATGCAAACTGGCCGTGCGCGGTCTTTGGCGGATGTCAGCATTTGCGAAATGTGTGCATTCGTTCTTGATCTGGTAGGCGAGCTCACGCGTGCACCAGAGAGAATATCTCGAGGTGATTACCAGACTGCCCACGTTGTGTACGCAAACTGGCCATGCACGGTCTTTGGTGGATGTCAGCATTTGCGAAATGCGTGCATTCGTTCTTGATCTGGTAGGCGAGCTCACGCGTGTAGCAGATAACAATGACAAGACTTCTCCATTGACTGGTTCAAGCTGCTGAAGTGTAGCGAGTACAAAGTGTAGCGAGTACAAAGCGACAATCTTGCGGTGGTTGCGAGCGACTTGTGTTCTGCATTTAGTCGGGGTCTCGGGGTGTTGAGGGTGTCGGGGTTGGGGCAGGCGATAGCGCTCTTGCGGGCAGCGAGGGCGTTGAGGATGTTGAGGCGTTCGTTAAGGGCTGGTGGTAAGAGGCGGCGGGTCAATCCATGTCATCGCTTTTGAGGGTCTGCTGTCTTGCCATGACCAGATCTTGCCTGACAGAGAACATCCATTCTGAGCACTCTTGCTGGTGCTGGACTTGTCTTTTTCTAGGGACCCTGAGTAGAACCCGTACCCGTGGTGACCCGCGAGTTCTGACCCGCGGGTAACGGGTAGGGGTTGGTGCGGGTAGGGGTAAGGGTCAGCCCAGGAATACCCAGGGGTTACCTGTGCAATTGCCTAGTTGCTGCTGCCATTGCTGCTGCCGCTACTGTTCTTGCAGTTGTTCTTGTTGGTGGTGGTGGGGATGAAGGCGGCGAGGGGCAAGATGGCAGTCCAAGGGCGAGATTCTAAATGTCGACCCAGTGAACTCCAACAAGTGTCGCAGTGACGGCCATTTGTCGACAACGAGTGCGACTGCAGTCTAGCCGCATCGGCGAGGTTGAAGGCGGGTGGGGCAGAACTTGCAGCATCTGTTCTTGTAGTGGCGTGGATGCTGGGGGCATTGAGATGACGGGGCATGGCCTTGGGCTGCCTAGGTCACGGGGGTGTGGGGCCTTGGGCGGAACATCAAGTTGGCAAGACTGTGGGAACTGTAGGGGCGGTGGTGGTGGGTGGGGAGGCGAAGACGGCAGTGGTGGTGTGGGCGTGGGTGTGGCTGGCGGCTCGAGGGGTGGAGGTGGTGTGGATGGGGCACCCAGAGGTAATGGGGGAGAGGGACAGCTGAATGATGGGAGGGAAGGCGGGCATTGGACGTCAGGTGTTGGGTGTACAGATTTGAAAGCCCGAAATCGATGATACCGCCTGCGATACAAAAATGTTCTCATTTTGAGGTCTGGATATATGACGTAGAGCAACTGGGGATAGCGCGACTTCACGGATTGCGTGGATCTCCTTGGAGGCATCTTTTGTCGCTTGCTTGCAGCCGCTTCGCATTTGGTGATCCAGGGATGGACGGGTTGAACCAGGACGATGCGGGCAAAATTTTGACAGCAAACTGTAGAAAAATCAGTGCTCAGGAAGCGGTGGTCAATGATAAGTGATAGTGGTATAAGAAAGAAAGTATGCACATGGCAGGAGCGACAATGCAAGAAGAGTATGGTGGGTGTACACACCTTTTCTCTGTAATATTATGATGGGCCAGCTTTACCTTTCCCATGCTTCCGGCACCAAGGGTCTTGAAGAGGGTATAGTCTTCGAGAATACAATCAGTTGTGTGCTGCTTGGTATCAGCCCCGTGTTTGGAATGCCTTGGTGTTGCGGCATGTGGTTGTTCCCCATAGTGTCATGGGCATTCAGAAGAGGTACCGGAACGGGAGTGTACGGCTGGGGCACAAGGGACATGGGGCGTGGTTTCGGGACCGTCCCACAGGGAATGGGAGCCGTTGTGGAAGCCGTGTTTGGCATGTTCGGGGGCTGAGAGCTAGCCAGCACATTGGAGGAACCTCACAGAGAGGAGCAGTGGTCCCTGGAGTTGGCAAGGGGTGTGGGGTGGAAGGAGGGAGGGAAGGAGGCACCACCGCCCTGTCTGCAGGCAGGACCACATCATCACCTGGTTGCATGGAGTGAAGCAAGACGTGTATTGATTTACGTAGATGACTAGATGTTGGTGCCGAATGGTGCATATCTCAGGTACCTTTTATGACCTGGGCTCTGTGTTGGCTCTCATGTTTTTTTATGTTTCCTGTTGTGCCAGAGTGAAGCGAGATGTCATTGATTGTTGATTGCTGGAGTGAATCAGTCTTTGAGAATATGATTGGTTGTATGCTGCTTGTTGGGATCAGCCCTGCGTTTGGACTTTGGAAGCCTTGGTGTTGTGGCATGCAGTTGTTCCCCATAGTGTCATGGGCGTTCAGAAGAGGTACCGGAATACGAGGGAGTGTACAGCTGGGCACAAGGGGCGTGGTTTCAGGACCATCCTGCGAGGAATGGGTGCTGTTGTGGAGGCCATGTTTGGTGTGTTCAGGTGCTGAGAGCTAGCTGGCACATTGGAGGAACCTCATGTAGAGGGAGCAGTGGTCCCTGGAGGTCGGCAAGGGGTGTGGGAGTGGAAGCGAGGGACAGAGGCACCGCCACCCTGTCTGCACGCAGGACCACATCATCGCCTGGTTGCGCAGAGCAAAGCAAGACGTTTATTGATTTATGTGGATGTTGGTGCATATCTTGGGTACCTTTATGACCTGGGCTAGTCCTGGGCTCATGTGTTGGCCCTCATGTTTTTTTATGTTTCCTGAGAGTTTCCTGTTGTGCAGGAGTGAAGCGAGATGTCATTATTTTCATTGATCGTTGATTACGTTGATTGCCGGAGCGAAGGGAGATGTTGATTTACATTGAGAGGTCGCGAAACTTTCATGACCTGAGTCTCATGTGTTGGCTTGGTGTTGGCTCTCGTATGTTTTATGTTTCCATCTCACTATCCGTTAGGGACTTCAGTCGACCCTTAAATAGAGCTGATAATACTATCTAACCTATAACATCACCCTTCATTCACCTTCATTAACTTCGCATTGTTGTCATCGATGGCTCGAGGCAAGGCTGGCAAACCAAAGACACATTATGTAAGTGGACAAACAAAACCCGCCCGACCCTGACCACGACATCTGCCAGATGACTCAGGGGAGGAATTCAACTTTGAGAGCGTCAACAGACAGGAATTGTCTAGTGAATCCTTGGCTTTGTCATTGGTGCATTCCTCCGCAACCCTTCCACCACCTACTGTGGCATCCGATGCCCCAACCAGAGCGACCTCTCCAGAACTTTTTAACTTACCTACCACCAAAGAAATGTTCTCCATGTACTGCGGAGGATATCGAGTATTTCTTCACCTGTGGTTGTGAGCAAGACAAAACCATCTGCAACGTTTGCAAGTACATTATCACTTTTCCTCGAGGCGATAAATTTTTGATGAGGTGTCATGTGTAGTGATGTGCAGGGCCCAGCCCGGCTCGAAAGCTGGGGCTTAGGCCCGGCTTGAGATGGCCATGGCCTGGAGGATTTGTGAGCCAGGCCCTACATGTCGGCTCGGGCCTGGCTCAGGCTCAGGCCGCGGCTTTAGTCATGTGATCAAGTGCCCAGTGTCAAGTGTTGACTCCCTTCCTCGTTGCCCTTGCCACGACGACGCATCACAACGATGCATGGACACCCCCTCATCGGCGACTCCCTCAACCCTGGTCCTGGGCCCCTCTGGCGATGGCGTAACACCTCGACACATCACGACGACGCATGGACACCCCCTCATCGGTAAGGCATGACAGGGGTAACCCTGGGGTATTTTTTTCCATACCCTTACCCCTACCCCCCAACACCTTACCCTTAAGGGTAAGGGTATGGTTTTTCCATAATGGTACCAGGGTATATTAATAAAACCCATGGTTTGCAAACACCGTGCAAAACCCATCAGGAAAACGGCAAAATGCTGAATGCTTCTTAATGCTTCTTAATGCTTCTTTATTGCTCTTATTAAGCAGGGTGCCCTTCTTAATAAGCGGATAAGAGGCATTAAGAGGCATTAAGAAGCATTCAGCATTTTGCCATTTTCCTGATGATGCACCCAGGAGGATTTCATTTACCGCGGACATCTGGTCTGACCAGTCTCGTTATTCATACTTGGCTGTCACCGCGCATTGGATTGAGAGGGACAAATCTAACCACCACCTGAATCTACGAACAGCATTAATAGCATTTCACCGGTTGTGGGGTAGCCACAATGGTCTTCGCCTTGTGAGGATTGTCCTCAACATCCTGGATCGAGTTGGAGTAACAGCCAAGGTTTGTGGACTGTATTTCGTCGTTGTCATAGGTGCTAACCATGGTCTAGACGGGTCACTGGACCCTTGACAATGCCTCCGTAAATGACACCTTTATGTATGAGCTAGGAGAATTACTCTGAGAACGGCTCATCACCTTTGATTCTGTTGACAAGCGCGTCATGTGCTTTCCTCACATCATAAATATCTGCACCACTCATGTCATCAAAAGCTTCACCAAAATTAATCTAGTGGATGACGAAGCTGTGTTCAATGCGGAACTCCCCCCAAGCGATCCCACACAACAAACCTACGATGAAGCAGTTGATTGTGACCCCATTGTGCTTTGTTGTTCCACCGTCTGAGCGATCCGTGTGTCGGGTGTACGATGCGATTATTTTCAAAAGGTTATCCATGATGGCAACAAAGGAGGATGGTTCAAAGATCCTGAGGATTCCGAAAAAATCATCCAAGTTCCCGAGATGCAGCTCCTCCATGATGTCAAGACTCGGTGGGACTCAGTTTACAAAATGATCACATGTTTTCATGAACTGCGACCCGTAAGTAATTCTCAAACCTTTACTTATGAGCACCCTCGTCATAACCAAATAGGCTATCGACCATTTCCTCGCTTCACCAGTTAACAAGGAACTAGCAAACTTCGGATGTCCAACAAGGAGTGGGATGTCCTTGGGGACTTCGAGAAATTTTTGAAAGTGCGTCGTATTAATCCAAGCATTGATCATTGTTAGTGGCTTATCCTGTTAATAGTGCCCTCATGTAGTTCAGCATAATATGTCAGCAGAGAAAGTACCCATCTTGTCGGGTGCAATGCCTTCCTTCAAGATGTTTATGACAGCATGGGAGCTATCCAGCAAGAAAGACCCTTGCTTATCGAAGTGGACGTCAATTGGCGTTGAGTGGGCCGTGAAATATTATAAAAAGATGGATTGCACCCATGTGTATGTCATTGCAATGTGTGGGTTCAAACAGTTTTTCCCTGCTCTGCATGTCTTCACTGATCGTTGTCAGTCCTAACCCACAGTTAGGATGGGGTGGATCCGAAGGCACTGGGGGGACGAATACGTGCAAAAGGCTGAGCATATCATAAAGGATCTTGTACGTTTCTGAAATTGCACAAGTGAATGTTTATTGACCACTGCAGATGGAGAAATATCATGCCTGTTTGTGCTCTGATGTTCCCAACCTGATCCAGCCCGAATTCGATTGACCTGGGTCAGCTCGCCATCGACTATAGTCTTTCAGATATGATGGATTTTTCCAGCAGCGACCCCCCCAGTGATGAACAAACTGTCAACAATGAGTTCAACGCATATACAAGAGCAATGGTTCAGACTATTGTAAAATGCGATCAGGATATCCTTGTTTTCTGGGAAGTAAGTATTTGTACAATGCATTACCATTCTAGACTTGGGCTTACGCTCCATAGAAACATGAACCCATATTCCCCACAATATATGCAATTGCACTCGACTATCTACCTATCCAGGGGTCAGCAGTTCCATGTGAACACATTTTCTCTTCGAGTGTGGAGATGGACATGAAGCGGCACAATCAAATCCATCCTATCCTCATGGAGGCCCTGCAAATTCTTAAGTTCTCTCTGAAGCAGGAACGGCTTAACTTTTCAGCTGGCTGGGCAACAGCTGAACTTGACATGCAGAACAACGACATGGATAGGGGTGAGCACCGTGCCCATATTTATGGGTTTACAGGCCCCCGTAATATGGTTACAGGGGCCATACTGTCTCACCTTGAGTTAGGTAATCTGACGGTACAGTTGGTGGCGTGTTCTCGCCTGTATCCTACCGTCAAGTTACAGCCATACATGGCCGTACACAGCCGTATGACGGAATTGCAAGCAACACGAGGCCTTCACTAACTTCACTGCCCGTGCACACACCTGCCACATGTGTCGATGTAACCTCAATCCTCTCTCTTCGATCCTGGGTATGTTTTTTTTGGTTGTTGTTAATGCTAGGCGACTCAATTTTCATAGACACCGTGGCATCGTCCACTGCCTACAGTCACATGCATGCCACACCGATCCGACCCCTCAACTGTGCATGCCCCCGTCCACCTATGAGTGGCAGCGGCGGCAACGACTTTGGTGCATGGGCAACAAACGCGCATGCCATCCGTTCCCCCACCCGATTTTGGTGCATGGGCGACGAACGCACGTGCTGTCCATTCCCCCACACTGATCCGACCCCTCGACCATGCGCGCCACCCATCCACCTACGAGTGGCAGTGGTGGTGGCAGCAAAGGCGATGATGTTGGTGTGTGGGCGACGAACGCGCATGCCGTCCGTTCCCCCCCACCGATCTGACCCCTCAACTGCATGCGCCACCCATCCACCTACGAGTGGTGGCGGTGGTGGCAGCGAAGGTGACGACTTTGGTGCATGGGCGACGAATGCGCCTCTACCACTCGGGCCCCAGACGGATGCATTGAGGGCCCGCTTCCTTGCGCACACAGGTGTGCAGATGCTGACAGGGCCTGCTATGCGCATGCCAAGGTCCTCAATGCCCCCCATTGTTCATGCGGCTACACCGGATACCACAGATACTGCTGTCACCCCCGATACTCAAGACCTCACCCCCATCACCTGCAAACCGAAATTGACCGCAAGCCCTGCAAGACTGTCGCCCCTGGCACCCCTCAAGATCCCAACACTCGCAAGACTGCCGCTTCCAGCATGCCTCAAGTCCCTGACTTCAAAGCAACCCATGAGCCCACTGTCCGCAACACTAGCAAAAGCAACCCCCACACCCCTGACAACCTCCAATGCAATTTATTTTTTCGCAGTCAGCAAGACACTCACAATCCAGTCCACATCATGTCCACCTGCCTCCTTGCAACGGAGGCAGCAGGATGTAGGCGCGTACTAGGCCCTGGGAGCCAGCCTCGCACCCACACCCGCACACACACTCTGGGACCCATTGCTGACCCATTTGCCTCATCCTCGCCCAGCACCGCGGCCACCATGACAGAAGGGCCCAAATTCATCTAGCCATCCATCAGCGACACCTCCCTCACCCCAACCCGTGGGGGACCCGTAGTAGTCATCAGGAAAACGGCAAAATGCTGAATGCTTCTTAATGCTTCTTAATGCTTCTTTATTGCTCTTATTAAGCAGGGTGCCCTTCTTAATAAGCGGATAAGAGGCATTAAGAGGCATTAAGAAGCATTCAGCATTTTGCCGTTTTCCTGATGTTTCCCAACAGCTACGCCACAAGAGACGAGTTTAACATCCTGAGAGGGGTACAAGAGAGGATGAAGATAGAGGAGTGGACTGGAAGAGGTGGTATCGCAGTGCGGTCCCGCTCATGCAACCTGTTTAGTTGCTACTTGCTCTACCTCAGTTGGTAATACAAGTGAATTGTCTGAGGGTGTCTCTACTAAATGCCTGTCCTTATATACAAGGGTACTTTAGGGCTGGTCTTTAGAAGCGTGATCTAATACTGTAGTCACTAGCCAATCATCAAATCGCAAGGAATGGTGCCATCTCTAGCGGTTTTACTAATCTCTGAACCTTGTTAGTAATTGCACAGTTGGGTTAGTCATGCGTGTCATGTGACTGTGCTGGGGTCATGTGACTGCATGTCATCATGTGATCTAGTCTTGGAAGGGGTCATGTGATCCGGTACGGCTTCCGTTTCTCTAGTTTCTCCGTGTATTTGTCTGGCAAGAAAGGTTTACATAAGTCGTGGGAGTCTGTTACGTGAGCCAAACTTGTGCATCATTCTTCTGGGTCTCTGGGTGGAATTACTGGTCAACAAGGGGGAATCGTGGGCTTGGGAGGATGGTTTCTTCTGGGCTTTCTTCTGGGGCGAGTTTCTAGACAACTGGGAGAGTTTCTGGGCATCTGGGAGGGTTCTGTGCATCTGCAAATACAGGTAGGAGCTATGATTTCTGGTATGTCATGACGGTTCATGACATCAATGGTACTTCCACTGTTGGGTTGACATGAAACAAAAGAAAGGCATAAAGTTTGGTATATCTGTCCCCCTCCTTCCTTATCTATGACCCCGGTTAGGGGATATGTCAAGGCGCAGCACGCCAACACAACGGTTTCGGTCGTCCGCCCATTGCACCTCTAGCATGAGGTGGCCAGGGATCAAGTCACTCCTGGTGAGCTTTTTCTAGGAGTCAGCAGCCAATTCAATACAGAATTACAACAATGTACCAACCACCACACGAATGTGGTCACGACAGCGACAATTATAATATCCATGGGATGTTGTTTGAGTATATGGGGTGTGGGGGTGGTGGGTGTGAGGTGTGGTAAGTGACCAAGTGGTGGGTAAGGATCAGCATGGGTACGGGTTTTCCCACGGTGTTATGGTCACAGGTGTCACGGGTGCGGGTGCAGTGTTGGATTCTGCTACACCATGACAACCGTGACCCATTGTCGCGGGTGGACAGGTTGTCCATGGGTCCAGACATGACAACTTTGTAATGTTGCCACCTGCCACGACAACACCCGGACGCTCTGCCTCGTTCTCGACTCCGTGGTCTCAAAATCTCGAGGATTAGCCACTGACCTGGTGGCATGGAATTGGAAGGTGAGTGGGCACCATTTCCTTGGTGCCCTGGAACTGACTGTATGGCCAAGGCTGTCTTCACGGCGCCTGGCAACGTCACGGGCCCCCTTGGCGACACAACGCCCTCCTCCTGAGGAGGCACCCTCTCAAGACCATGGTGGTGGCTGTGGCTGTGCCTCGGTCGACCGCCTTTGTACAGGCCAGTGGGCCTTGCACATGGTCTCGACTGTGCGCAGTTGCGGCGCCTCAGCCACCACGCCCTTGGACTCAGGCCCAAATTGTTGGGGCCTTTCAAGTGTGCGGCCTTGCTTCTTGCCCCAGGCCCCCTTGGCGACGCAATGACCTCCTGAGGAGGGTCCCCTCAAGACTATGAATGGCGGCCCTCTCCAGGGTGGCCCGCTTCGGTCGGTCGTGTTTGTGCGGGCCAGGTTGGTCTTGCACATTGCCTCGCCTGTGCGCGGCTGCTGTGCCTCAGCCACCTTGCCTTCAGTTCGGAATTGTGCCCCAAATTGCTGGGGTCTTTCAAATGCATGTCAGAAAGAACAGGAGGGGTCGTGAGCGTGGCAAGGTGCCTGGCCCTGGACTTGCTCTTGTCAAGGCAAGGGCCCATGTCCTCCTTGATCGTTCACATCTACCACTCGCAGCCACACTCGCACGTGCACCCGCCGTGCGCCCCTCTCACCAGACGTTCTCCCCAAGCGCCTCAGCACACTCGCAGCCCACTTGCACCCACTGTGTGCCTCGGCACACTCGCAGGCACACTCACACCCACTGTACACCCCTCCCACCAAGACATTCTCCCTGCGTGCCTCAGGACCCGACAGGGCGCACACTCACAGCCCACTCGCACCCACCGCATGCCCCTCCCACCACAACATTCTCCCCATGCGCCTGGACCCGACAGTGTGCACATTCACAGCCCACTTGCGCCCACCGCATGCCCACTCGCAGCTGCAGCCGCACCCACCGCACACCCCTCCCACCAAGACGTTCTCCCTGCGCGCCTCAGGACCCGACAGGCGCACACTTGCAGCCCACACTGCACCTACCACACCCC
Source organism: Russula brevipes (assembly GCA_022496215.1). NCBI lineage: Eukaryota > Fungi > Basidiomycota > Agaricomycetes > Russulales > Russulaceae > Russula > Russula brevipes. The sequence continues at coordinate 40,746 of WTXF01000127.1, read as the reverse complement.
CCTCTCACATGACATTCTCCCCACATGCCTCAGGACCCGACACGCGGCTGGCGTGAGAACAGCGAGCCAAGCCTCACGCATTGACGTTCTTCGTTTTGTGGCAGTGGTGTACTTGGGCAATTACTACAACTACTATTATTTGATACATACAGTGAAATAAAAGTCTACTTGAGGGAAATTAAGTGTAATAAACACCATGGGTGAACACTCCCACATCAGGAAAACGGCAAAATGCTGAATGCTTCTTAATGCCTCTTAATGCCTCTTATCCACTTATTAAGAAGGGCACCCTGCTTAATAAGAGCAATAAAGAAGCATTAAGAAGCATTAAGAAGCATTAAGAAGCATTAAGAAGCATTCAGCATTTTGCCGTTTTCCTGATGCAGTGTTCAACCCATGGGTGTCTTAGGAATAGTCAGCAGTACCATGGTCCAAACCCATACCCGCGGGTATGGTGTCAAAATGGGTGCAGGTGTCACAGGTGCAGGTGCAGTGTGACAAATTTAACCCACGGTGTCACCCATGCTGATCCTTAGTGGTGAGGGTGGTAAGTGACCGAGTAGCCGAGAACGTGACGTGCACCATCCGTCCCAACACACTCACACTTGCCACGGCCTCATTTGCGTTCGTGTACGCTCGCGCCTACGTTTCTATCCTCTCATTCGCACCATCCTGTCCATGTCCTCGTTTGCGCCCTGCATTGACCCCCGCAGCTCAGCCTCGTCACTGTCTAAATCATTGGTAAGTTTCTTTCCCTTTGTCTTTCATAACTCCCTTGTGCTAAATTTTCACTATTCATAGTCACCGCATCGCCAGCCATTGTGCCACTATGGGCTTACACACATCCTGAACCACCATGCAGCGGTCGACCACTGTGCATCCTTCCATCACATATACAATGACTCATTGCTATTCGGCTTGTTTGCATCATTCGCACCATCAGCACAATCAGTGGTCCTCCCCCTCTCACTCGCAAACAGTGTGGGGTGTGCAACAGCGCTTGGCCACTCTTGTTCGTGCCCTCTCATTTGCGCGCTTGTTCGCACCATCCTGTTCATGTCCTTGTTCGCACCATCCCGTTCACACGCTCGTCTGCATTGTCTCGTTCACATGCTCGTCTGTGTCTCTTGTCTGTGTCTCTCATTCGCGTGCTCATTTGCGCCATCCCATTCCTGTTTGCGTGCTCGTCCGCGTCGTCTCGTTCGTGCGCTCGTCCACGTCTTCTCGTTCACATGCTCGTCCACATCATCTTGTTCATGTGCTCGTTCGTGTCATCTTGTTTGCACCCTCGTTTGTGCCCTCTTGTTTGCATTTGCAGATTGTTTAAAGCTGTTGTATAATATTGTAAAAGTAGTGAATACAAGAGTTGCTTTTTTTTTCTTCTGACCACCAATCTATTGACTTAAGTCGACTTCAGTCGACAGTTGAGCCGGGAGCTGCGACTCATGTTAGCCGACTAAAAATCGACTTAGCTGCAGCTCAGAACTGGCCCGGAGCCAGAACTGCAGCAACACTACTCCAAGGCAGGGTCAAAAACAAAGGTAAGACCCTGTGCTGGACTGGTGAGGATAGCCGTGTTCTGGTCTGCAAGTGTGTGACAATTTCTTGATATTGGTGTCCACTAAACAGCATCAGGAAAATAGCAAAATGCTGAATGCTTCTTAATGCTGCTTAATGCCTCTTATCCGCTTATTAAGAAGGGCACCCTGCTTAATAAGAGCAATAAAGAAGCATTAAGAAGCATTAAGAAGCATTCAGCATTTTGCTGTTTTCCTGATGCCATCAGATGCTTAGGATTGTGTCGCTTGATGTTAAACAACAAAAGTGACATTGACTGGAAGTTGCTCAGTGATCCCGGGTGGAATATGTGGAGTGGTCATTACCTCCATCTGAGTCCATCAGAAATGGAGATCACTGAAGGCTTCTTGCAATGACAAGAGCATTGTGTGTCATCGTGGTGAGTATAAGGCCTTCATTCTGCTGGTGCTTTTTGCCATGTATTCCCAATAGACGTTGTACACCGTCTCGTAACATCGGTCTGCGCAACGCCAAAATCGCCTATTCCCTCCACCATAATCATGAATGCTCCTCCGCCCTCTACCTTCTGCAATACTTGAAGGCATGCACTCCTAGGGTCAAGCTGACATTGCCGTGCCACTATGGTGAGTATTCTACATCATCAGGAAAACGGCAAAATGCTGAATGCCTCTTAATACTGCTTAATGCCTCTTATCCGCTTATTAAGAAGGGCACCCTGCTTAATAAGAGCAATAAAGAAGCATTAAGAAGCATTAAGAAGCATTCAGCATTTTGCCGTTTTCCTGATGATTTGAGTGCGACGATCTATCCCATCTCATGTACAGTTGTGTATCCCCTGCTTCTACCTTTGTAGCGGCATTGCAGGGATGTTGCCCTGATGCCTGCCTTTTTTATCATTCATTGTAGGTAAATTATCATAAAGTAGATTTATATACAAAAAGCGAAAATAATAGCATGGTCTTAAGGACTCGAACTCAGGTCATCTGACCAATAGGGTTCCTCACGGGTATCTCATGGGTTTCGTGTATTTTGGGAGATAGTCCTTCATTGTGCGATCGAAACGAGCCCTTACACATGAAAAATGGTGAAGAATTGACTGAGTTATATCTCCACCAATTTTGAACCAATTTGGATGCTTAGGGGCTCGTTTGGAAGCCAATATTTGCCTCTACACCGCGGGTAAATACCCGCGGGTTTACGAGTGAAGAATGGCTTCCAAACGAGCCCCTAAGCATCCAAATTGGTTCAAAATTGGTGGAGATATAACTCAGTCAATTCTTCACCATTTTGCATGTGTAAGGGCTCGTTTCGATCGCACAATGAAGGACTATCTCCCAAAATACACGAAACCCGTGAAATACCCATGAGGAACCCTACTGACCAATGACAATGACGTCCAACCTACCACTTGCAAGTATCCCTCTTTTGCTTGCAGTAGTCTACAGCGAAATCCAAAGTTATGGGCCCTTTTTTTTTTGGATGGTGTCATAGGGCCGAGTTTGAATATGGCTTAGCAGTCTGTGCCAGGTTTTTTTCCCACAAAAAAATTGTATTTTAAAATCAAAGAATGTGAATTATGTAATCTGGCATCGCTTCAGCCACATAAGATAACACCCGATAACTAAAATACCGATAATTTAACTATCACTTAACCATTAACTCCACTGTCAAAACATTGACAGCCCGCTACGATCTGACATGTCACCAGGGGCCTATAACTTTGGATTTTGCTGTAATGGCCCCTCTTTCCAGAACAGGGTGTTTGCTATACCATGGCTGCAAAGACTGGGCAGGTAGAACCTTTAGGAGATATGAGCATAGCCAAGTCATAAATTGGGACTTTACAGCGACTTCCGAAATACCTGGCACTTTGTTAAATTTTTCAGACTAGGGCTGAGACTGAATGTGGTTCGGCAGCTTATGCCGACATTTTTTTCTCACATAAAAAATAATGTTGTAAAAGAAAAGTTATTAATAATTATATGTACAGTACTGATAACCTCAACTTCTGTATGATAACTTATATTCTAATAATTTCGCCTTGACTTAACTACGAGCTCAGCCGTCAAACTTGGAAGCCCGCAAAGATAAATATAGGTAAACAAGGGCAAGTTATTTCGGAAGTCGCTGTAAGTTAACTTGCCTTACACCCTTCGAGATTTAGTCTCTGAGATAGAGCTACAAGATCTGCCCCCATCAGGTGTCAAGGCGTATTCAATCTCATCCGTGTGTCTTAGGTCCGTTGGTTTCTGTAAATCCTCACTTTGATGGACCTTTCCATCTTAATTCTTTTCCTAGGCACATCCTTGCTGAAAGGGTGCTCCGCTTCCTCGGAATTGCGATTTTGGATGATTGGCATGCAAGAGCAGACATAGGATCGGCATTTGCATCAGGGATATTCCCTCGGTCTTGCGTCAATACTGATACTGTGTCTATTCGATGGCTGTTGAGTATGACTGGAGTCACGGATCTGTGCAGGATGCTGGATGTATCCATTGCATCATGTGAGTACTCTACTGCTGTAGACTGCGCAAACTGGACGGTGTTTTGTTCTTACTGATGGTCCCTTGTTCTGCAGATTATGGCAGTGCCATTAGATATCAAGTCCTACGCAGTAGAGGAAGTGCGCACACATCACGGCAGGAAGTACAGAAGTCTGATCTTCAATCCCGTATGACCTGCATCGCTGAAACCACCTTGTACTTCCTAGCTCTGTGGTTAATAAATAGTGGACAAGTGATGCTGAGTGTCATCTCACATGGGCCAATAGTGTGTTGATGTATGGTGCCTTCAGATGCCTCGGGCTGCTCACATCTACTTGTATGCCGCGCTTGGTACATAACTCCTTCAGGATAGCAATGCTGTACTGTTTGAGGGCCCTCTCGGTTTGAGGGTGCTGCCAAAAAGCCCACTCGGCATGCTGTATGGTATACATTAGGAAAAGTTCACCATAAGGATGTGCCCTGTGCTATAAAGCATTCTAACCTCGGGGCCACTAGCATCACAGCCTGGCATCGCGTTTCTGGGGGAGTCATAGAGCAGGCACCAATGACAATTGTGTGTGATTACAATTGTTTCCTGCATAGATGCCATGCTTGGCATATCCTTGCCAGTGACAGTGGCAGTACCAACCATTTGAACTAGTGCTTGAAAGTCTGGTCCAGTCCAGTTTTTTTTGCCTTTTATGGCTAGACCGGACTGTAACCAGTCCATGGACCAACCTAAAAGTGCCCTGAACTGGACTGGACCACCCTAGACTGGTTATTTTCAGTCTATGGACCAGTCTTAGACCAGTTACAACCAGTCCTTAGCGTAACTGGTCGTAAACCAGTTTTGACTGGTTCATGACTGGTTATGACTGGTCTTTTTCACTACAAATATACCTAAAAGGTGTGCTAGTAGACCCATAGACCCATGGCCAAATTTTTTTACCTATCAAAATGAGCCTAAGATCACCAAAATTGGTTGTGAATTGAGTGAATTATGATTGAAACTAGTATTGCTGCAGCTTGCATTTTTTGAATTTGTATAACATCAACGGAAATTGGTAAAAATATGAAAATATTCAAGCAGCTAGAACTCAGGATATACACTTGAGTCACATAAGACCACATTTTGATATGAGCAGTAGTTCTTGTGTTATTTAACTAGCAAGGGTGCACCAAAGCAACACCGTAATCAAAACATTGTTTTGACTGTAACTCACCCAATTCTAGTTCAATTTGGATGTTCTAGGGCTCATTTTAATCGGGAAAAGGACTACCATTCATACTTGATAGCCACAGTCCAGCAGGCCAGTCATTGACTGGTTAAAACTGGTTTTTTTGGGTTACAGTGTTTTTACAATAGACGTAGACCTGTAACTGATGATTTTCAAATCGAGGTAGACCTGACTGGAAGTCCGGTCCATTCCGGTCACAGTCCAGTCCAGTTTTCGGTCTTTTTGCAGTCTGTGTGACTGGACCTTCAAGCACTAATTTGAACGACTCATCCATCCCGACAGCTCCCTTGATGTGATTTGTAACCACTACAAGTATCGCCAATCCATTGTCGGCGATTGCTGGCAATTATTGGCAATTGTTGGCAATAATAATTATTCCTGGTATGCTTGATCGCTGCCTCACTTCTGCAATGAGCCCATTCTCCACAATCACAATTGCAATGAGTTCTCTATTCAAATCATGCAGACTATATATAGTGATGTACAAGGCCCGGCCCAAAGCCGTCAAGCCCTGGCAGCCGAGCCGTAAAAGCCCAAGCCGGGCTGGGCCTTGGAGGCAGCTTTGCAGGCTTCAGGGCCCGGCTTGAGGTTTGCAAAGCCTGAGCCAGGCCCTCAAGCCGTGGCTTTGGTCAGACAGCAGCCGCTGAGCGATCAAACTCTCGGCCGTAAGATACGCTGACCTCAAAGCTCCCCAAAGAGGCCCAAAACCCGTGTTTCTTCCTCCCGCTTCCTCCCACCCGCTCCCGTCTCGCCCACACTCCTTTTTCAAAGAACTTTCCTTCTCCTTTTGATTCTCGCCAGTCGCCACATGGGAGCACATACTGTATGAACAAGAGCAGCTCCTCTGCCCACTCAATTGCAACAAGCGTACACAAAACTTGAAGTGGCGCAAAGCCCACTTGACCCACCCGCTGGCACAAGTGGATGCGGCCCATGCCCATGCTCGTGCCCCTCAAACTGGCACCGGATCGATGTATTATCGATGAGCTGCTCGTCCTTGTCCCAGCACACAGGCACGAGCCGCTCCAGTTGTGCAGAAGCCCAAGTGCCACCTGCTGGCACAAGCGGATGTGGCCCATGCCCATGTCCATGCCCATGCCCCTCAAACTGGCACCAGATCGACATATTATCGATGGGCTGCTCGTCCTCGTCCCAGCACGCAGGCACGAGCCACTCCAGTTGCGCAGAAGCCCAAGTGGCCAGTAGCCTGGGCAGGACCCGGAGGAGGTTATCACGTCATCAAAGGGGCCCAGGGCCAGGGTCAATGAAAACGCTGCATCTTGAGGACACAGTGCCACCGGACTTGCTGGGTGAGCTTTGGGCCCCAGGCCCCCAGAGGGGTTCAGGGCGCCGACTTCCGAGTCTGAGGGAGGTGGCAGAGGCACCGCAACTGTGCACAGTCGAGGCTGTGTGTAAGGCCAACTGGCCCACACATAGGCAACCGACCGATGCGGAGCAGGCACTACCTGTGATCTTGACTCTTGAGGGGAGCCTCCTTGCAAGGAGGTCATCGCATTGCCACTTGTCAAAACTCAAAAGGGCCGAGGCCAGGCCGCTTGGGAAGAGGTGTCACGCCATCGCCAGAGGGGCCCGGGGCCAGGGTCGAGGGAGTCACCGATGAGGGGGTGTCCATGCGTCATCGTGATGTGTCGAGGTGTCATGCCATCACCAGAGGGGCCCGGGACCAGGGTCGAGGGAGTTGCCAATGAGGGGGTGTCCATGCATCGTCGTGATGCATCATCGCGGCAAGGGCAACGAGGAAGGGAGTCAACACTTGACACTGGGCACTTGATCACATGACTAAAGCCGCGGCCTGAGCCTGAGCCGGGCCCAAGCTGACATGTAGGGCCCAGCTCACAAATCCTCCAGGCCGTGGCCATCTCAAGCCGGGCCTAAGCCCCAGCTTTCAAGCCGGGCCAGGCCCTGCACATCACTATGTGCAGGCCAATTGGCCTTGCACATGGACCTCAACCGTGCATAGTTACGGCGCCTCACCCACCTCGCCCTTGGACTTGGGCCCCAAACCATTGGGGGCCCTTCAAGTGCCTGCCCTTGGTTCTGGTCAAGCCCCCTTGGCGATGCAATGGCCCCCTCCCAAGGAGCCTCCCTCACAAGACTGCAGATGGTGGCACTTGCCCTCACCCTCACCCTCGCCCTCACACCCACCACGCGCCTCCAACAACCACATTCTTCTTGCCTGCCTTGCAAACTCGTGGCCACCTCGCACTCATACCTGCCACACACCCCTTCCACCAGGACCTCCTCCCTGCCTGCCTCTGGCACGCTCGCAGCTGCACTCGCACACCACGCACCCCTCCCAGCACGACATCCTCCCCACCCTCTGGCACATTGGCAGCTGCACTCACATGCTGCACACCCCTCCCTGCCCTCTGGCACATTGGCAGCCACACTTACACGCCATGTGCCCCTCCCAGCATGACACCCTCCCTGCCCGCCTCAGCACCCAACAGGGCACACTATGGCACTCATGCTGTCCCACTCATGGTGCAGCACGACCTTCTCGGGGATCCGCAGCCGGTGCGAGCCCAGTGTGCCTCGTGTGTTGAACTTGAAGTTTGTTCTGCAACTGCTGTGTGCTTGGCCCCAGAGCTTACAAATTTGACTGGTTGCCAGGTGAGTGATAGTAGGCGGCCAGGGCCCATAACCTATTAGAATGTATTTGATAGATCAAGCATCAGGAAAACAGCAAAATGCTGAATGCTTCTTAATGCTTCTTAATGCTTCTTTATTGCTCTTATTAAGCAGGGTGCCCTTCTTAATAAGCGGATAAGAGGCATTAAGAGGCATTAAGAAGCATTCAGCATTTTGCCGTTTTCCTGATGAATGAGAATTGCCTGAACAGCAGAGAGAAGGGGGTGGGATGGAGGCATCCTCAACTTGACTCTTGCCCCTTGCCCCTAGAGTGGGGCTGGACTAGTATATATATGTGCCTATATTTCAAATCCCTTAATGGGCAGTACCGGAGCATTTCCTGGGATACTCTGAATTGCACACCCAATAAAGAACAACTACAAAGGCAGCACAACGAGGAGCAAGCTAGCCACTAAGGGACTGGTGGTGACAATACCTGTACCCAACCCATGTGACCCATGGCTTGTAGCCCATGGGCAGTGGGTACAGGTAGTGGCAGGTACAGGTACAGGTAAGCATTATGTAACCCATGGGTTAGGGCGTTCAGGCCAAGCCGGGCCGGCACATCACTACTTTGCATGCTTTTCTTTATTGCTCCAGGCTGATCGAAGCAACATAGTCTACAACAAGCTCATAACCTCAGCATCATCACTGGCACACAGTACCGCAAGCCTCCTAGCCCTTCCATGCCCGGAACGGCCCCCGGCAGCGTCCACGGTTGGATCTTAAGGGCAAGCTCGTCTCCCGTGGGGCCAACTTCCTCGCAGATGCCGTACCCGATCCCGGTGTCAGCGACCTCACGGGTTCCTTCAGCCTTTACAAAATCTCCGTGTTGAGGCACAATCATCACACTCACTGTCTCGTGCGGCTATGTCCTCCAAATGGAGACGATGGTGCGCGCTCGTGCCCTTGGATAAACGGTGGGCGAAGTGCCCATTACGTTCGTGGACCGCTTATTTGGAGGTTGTCCAGTATGCGAAGGGAATGTGGACTCTGTTCACAACTGTGTAGACGAATACCCGCCCCAGTTTATTGTATCATCGTAGATACGCACTCCCCTTTGTCTTTGGAACATGACTCGCCGTCCGGACACGGGTCATAAGCGACTTTTAGCTCTCAGTCACGAGGCAAAATCACCACTCTGAGTAATTAAACTTGCAGATGTCTTAGCGTCCAAGAAGAGTTCATTCATCTCGCCAATGTCCTCGATCTCGATTTGATCGCGCCCAGCCAATCTCGCCAGAATAGATGCAGGTGTCAGGAGCTGTATCGCGTATCTGCACCGATACAGGGTGTCAGAGACAATGTCGAATGGATTGCATAGTAAGGTTTTACCGGAGGGAGGACTTCTCGCCTTCAGCAGCAAGTCTATCGATCACTCCTTCGCCGAGTTTGAGGCCCTCGGTGATAGCACGAAGTTGAACGACTTTGGCAACTTGGTCGCGCGTGTAACCGTCCGTCTTCACAATCAAACAGCTGAAGGCGATAAGAAAAAGGCGTGTTAGAGACCAGTTTGTGACATACCGGTCTAAGAGGTCTGTGGGAATACCGTGTGGGGCAACAATATCAGTGGTCCCGCGCACAAGTGAGTTACCACGGTTGGTGGCAAGAATCACGGTAGGGGCCATCGGGGACTCGAGGAGGGCATTGAGGTAAGTGAAACACTCGATATCGAGCATGTGGACCTAAGCGACTGAATTAATACCGTGTTGAGACTGCGGCTCAAGGATGAGGGAACGTACTTCGTCAATAAATACGACACCGGGGACAACCTCCGCCACACCCTGGTCGACGTAGCTCTGCACGACCTTGTTAACCTCTCGTCGCAGCTTTTCTGTCACCTCCGTCCTGCTACTTTTCACTAAGCTTCCCATGACACTCATGATATCCTGCCCTCCCTGCGGCCGTGCGTTAGCGGCATCAAGGTCACCGAGCGTGACGTCTTGCACAAGCTCCTTGCGCTTGTGAACATCGCCCTTTGGAAGGGGCACGTATGTCTCTGATTCGAGGTCGTATGAGGAGGCGTATGCATCTGAGCGGCCCACGCGCTGCAGTTCGTCGAAGGGTCTGTTAACGAAGGCGAGAAACAACTGCATGCTAACGAAAAAAGGCGAATACCTTGACAGCACCAGTATTTGCCTCGATGTAGATCACATCCCCAACGAGAATCTTTTCTTTAAGGATAGCCTCATAGATCGTTGGATCAAGGCGCAGCTGTTTGGTTCCTCTCACGGTCTTTAGACCCACAATAACATGGGAGACGGTCTTTCCATAACCACTGAGCGGATTTTCGGACTCTGATGGCGTGAGTTCCGTCACTTCGCCTTCGTAAACCTCCTTAGTCTCTTTGATACGCAACCCTGAAGAAAAGTATGAATAATGCGTGACAGGGACGATGGAAAGACGCGGAAAGACACGTTACAAACCGATAGCACGCCGGAAGGCTTCTGCGAGTATCTCAGTCTTCTTAACTTCGGTAGAATACACCTCCGAGCCGACCATGGGACAGAATGGCACCTTAACACCAAGCTCATGCGAAATGGCGAGTGCGAGTGCGGTTTTACCGGTGCCCGGTGCACCTACGAGGAGCAGCGCGCGTCCGGAGAACTTGCGGGATTTCACAAGTTCGACGACCACACCACAGGCCTAAATTGACTTTGACGATGAGAAGGGCACTGAAGAGGTTGAGTAGAGACGTGTACCTCGCGCGCATTGTTCTGCCCTACGAAGCCGGCACCATCACTGTTTGCTAAACCTTCAGGAGTGAGACCGAGGGCCTTGATATGAGAATGAGGTGCGATTCGGGAGGAACGCGCCAAAGAAGTTGTTGAAGGGGGCGGAAAAGCATTGTGGGTGGGTGGCGCAGATGCCGAAGGCGTTGTGGAAGTCGAGGCCTTCATTGTGGTCGAGGTCGAGTTCAAGAGAGGCCCGCTTTGTCACCAAATTAAAGCGGCCGTCGCATATCATCCATATCACAGCCACTCCTCCTGCATCTCTATCGAGGTCACTCGAGCCGGCGGACTCCCACACACTCACTATTGTCAGTGATCATGACCATGATGGCCGCCGCCCCCAGAATCCTCGCCCTCGTACCCACCCGGACACTCCCTTGCCGTCGTCTCCTTGCTCGGACCATGGCGCCAACCTTACTCTCATTTCCATCATCGCTACCTGAAGAATCCCTGCGGAGGACGTTTGTCTCTACACAATCTCGCAGAGCCGCTCCAGCACCTACGCCTCCCGCAACCCCGGCGATTCTGCATCGTTCCCCTACGGTAGAGGACATTGAAACAGCCGAACTTGACGTAGAGATTTTTACACCAGACAATGTCCAGTTGGCCTTTACAGAACGCGCAGCGGAGGTTTGTACTGTTTTTTCTTCTGTGGATCAATAGTTATTGACACAGTCTGTGGGGGCAGCAACTCCGTCGAATATCCTCCCAAAGAGAACATTCGGGTTCAGCCCTTCGAATCTCCGTCGAATCGGGCGGCTGCCACGGTTATCAGTATAAGATGGAGCTTACACGGCAACGCGCTCCCGAAGACTAGTACGCCATGGTTCATCTTCATTTCTCTATCTCGGAACCTGAGAATTTTCCCAAGTGAGTTTGAGCACCCCGTCGTGACCCAAGCCCGTGTCATCGTAGACGCGGTATCTCTCACCCTCTTGCGAGGCTCCACAGTCGATTTCGCCACCGAACTTATTGGTAGCTCTTTCCGTGTTGTGAACAATCCCCTGGCCGTTGGTTCTGGATGTGGATGCGGTGTCAGCTGGGAAGCAAAAACATGAACAACTCTTTTTTACGTCCCCAGCATTTGTAAAGTGTCGCAAGGAAAAGACAGTATACCGTTGAGGCGTCGTTATATGACGGAGCCGTCTGCTACGGCCAAATTACGCCCGCTGCGCCGATCCAGACCCCTACACAAATATCCTCCCTGGACGCTCTATTGTGCGAAAGACGGGCCAATACAGTATCACCGTCCAATGACAGCTCATATACCCCATGTGTGCACGTCGTGGCCAACTCGGGGCCTTACTGGGACACCGCATCCAGCTGTTCTCGTTCTTTTGAAATCAATCAACGGGGATTCCGCGTCGCAGACTTTGTGTTAAGGCATCCATCCGTACGTTGGTTACCGTTGTAGCCAAGGACCCAATGCGGCTATATACCAGAAAGCCAAACCAGGAAGACGTGTGCTTTGTCCGACAGCTTGCATCCTGGCGGCTGCATGTACACGATCGCACGTCCGCTAGGACATGTATCCCAGACGGTGATAGGCACATTTTCAAAGATCCAGATTGTCTGACTAGAGTGAAGCGGTGCGTAAGCCTGCAATGTACGATGCGACCCTACGAATGATGGGGTCTTGCGCAGGACAATCTCCGTCTGTAACTACCGCACTCTGTAACTACCACACTCGTACTCTACTCTATTACTAGCGGGGCGCTCGCGCTGTTCGTCCTTTGATCACCACCTCAGGTTTGCCATCCCTAACTTCTTCCCAGTCTATTCTCGATCTTCTACTTCCACATTGTAATGCTAGCGTCCATACCCTGCTGACCATGGTCTGCGTACCAGTTCGTACGCTTCTCTCACACGCTCATCTATGCCCCTTTTTTCTTCATACTTGTGCCCTTGTACTTCTGCCCGTTCATGGCTACGTTCGTCCATCCCTTCCCTCTGCAGCTACCGACTGTCCCCTCACTGGCACCATATTTTTTTTTTGGTCGCAGACTAAACTCCCGCGACCGTATCCGCACCAAGCTCGCCGAGGACGCCGAAAATGGGATCATGATTACGATCTCAAGATTCACGTTTTCTACTAAGTTAGTACAGGCCCTGGTGGGGAGGGCACTGGCACTATGACACATCCTGTTCCTAGCGTCACCAACCAGGCGCCACCGAACCCACTCCGCAAAAGGCAAGCTCTGTTCAATTTTCTGAATGTTGTCACAAAAGCTCATTTCCACCTTTTGTCACCATCTTTACATGTACGTAGAGTACCTTGCCTTGTAACCGCCTTTGACGATCACCCAGCCCGCCCGGGAGTTGTCCCTTCGGCTGTTGTGTCAGTCATAATTGTATCGATCTATCCAAGGGCAATGAGCGAATGCATATACTTTCGGTGCTATACTCTTTTCCCCTGGGTTTTCCTATCTTCGTTCCTCTTCATTTCCGTAACAGTGAAAGTCGAGAGTGGGGTGTTCTGTCTGGCGAAGGGGATCAAGTGGCTGGGAGCTAGTAAACGTCGCAACGATGTCGAAGTGTTAGCATCCGACAACCGGCTGAAGTAGAGTGTCAGAGAAAGTAGGCATACGAAGGACACCTCTCGGAGTTCGATTCACCAGCGAGTCCCTTCAATTGCAGTTCAGCCAGCACAAATGAGTGACCCCGTATGGGACACCAGCTAACTCGACCATGCACACACGCAGCATCCAGCTCGCCAGCCACCAGCCAGTCCCTAACTGTGCTACTTCATCGCAACTCCTGTGTCCTCCCTGACCCATGTCCGCATCTCAACCAGCCCCTGGGGTCTATATTCTCGCTTTACACCTCCATTTCCATCGAAGACCGCTAGGAATGCTCTTACAGATGCAGGCCGTCGCGGCTGGACGGGTACCTTTTCACACCCTTCAAAGCCATGTAAGCGTCCGGCTTGGGTGGATACCCATATCGAGGCTCCGGCATTTCTGCACGAATTAGACCGATCACAAATCCGGATCCGATGCAAGGAACACTTACTGATGACCTCTCTCCAGATCCTCGAACTTTCTTCGTCCCATACTGCCCGCCACATAAATGCTCCACCGCTATCCGTCCGGAGTGCGTGCTCCTGCACGAACTTTCGTACGTCGAACGCATCTCGTTTGAGTGAGCCGAGTGGGAGCGAGAGCTTCGTAGTTGGGTCTTCATGTGGAAGTAACAGCAACACGTAGCGATGACATGGTGTCCCGCGCGGGGGATGTGGGGGGAGATAGGGCGTATGAGCTGCAGAAGGGAGCAAACCAGCTGATTCGGCGGAAAGCGTGATGTTTGGCCTATTCCCAACGTTAGATCTCATTATATCGTGTATCAAACGGAAGTAAATAAACGCACTGCAACCAATGAAGGAACATCTTGAATGTCTGATTCTCCTCATCGGGTACATCTGGATGTGATTCAATGCCAGTCAATCCGACAGGCCGCAAGGCACCTACCTGGATCGACCATGAGCAAGGTATAGAGCCGGGGCTCCGGATGGAAAACTGTGGTGTAAAGCTTTGGCGGGCGGCGCGTCTAAAGTGACAGATTCAGTGCCAATTCGATCGAGAGGGGCATTCGTACATACCTGTTCGTTCACCAAGAAAACACCCGCTTCGACTGGCGCAGTCTTTCTCTTTGCTCTTGCACGAAGAACAGCATTTTTTGGCGGGGCCTCCGGGAAAACTACACGAAGGTCGACAGTGGGTCGGAGGTTTGGTAGGATGTCTGGGATGACGTGCATCTGATAGAGACGCTCCATCTAAATCGGGGATGTTGAGCAAGTAAGTGACAAATAATACGGGGGTAGCGTACGAGCAGGTCCAATGCGCCCTCGGTTCGCCATCGCTGTTCAATAAGGTGTCGATAGACCTTCTGACCCATTTCCGCTACAACAAGCATACTGTCAATCAAACTTTGCGAAAGTTTGAACAGGAACCACAAACCCATCCCGTTTGCAGCCTTCCACCTCACTTCTGGTAAATTCACTTTGGCCATAACTTCTAACACGTCCAGTCTCTTTTTTGCGTCATTCATATCCTCATTCGGAACCTGTCCTTTATCCAGGCTCGAGCGGAGGGTGTCAGCTTCCGCTTGTACAGCAGCAGCGTCTGCACGGATGTAGGCGACTGCTTCGTCATATGCGGGGATGACGCCAGGCGCGACGGGAGGGTTCCATTCACGAGGCCTTTCGAGGGTGATACTCGGGCGAATAGCGGCATATTTTGGGTTCCTGCGACCCTGAGTCTTGCGCCTAGGCACAGGGGTTGGGACGAGGCCAGGACTAGGTGGGCTGGCAGATGCGTCAGATGCCGAAAACGGGGCAGTGAGCGGAAATGTAGCTGTCACGCTCCAGGGGGGTTGGAACGTCGAGTTGGCCCTCGCGAGTGGAGCTGGAATGGTGCGAAGTCGACAGAGAGTGAACATCACCAGCCAGCAACAGTCGCGCGGTCGCGGTCGAGGAGCGTCAAGGTCTATGCACGTGACCATCTTCGCTGGAAAAAATAATCATCGGTCGTAACACAACACGAGTATTGTCATTATGTCAAGTATATTTAAGGCAAGGTGGCCGAGTGGTCCAAGGCGTGTGACTCAAGCGAAAGCTTGCCTGACAAGTTCAGGTTTCTCATCTGCGTATGCAGGCAGGGGTTCGAATCCCCTTCTTGTCAAAATTTTTCCCTCTGGCACAGGTACGGTCTAGCGGCTGTTTGCTGTAATAGCATGCACTTGGAGAATGAAGTATGGAATACATTTATAGCCTATCTGCTATCTATGGCCAACCACATTCATTTACTGTATTGTTACTTCACGATTGGGTTAACCCCTCGGGCTGCGAGGTAGTCCTTTGCTGCGCTAGCAGACTGGGGCACGCACCTCCGATTAACAACTGATATGAGAGAAACGGTAGGTACTGACCAAGCTTTTGATGAGCTCATAAATACTCTTATCGTGAAAGCGCAGTCCAGTAATCGGATCCGTGTACGGTGCCTAGGCAGAAGTCCACTGCTAAGACCATGAACTGTGACACGGATGGTTCACGTACTTCAAGACCGGTGATGTCGCAATATCGACGCTGTGGTAGCACCGATGGTGGCGCTTCGATGGATAGATCTGGGTCACAACGTTCAGCAAGGCGGCGGCGAGTTTGTAGCCTCCCGCTTGTCACCCACACGATGGCAAGTCATCTTCCACCAAGACTCCAATCGTAGCGCCCCCATCAACTTCCATAGCTTGCTCACGTTGTGCTCTCCGTTTCTCTCGCTCCAATCTTTCGCGTTCGCGCTCCTGCCCAAGAACAGCCTTCAAGTTTTTTGTACGGCGGCTCGCATTCTTTGTATAGGCAGGGTTCTTGAACGGCCGTGGGGCAGATAAAATAGACAGCTGCTCTGCCAGAGTCTAGCATTATTAGCTGTGGGTGTTCGGGGAGCAAAGCCGAGATCGCGCGCACAGGGATTTGAGGCGTAGCGGTGCCTTCCGCACTGGGCGCAGCGGACGGCTTTTTTCGGGTAGATCCCTTTGGTGGCCTATTGTTGTTACAGAACGTCGGCCAAGTGCCGTAAAACACAGAACACATGACATACATTGTGCGATGGCGGCGAGGGAGCGGTCGCTGTGGGAGTAAGAGACGTCGTGCCCCTTGGTCGTGCCACCTCCAACTGCAGAGTCGCGTCGCACGCGTCCACACTGAGTCCACTATGACCTTGAGGCGGCGACTCTTCAGCACCTTGCGTGCTTTGCACCATGACAATCCTCTTGTATTATTATGTCATTTCTCCACCACCCATGCACTAATATGCCTCGCGCAGGGGCTTCCGAAGCGCGGTGAACCCCCAGTGATGCCGCGTCGTAGCCTCCCACCCAAGCGAGGCATTCCGAATGTGAAAAAGGTCGTCGCCGTCGCCAGCGGTAAGGGTGGCGTGGGCAAGAGCACCGTCGCTGGTTGGTCCCTTCTGTATCTCTCATAGAAGATCTGACAGTGATCTGACACGGAACGACAACTCTCTTCCAAGTGAACCTCGCGTTTTCCCTCGCTGCCCGCTATCGTGCACGCGTAGGCGTACTTGACCTGGACATCTTTGGTCCCTCGATACCCAAGCTCCTTGGTCTCGAAACTTCTGGGGAGCCCCGTCTGACATCCAGTTCGTCCTCCCTTTTCCCATTTCTTCCATCTTCCCCGTACGACTTGAACTCCCATGCCAGGTGGTGCCCTCATCCCGCTTACGAACCACGGGCTGCCAGCCATGTCCATCGGGTTTCTGCTCCCTGGCGTTGATGAACCTGTTACGTGGCGCGGCCTTATGGTACAAAAGGCCGTGCAGCAATTACTTTTCGACGTTGACTGGCGCGGTACAGATCCAAACGGCCCTGGTCTTGACCTTCTCGTCATAGACATGCCGCCTGGGACGGGGATGTACCTCTCTCGCTGGGGCAGCTCGTCAACGTTGATGGTGCGGGAGTTCCTCTCCACTCACGCATTTCGCTCATTTATGGCTCACACAGGTACGGTAATCGTGTCGACGCCACAGGATGTCGTGCTCGCCGACGTCCGCAAGGGCATTGCCGCCTTCCGAAAGCTTTCCATCCCTGTATATTTATATTTCCCGTTCTTCCATTATTTCTTTGTAAAAACTGAAACCTTACTCGAAAGATAATTGGCCTTGTCCTTAACCAATCATATTTTCTCTGCCCAACGTGCAGTACGCCACATCACTTGTTTGGCTCATCTGACGCCCCCAGGGCACTCGGGATCAAGTTCCTTGGTGAGCTTCCGCTCACACCGGGTGTGAGCACGGGCGGTGATGCTGGATTACCCTACGCTCTCCTCAATTCGCATTCAGATACCGACGGAAAAGCTGGCCAACAGTGGCAGGAAGGGATGTTGGGTATTGCCGAGCGTATCTGGGAGACGTTGCACACAGAACACAGGGTCATGAGTTGACAGGAGTATGATATATCTGATTCATTATGATTGTTTACAATTCGCATTACTCTGATAATCCATCGACCTACTCGCTCTGTGGCCAAGTTCCTCGACCTCACTGAGGCTGAGGATGCAACTCAGCGCCATCAAGCGATTCTTCATCCGAGCCCACCGCTTTCTCCGCTGTTCGCCTCGCTTTAGTCCTTGCCATAGCTAGAATGTCGATGTTGGAGTTGTGGTCTGTCTCTAGCCTGGACACCGTGACTGGGTTCCCGTCAGTAACCCGCTCGTGAGTGACTGTGACAATTGTTTGTCCTTGTCCCCCTCTCAGCCTTGAGCGAATGTGAACACGCGAATTGAGTCTGGACCCTATAATTAGAATCTGCTCCGGAGTAGTCAAACAGGATAGACCTACATTGTCATGAACGAACACGGGTAAAGTCGGATGAGGATAAAAAAAAAGGGCGCATAGATTAGCGTCGTTGGATACTTCACGTACTGGGTGGTAGGAGGGTCAGCCTAGGTGAGGGCCGTGAGGCCTTTGAGGGCCAGCTTTTACTCACCGTAATGAGGCAGAGTGTAGCGAAAACCCTTCCGATCATGGCATACACATCAGCATCAGGGTTTACGTAGATCAGAAGAGGCAATGTCTTACAAATTCAGTGCTCCGCTGTTGACGATGTATAGAATGACCAGATTCAGAACGCGGTTCGTCCTTTTGAGTAATTCCGTTGGCGGATATGAGCATTTTGGGAATCAAGATGAGTCGTACCTTGCAACGCCCGAGCGCTGCTGAATGATATAGTATACCATGCCCGCGGTTATGAATGCACCGCAAATCACCTCGAGGGCTAATGAGGTGGCCCCGAATGGCTGGATGGGACACGTCAGACATGACAGTAGGTGACCATTTGATATCTGTGGGACTGACAATCGTTGGGGAGTTTTCAGAGAATGTGCCTATCTGAAGACTGGAGTGGACTCGGTATCTGTGCGGCTCACAGGACCGAGACGCTCACCTCCTGACGGCGAATGCTTCAATAGATATCCGAGTTAGTTGTACCCTTAGTCATGATGTAAGCTCACCAATCCCAAAGCCTGGACGGACATCAGACAACCGGTTGCTGCGGCCATGTACGAATCACGTACCGAGTTCTGCTACAGACATCATGCACTGAACACAGTAGTTAGGTCATCCCGCAGAACACGGATAATCTGTACGCACAATGGCAAGTGGAATGCGGATATTCTTTCGTTGGCTTACTGTGAAGACTTAGCATTATCACGGCGACTCATATCCCACTTACACTGGAAGATTTTAATAGCGTAAAATCTAGCATATGTGGAAATGAGTACTCAAGCCACGCTGACAGTTGGGACGCACTGCTGGATGCACGTAGTTACGATGACTAGTAAGGGTATTCATATCATTGTTTCGTAGGTGAATCATGTCAACGGACGTACCTCCGACAATACTCTGAATCTTCGGACGCCTCAAAGATAAGTAAACTCGTCCAGATCCCATTGGTGTGACTGTCATACCACCAAAGTCCTGTGGGAAGCGGGGTACATACGTTTATAGATCGAATATTTGTGAACAATGTTGCAGTTGTACTCACCACGGAGCCTGAAGATCTGCCACAAAGTTTCCAAAATTTGTAACGGAAAGGATGTACAACCCATGACAAAGGAAGGCCAGGTGTACCGTGTCTAATGCTCTGGACTGATATAAGCAATGGCATTTTGGGGTGCTGATTGTTGGCCTACATAAGTACCGCAACCTGTAACAGATTCATGTGAGCAAACTAAACATGGTTTGCGATAGATAACCCACAAAGCATTTCAGAAAGACCTTATCCCGCGAGGAATGCTGGGTGTAGTACAAGTAAACCTGTAACCACGTGATCCCGTATATTCTGGAGCGCTGAGTATCAGATGTGGTAGAAAAAACTCGCTATAATACGACCCACATTGAAGAAAGGATGACACCAATCTGGAAGGCCCCAAGCAGGTTGTCCAGAAACGCCGGCATCCCACACGACAAGAGAAGTGACGAAGTGAAGCCCACCGTGTCATTTCACCGACTTATATATGTGGCGCAGTTTTGATCCTTCGTCCGCGGGGTGATTGTATCAAGACCTATCTGCCAAGTGACGTGACGTGGACATTAAGGGGGCCCGAAGACGCTCTTGTGCGCTACCCAACGCAAGGTGGACGACCCAGAGCACACGTGTCGATTACGTTACCCGGCACGTATCCGTTTATGGAGCGGGATGGGTAGAGCCAATTCCGCTTGGGGTAGTGGGGCACCGTGGGAAAGCCGACGTTCGGAACGATGGTCAGCAAACAGAGCAGCAGAGCTTGGAAGGTTGCGACCATGAATGTATGGGATGCAAATCGGGAGGATAGATGGAGAGGCGTATCTCTGCGACCGTCTCTGGGTAGACGACATTTTCACCCACATCTCGTGCTGGATGCTCGGTGTTGCATTTTGGGCGACACAAATGCCAGTGCCCTCGGCTCCGCGGATGGATTCGGTTTTTTGCCACCTTATCTAACCGAACCGTCAACAGACTGCATGTTGTGTCACGATGGCCTCGTCAACGGGCCAAATCCCATACAGTAGTAGCCACAAATTCGAAATTCGGGTTCTATAATACGTGTCGAACTCGGGGGAATCTGTTGCTGTAGCCACTACTGGTAGAAGTGTCTTACTGTAACCACCATGAACCACGCCGAGGACAGTAGAAGCTGGCGCCTGCCAGTGATGCGACCTTCCCACCAAAATACGTTCTAATACAACCAACCCTTGTCAATTACAGGTGTTCAAGCGTTCAGACGTTCAAACGTCCAAGCTTTCAAGCTTTCAAGGCTGAGTTAAATTTAGTAATTTTAGTTAGAGTTCCATGCATCCATGCATCACGTTTTATTTCAACGTCTGTTGATCGTATTGGATACTGTTGCGGTCATTTTTCCACGTCGCAGGAGTTCTTGACATCCTTCAAACTAGTAGATACGGGAGACGATTCTTCGGGTTACTGCGTGCCAACGCTAACACTTCAGGCGTTAGGTTTAACGCTCTTCGGGATCTCACACCTTTTGGTTTGGTCTACAGTACCCTTTCCTTGCTGCTTGTGTTACGAAGTTACCCAACCAGCGTCGCATCAGCCAGGACGACACGATCATCGCTGACTTGCGTAACCTCCGCGTCCACACTAGCAGTTGAACGTGTACATGTCCTTCAATGTTATGAATTATGATATTTTAGCACTACTTACTGGGGGTAAACCCTCTATAGCGGGTGTCTCTGTCTCTGTCCAGTTGCGGCTAGACCAGTCCATACATGCTCAATGAATGAGAAATCCTAGGCTCTTGGAAGTCCTACTGTCTTATCGTCGAAGACGGCCATTCTGTTTCAAGCTGAATGGGAGCGCTCCATATCGGTGAATGCAGCACTACGACGAGCTTCTCGTGCAGACTCAATGAGTTGTTGATCATCGATCATCGCATGCTCGTTTTTTCCCTGACGGCATCTCCCGTATTTGACAGCTGACAGTCACCATTCGGACCTTGAATTCGGACCCTGGCGTACCTGATTCGTATTTCGCATCGTAAAAAAACGACGCTCAGAGAGGATTCTTCTCGGAGCTATCTCATTCTGCGCTCTTACACACTACTTCTCTTCAACGCGCGCGATTCCGTACAGTGCTCGAATATATTAATGCAAGATATGTTGTGGGTGCCGGGCTGTCTAGAATACTACTGGGATGGTTCGTTTCAACTGGCTCGGCGCTTGGCGCACTCGATATATAATCGGGGACTCTCCCCTCGCCACATCTCACTAACCTCTTGAGTCACCTTTCTACCGCGGGGTAGTGCTGCTCGTGCGACAGCTCACCATTCTCATTCCCTATTACAAAGTCATGGAAAAGTAGCTCAATCCAATCAAAGCGTGTCTCTGACAGGCGATAAGCTCCAGACCATTGACAGTTTGTTTCCAGTTGTCCCTGCTAATACAATCCAAATTGTCCCCACTCGGCTCGGCGATTATTTGTCAGCATCAACCAGGTACCTTTGGGTATGAAACACGCTGATATTACAGATCATGCAAATTGTATTATTGCAAGCTGCCAAGTTCTCGCACGTCAGGCATCCGGTGGTATTAGTTTTGCTTCTTGGCGACCGTGTTCCGGCTTTTTTGGGCTTTAATCAACACCACCATATCATGGAGTGACATATTTAAACCCTCCCGTTACTCGATACACTAGCCCAGCTGGCATCATCTTTTGTTACAGCTAATCCCCCGCTCCTCATTGACGTCTGCTAGAATGCCCGCACTATTTCCTGTGGATAACACCCTCGGAGCGCTATTCATTGGGACAGTCTCTTCATCTATGTATGGACTCAACTTTTAATATCTGTCCGTCCCGCGCTAACAAAAAGCCTAGCGTCTATGGAGTTACATCGTTACAGGTCTGGAACTACTATACCAATCACTGTTCAAGGGATAGATTACCTTTGAAGCTGTTTGTGAGTTACCCTTGTGGGATATGTGCCACGCTCAATAAACATTCGAACAATTTTTGGCAGGTTGCCATTCTAATGTGCGGATCCTGGGATCCTTTCCCATCCACTAAATTATAGTGACGTCTTTGTGTAGGGTAATCGACTCGGTCAATGTGGCTTTCATTCTATACACAACCTATCGTAATAGTGTAACCAATTTTGGGGACTATAGTTCCAATGCGGGGAGACCATGGTAAGGAATTTTGATATTCAAATATCAGCATTTCTTAATTAGTGTTCAGGAGTCTTATCGTGCGTCTGTGATATGTTGCAGCGCTTGGCCCTGAGACTTAAGAAACCTCTCCTGAAGGTTGCAGCTTTCTCTGCCAGTGCGCCAGTCTGGTGTTATCGACTTTTTTTTCAACTAATCTTAAACTTGTTTCTTAGTGCTTCTCGAGGGTTCCGTCCAACAGTACGTTATTCTGAGGGCCTTCATATGTCAGTCGTCAACGAAAACATCTAGTTTTTATGCGTACAGAGTCTATCAACGTGAGTTCACAGATTTTCACATACTGTATCTCCGGAACTCAGTTGGGCCAAAGTCAGCGGGAAATTTCCATACTTACCAGCAATGATTGTGAGTATGCACAGTCTGTGTAGGAGGTAGTACTGAACAATATGAATAGTCTGCGAGCTCACTGGCGGCATTCGGTATGTCCCCCTGGTGACATGCCTCCAAATACCTGTTCTCTTTCTGATATATTGCTATGAGTGGTTGGGACTGGTGCGTTACATTCTCAATGTTCGTCATTTCTTGACCTCTACCTTTTTATATAGTGTTCTGTGTAGAAGCGTTCGTGGTCCATAAATCTTTTTGTGCGTTCTTAATGAGACCGGAATAGTTTGGAGCATCCACGTGAACCAAGCAGCTACATGGTATGGCCTCTCCATGTCTGCTCTGGTCTACTTACAAGCTCTGATTACGATTCACCACAGAAATATTCTATTTCATCTTTAGCTTGCAAAATTCTTTGTGACTTCCTCATTACTGTTGGGATGGTATACACGCTCCTCAGAAAACGGTCCGTTGTTCGGAGGTATGTTGATGCCGCGCGAATCCCTTATACAGTATATCCATACTCTCCTCAGGACAAACAGCATGATAAACCTCCTGGCAGTCTATATGGTCAACTGCGGCACATTGAATCTGTAGGTCATCGCAGTTGGCACCAACTTCTTTTCTGATAGCCGTGTTTTCCGTCCCAGTGTGTCTACCATCTCTTGCTTGATTCTGGTACATTTACATTGTGCGATGTGCCTGATTAAAGGCTGACATGTAAGCAAGCGGGTCAGGTATCCAGGTACACTAATCTTTGTGCCATTATTCTTCATCATGGTCCGGCTATATTTCTGCGCATTTATGGCTATGTGTGTCTCACGTCCAACTTCCAACTTCTTTTGTTGTCTGATATTTCGCAACAACAGCTTAAACTCGCGCGATGGTCTCCGCGAGACGCTAAATGGACCAGACAATGCAATTGTTACATTCTCGCAATTCAAGGCGCGTATCACTGGGGTTACTAGTACCACGGTCCCGAACCGTGTCGACGATACCCCAGAGCCGAATATCAACGAATCAGCACAGATGCCCTTTCCGCCAGTTCCCCCTGCTAAATCGTTCTCTGGAAGTGTACTGGTTTTCGACCCAGAAAAGTGCGCAGGTCCACATGGGCCTGAGAGCCTTTCCGAGTCCGATGAGATAGATAGTCAACCAAACTAGCAAAGCCCGCTAGTGCAGTTAGGTTCCGTTAGATGTATGCCTCTCCCCCTTGTTTCCAAGTGATCACCTCAATCCTACTTCTTGTCCTTGATCCTGCTAGCAACTCGGCCCAGGACTCGACAAAGCGTGACAGCAAGCCGCCCCGTGAAAGACGGCTATCAAAATGGGTCTTCCTGAGGCTACCCTATTCAGTAGGAGTCGCTTTTTGGCACCGAAATGCCCCGTGACTACTCCAATGACACGGAACTACACGAAAATTTCGTGTTGATAGTCGTGGCCATGAGGGGCATTGCGCTAAGGGCCCACTGGCAGGGGGCCCTCGAGCTCCGAGTCACACACCCTGAGATTGCGTTTTCGTCTGTCAGAATCTGGGCTGTTTCTGCAGGCTGTTATCTGGCGCGTGGTCATGGTCTTGCAGAGTGGAGGTGCAGGAATAGGGATCAGCACGGGTAACCCACGGGTCACCTGATGCTGACCCGTACCCGTACCCGCCACTACCCGTACCCGCCACTACCCGTACCCGCCACTACCCGTACCCGCCACCCACGGGTCACAAGTCCACGGGTCACGCGGGTTGGGTACGGGTATTGGCACCTGTGCGCGCGAGGAAGAGGGCGCGGTGCCCGGCTGGAGGCGAGGTGCCCACGCGAGGGAGCCCGGTGCCCTCAATGCGTCCGTCTGGGGCCCGAGCGGTGGAGGCGCGTTCGTTGCCCACACACTGAAGTCGTCGCCGTCGACGCCGCCACCGCCGCCACTCATAGGTGGACGGGCGGCGCGCGCGGTCGAGGGGTTGGACCGGTGGGGGGAACGGACGGGGGACGTCCTCATCTTCAGGGGCCCCGAGTGCTGGAGGCGCGTTCGTCGCCCACACGCCGAAGTCGTCGCCGTCGACGCCGCCACCGCCGCCACTCATAGGTGGACGGGCGGTGCGCGCGGTCGAGGGGTCGGGTCGGCATGGGGGAACGGACGGCATGTCGTCCTCGTCTTTTCAGGCCGAGTGGTGGAGGCGCGTTCGTCGCCCACACACCGAAGTCGTCGCCGTCGACGCCGCCACCGCCGCCACTCATAGGTGGACGGGCGGCGCGCGCGGTCGAGGGGTTGGACCGGTGGGGGGGAACGGACGGCGGGGTCGTCCTCATCTTTCAGGGGCCCCGAGTGCTGGAGGCGCGTTCGTCGCCCACACGCCAAAGTCGTCGCCGTCGACGCCGCCACCGCGCCACTCATAGGTGAACGGGCGGTGCGCGCGGTCGAGGGGTCGGATCGGGTGGGGGAACGGACGGCATGTCGTCCTCGTCTTTTTCAGGCCGGGTGGTGGAGGCGCGTTCGTCGCCCACACACCGAAGTCGTCGCCGTCGACGCCGCCACCGCCGCCACTCATAGGTGGACGGGCAGTGCGCGCGGTCGAGGGGTCGGATCGGGTGGGGAACGGACGGCATGTGGTCGTCCTCGTCTTTTTCAGGGGCGGGTGTTGGGGCTCGGGAGACGAGGGGGGTTGTCCGACTGGCTTGAGGCGAGCTGGGGAGAGACATGGGCATGGGCATGGGCATGGGCAGTGGCTTGACTTTGATCATTGAGAGTCGAACGTTGACTGTTGAACGTTGAACGCGAGAAGTGAGAGACGGGTCGAGACGGGCCGACGACGGGTTGGCGGGTTACATAATGCTGACCCGTACCCGCGTCGACCCGTACCCGTGACCCACACGTTTCTCAACCCACGCTGATCCCTATGCATAGAAGGTTTGGCGTCTCGAGATTAATACTACCACCAGTATCATGGCACCCGCATTCCTGAACACTAGGGCATGTGTCTGGGTTGTATCATACAACAACTCTGCTTCTCAACTCGACTCGGAGCTGCCGCCGTTGCCCTACTAGGCATCCGTTCATAGCATGGCGAAGCACACTAACGCAGGCACGAGTGCCGCCTGTTATATGACCGCTTCCATTCCTTGAAGACTTCGAAACCACTGAGTTCTCCACCAACCGCTTGTTCTCTACCACATGGCGAGTGCTAGCCTGTTACAATTAATCTGGGTCTAACGATAACTGGCATGGCCGCATGGTGGTGGTCTCATGGGTTGGATAAGCAATTCCGCAATTCCATGTGGACCAGCTGAGAGGATCAGTTTAAACAAGCAGACTTACAGTGATACGGGTTGAGCGCTGACTGTCTCTCACGATCATGGGTGTCGCTTGGAGATTACCACGTCACACATGGCTCTCATTGCACTGTGATTAGACACGACCATATAACAATCTTCGTACCATGGTGCTTGGTTATACTTCGAAATTTTAGGGCCATGAAGAGGTGAGCAGAACGGTTACTTAAGTATCAGTTACAATGCGTCTACACCATATTATAGTGCCAAAGATCGTCTCAGACCAGCGAGAATTTTTTTTGCTAGCATGTAGGTTTAACATAACCGTAATAGGTGCCTTCGTCACATCGGTATGCTAACAGGAAGCGACGGTTCCCAGCCGAGCGACCGCACCCATCCACATACCATGCACCGCGCTCCAGTACCGTTTCGGATCCGAGTGCATATGGGCGGCATGACCTGTGTCACTGAACTCCTCCACCGCGACCTCCAGCCCAAGTTGCAAAGCGGCAGCTATGTGCTGCTGTACGCGTTCTGCAAGAACAAGAGTGTCACTCTGTGAGTATACGTACAGGCGCGGCGCGGCTCCGGGAGCTATAGAAGGCAGAATCTCGGGCTGGAGGAGAGCTGCACGCAGCTCCACAAAAAGGGGCTTGCGGCCTATGTACCGGTTGTGTATGTAGATAGACACATAAATGCATATGAGAAAAGGGAAGACAAGCACACGAAGGATGGGGTTCGCTGGGGAGACCGCGCGCAGAGAGGATTTAAGACCCTTGTCATCAGGTACGGAATCGAGAACGAGGGCTGTTGGTGCTCGGCCCAGTGCAGGATTTGAAAGCTGAAGGATGGAGAGTATATTGCGAAGAGTCATAAATTGCCAGCCACCACCTGATGGGAGAGTATGAAGCTCAACCGTTGCGAAGTGAAATTGGACACGAACCGTTGGAGATGATGTGTACAAGAGCACCGCGGAAGCGAGCACCGTGATTCTTCTCGCTCTGAAGAAGCTCGACAACTGGGATCATCGCCATGTTCTGACAACCGCCATAAGAGAAAATAATCGCTCAATAGATATGATAATCAACACGGCACGTACGAGGTGTGATTGAGATCGCCAAACGAATTCAGCCCACGAGCCAACAACAACTATACCTGATGACGGGAATAGCTCGTGAAGGGCATCCGCATACTCGAGAAGCTGGTGGAAACGGGCTCCCACTACCTGATCTTGAGAGTAGAACGAGGAATAGAATACGGGGATACTCACTCCAGCCGAAGAGTAAGATGATGCTGTAGTGTTAATGTCAAGACCAAGCTCATCAAGGTAGCAGTGACTGAACGCACCTTGGAGACACGTCGTCGTCTTTCACCACAATGCGGCCGTTGGAAGTGTTAGGCTGACAAGAAACGGAAACATAGGGATTGAGCTTGATCCATGTGAGTTTTTCGGGCATTAATGAGGTGTAACAGTTGGATGGGGGTTAGACGCAGGTTGAATGAGAACCGGTGTAGTACATGTGACACGACGATTGTTTCGTTCCAGAGACCCGACCCCACTGGCGGCTGCTTTCCTTTCCAGCTGGGGAACATGAGACTGACCCATAAGTTTTGAATGCGTGGAAACAGATGTTTGGGTAATCTGGATATATATTCCGGCGTGAGAGCACGGAATTGCCTGCGGTACCGCATGAGTAACCGCGCCCCAACTTTTGGTCTTTGTAAAACGTGAAACGTGAGAATTTCGGCCAGCTACAGCTGATATAGCGCTGATAGCTCACGTAAAGCCCGGATGGTTCGGGAGTCGGGACAGGTCACGTGACATACAGTTAGAGGCGTGTAAATCTAGATAAGGACCAACCAACGGATGGCTCAAGAGAACCCCACGACGATGCTGATGGGCGGTCCTTGGACGTCATTGTGCCCACACTCCCGGAGTCTCAGCTGCACAAGCTGAAATTCCTCAAACTATGAGTGTAGGTGTATGAGGTCGGAACCGCCCATGTGCTGTGGCTTGAGCGGTACCACTCTACCTCCCACATTGTTCCCTCGTCTCACTGGTACTGCATTCCTACAATTTGGAAAATATTTCTAAGCTTCTTGTCCTGGTATATTGGTCACTTTTATTTTCATCTTTCAGTTTCCAGCGCTTCCGCTTATTTACCCCATGGTGTTTTTGCATCTGCACCGCCGGACTCGGGTTTTCCAGATAGCTCGGTAAAACTCAGTGAATATCTTGAAGTAACACGACCTAGCCCTCGATATCCCATACTTTAGATCTCCTCTGTGCTCGCCTTCTCCGGAAAATTCTTCGTTCTGACACCTGAAATCATACTGCCTTCCCCTCTCATGGACCACTTCCCCAAGACATAATCCTATCTGGACATTGAATGAACTAGACTAGGTAGAGCCTTATTCATTGGACGAATTTTTACACACAATCGTACGGGGTTGCACACTTATCCTTATTGAAGTCATTTATATTCCTCACGATGCCCTCAGGTTTCACGGTGAAGTGTCAAGGTGAAGGCATGTTGGATGGAACGGGTTGCTTGTATCAGGAGCCCGGGTACTCAATGCATTCTCCCGGACCAGAACCGTTTGTAAAACTGCGATTTCACCGGGCGATAGTCACTTTCAGGTGCGTGACTGAAGAATAGTGACAGCATTTCTCTGTGTGTGTCATTCATATTGATTCCTTCCACTGCGATATAGTTGGAGCTCATGGCCAATCGCGGGGAAATACTGTCTAATGACGTGAATTGCTGCCAAGGATTTTAGCCGGTGAGTGACGCCTAAGTGTCATGGCAAGTCCGTATGGGCAGATACTCGATGCTGAAATCTTCCAAGACAAAAGCATGACTGCTTTAACGAACGCCGTGAGGTTTCCTCCTACAGCTGCGTCGCGTTGACATTAGCGGCATAAGAAAAGGGTCGGGAATTTTGAGACGACAGGCTGCGGCTGCGCTCCGCTCGGCGTCCCTGAAAATTGTTTGTCAGCAGCCTTTCCACGCCCACTGTCTGTCCACAGTTTCCCCCAATTTACTCCAAACTCCCTGCCAGAGGATTTCACTCCGGGAGAAATGGTGTTGTAAGGATAGTGCGAGAGGTGGTAGACGTGCCTCCACTCTGATTAATGGTAACTTCACCAAACTACAGGTGCGAGACAAGAATATGTCCCGAGACCTGGTCACCTGGGAACCAGGTTTGACCTGGTAGAACCCACCGCCGATGAGCTAGGACCCCAGAGTCTCTTCTGCCGATGCTGGCGTTGGGATTTCCGGGGGCGGGCGGTCAACGTGTCCGATGACGTCGGCTTGCCATGGCTCATTCAACATGAAATGCTGCTGGGATAACTTGGAGTTCCATTCAATCGCTGGCAATGGCTGACGCAGATATTCGCATCAAGCATCTGCCGATGAGTTCAGATAGGACTTACCTCTAGGTTCAGGCGTTGACTAATCAATGTACTACCGTTGTCCTTTCCAAGAAGAGAACGACTTTTGGAAGAAATGAACAACCCGCGTTGACGCCTATTTTCGATATAGCGAGCGACGAAAGCCAGATATTTATATTATCTGCGGATCCGACTTGAAGACGCCCCTCTTGCATGCTACATACAGCGATGTATTCCCCACTGCCGCCCACGGAAATCGTTTGGCAATGCAAGCCTGCACTGCCCAGGCATCACTTAAATGCCTCTGCTTGCAATTTCCATAGGCGTGCGTAGTCACCCCCCGACTTCATAAGCTCCTCGTGGGTACCGGTCTCTACAACAGCCGTCTCTTTCATGTACCTAAGGGAATGTGGTCAGTAGATATCAGCTAATTTGCCGTTCTGAACGTGCATACACTATAATATCCGCATATTTCGTCAGGTTGCCGAAGCGGTGAGTGGAGAAGACCACTGTCTTCTTTCCCCGAGATTCATGGAGTCGCGAGAAAAGATCTGAATTGGTGGGTTAATAGGAAAGGGGAGCGCCAAGCAAAAATTATACCATGCTCGGCGACAGGGTCAAGGGCAGCGCTTGGCTCATCAAACAACAATAGTCCGACAGTGGTGTTTGCTCCAAGGGTGTGCATGAAAGTGCGTGCACTGTGTCCAAAATCGTATCTCCTCTAACCAAAGTTTGACTTTACCGACGTACACAGCAATTCTTTGTTGTTGTCCACCACTGATCCCTTGTGGTGGCTGCGTTCCCGTCAATTTTCGGAGCGCGCAGCTAATGCTACCATCTTGATCGTCGTGTTGAATACGGATCACGTCATGGACAGAATCAGGGCGGGACAGATAGGTATCCAATCCATCAGGTAAGCGTTTGATCACAGTGTCTGCGCCTCCGAGACGGGCAGCCTCATTGATGAGCTTAAGGTCAGTTGCATGTTCGGGGTTACCGAGCGCTATATTGTCCTTAATCTAGGCGGAAACATGTTCTCAGAGGTCGCACGGGAAGTTGAAATCGAGGGACACACCGAAATTGGGAACAAGGTGTAGTCTTGAAACAGAACCGCGATTGAGCGACGTAAATCGTCCAGTTTCAATTCCCGGATATCACGACCGTTAATCCTGATAGTTCCTTCAGTCGCATCATATATGCGAGCCACTAGCTTTAGGATCGTGCTTTTTCCTGAGCCATTAAAGCCCACGATGACCTGGTTGAGGATGAGATAAAGCAGTCAGAGTCAGATATGCCCTTACACATAGTTGGCCTTGTTGAACTCGAAACGATACACGGTTTAGTGCGTAGACCTGGCTTCCAGGATACTGAAAGGAAACGTTGCTAGGACGATAAGAAGAAATGTCTGGGAATCCATGACAGGGAGGACCTACTCAAATTCCAGGCTTATTCCTTCGCAACTGGTCTCCAGCCTTTCGGTGCCGTCTACAACTTGGTTCTGGATATTGCGCACGGCATATATTGCGCGTAAATTGGACAACTGGCTCGCCAAATCACCAGTTTGCTGAAAAATAGAGTTTACATTCAAACGAAGATTCTTGGCAGCCGCTTGGATGAGGGTGAACGCAGCGAGAGCCATCGGAAGGTTGGCCGGGTTCCGAACCATTATTACCACAAAGGCGATCTCGGGAAATGCTAAATACATTATTCGTGCGCCGCGACTGAGTCGCTTACCTCCGGCAGCTCACCAGCTAACCACTTCAGAATATGTATTGTGTGATTGACCTTGCGCTGGTAAATGAGAAAATGGCTCCAAAATTCACCCGCACGGTTTCCAAGGCGGCGACTAAGTTCCAGAAAGTCTAGTTGTAAAAGAATAAAAGGATGGATCGTGGAAAATGTAGCGTGAACGCACGACAAGAAAGATATGAACCGAGGCCGTTTGCGACTATTTCCTGGCGGTGTTCTCGATCACAGACGAGTTGCTTGAGACCTTCCATCTTCACATAATCTTGGTTTCGAGTCGTAGCCGCGTACGCTGTCGAGAATACGAGCATGAGACGCCGACCACATGGTACTAGTAGCAGGATACTGACCAAGTCCCTCCAAGCTACTGTTCGCGAGCTCCATCTGTGATAGAACACAAACGACCAGGTGACAAAGGCACGTTAAAAGGCTCAAGAACGAGCCAATTCCTTGTTCCCGCAGTATGGCGACGAGCACGCTGACTTGGGTGAAAAGCACGAGAATGCTGCATCCACTACGCAACAGGCTGTCGATAGTCCGCCCGACAGAGCAAAAACCATATCTAAGCGATACTGCGTCCAATCGCTGAGATACAGACGGGTCCATAAAAGTGGGACATCAATGCGCGCGATGTGCTCGAACGCATAACGCGAGTAATGGCGCTTGACAAAGTCATCGAAGGCAAGATAAAGCCATCCGTCTGTCCTCTCGAGCAGGCACTGAGCGAAGGAACACGCCACTCGGCCGCAGGTGAGCCGAATCATCATGCCTCCATCTAGTTTCCGGTCATTAATTGTAGCTTGCACCTATGCTCTGGGCTCGAAGATAGTAGACGTAATCATAAAGCCATGCTCACCAATCGCAAAAAATTTCCAGTAAACCTAGATTTAAATTCAACATTGGCTATCATGGTAGCCTCTATGCGCACCAAAGGGATGCCGCAGGGGAAAGGGCAAGAGCTGCTGAAACAGCGAGGCGAGCAAATAGCAGCGGGCTGCAAAGGTCGTGGATAGCCTGCCATAAGTATTGCAAGTCCCTGATGAAGAGTGTCTTATCCACGTTAAGCGGACCGAACGGGATGCGCCACTGGATCGAGGGTTTTTCTATGTATAAATCCCATATACCAAGGACGAAGTGATTGAAGCTTCCGAGGCTCGGAGAGAATTGGAGTTGACGTTCCTTGGAGTTGCTGCTTTTTTCCGACATCGCAGGATTGAAGTGAGAGGTTTGCATGTTGACTACGGGGCACTGTGTTGAGATGAGGAGGCGACCGTAAGAACTAGTCTTATACGCTGACCTGTCCCTAGAATGGGAAGGACGGGTTCCTGGAAGCAACAAGGCTCAAGGAGCGCCTGGTGGCGAAGGAGGTAGAGAGTGTTGAGTGTCTGATGGAGTGATTCAAGGCGGCAGCGGAGTGGGGGAACTAATAACACACGGAGAAGGCCATCTCTTTACTCGATTTGCCTCCATGCTCCGTCAACAGAGGCAATAATGGTCCCATGAACGAAAAAAAAATTCAATAGACGGAAATGGGCGAACCCGAAACAACAGTCCTACTTCAGGCGCTGGCCCCTTAGACAATCGTGGATGGATGGATCTTACCCTCGTGGACGTACTGGAGTACGATCCCGTCGGGAACGTATCCGAATTAAGACCGAGACCATCGTATTCCGGGGTCTTTTTCTCAGAGTGGACACCTCAAGGCGGACCCAGCAAAGCAATCCTGAGGTGCCACATTGCCGCTGAGCGTGATCGCTTCATTCCATCGCAATTCCGTCCTATTCAATGGAAGAAGCGAAGAAGCGCGCATGTCGTGTTGCAGCTCAGGTGTTTTTAGAGCTGTCAGGGCAAACCGTGCCCTTGGTTGGCGGGTTCCAGAGACCGAATTTGTCGAGGCGCAGGCAGATGGTTCCTGTGAAATCAGAAATCTCCGGGTGGGAAATGGGACAGGTTCTCATTACATTGAGAGAGAAACACGGACATTTAAAAGGCACGATGTCAGCCCAAAATTGGCGTAATGTTTTGAGCACAGATTCAGAACTGACAGCCTCACACCTACCACGTGAATTTCATGATCAGCCATAGGTTCCAATTCCTCATCCTGATTCCTGGAGTCATCATGATCGATACGATTGCGCCGCGATAACGCAACTAGGAAAGTAGTGTCCGAGTCGTCCATATCCAGTCGACAGTCAAGTTTCGATCCCACAACGTTCGAGTCGACGTTGAGTCGCGATGATGCGACCACCGCCCCGTCCGGCAATTTCCGAGAACAGTTCCCCCCCCAACTCGATCAACAGTCGAGGGGTCTTTCAGTTTTATACCGTCTCAATGTTTCGGTCGCCTGACGGTACCCTGTAGCTCCTTGGTTTTCAGGAGACTGGTATCCGAAACCCGGTGACACAGGCCGCCTTTGTCAAGATCGCTCGCGTCCTAGTAGACAAAGGTTCGGTCCACTTTTTGTACTTGTATTGTGTGTCACACTTCCTTTCAGCCAGCTTACGAGATTTACGCAATTCGTACAGTGTCCAGTCCATCTTTCGATTGCTTTATTTGCACGCCGGTCCCGCGGTGTCTATCTCGCCAATATTCCAACACCGGCTCCGTGCAATCATCATATGGCCGACGGAGGTATGCTGGACAATCACATCCACGCGTCAGTACTGGTTTCACTCCCGACCATTATTTCATATCCTGCTCTATGGCACCAGTGCCTAGATTAGTGACCGTGGAAAACAATTCCGAGCGAGTTTCATGCACACACTCGACGACGCTACTCGAGTGCTTCTCTCCGCTATAAATTCAATACGCTAGCATGTTTTCTAGAACCTGATGCGAAGCCCGAGTGGCACCCCCACGCCACATGCTAATACTACGAAATACAATACCAACCCGGAAATAGTGACATCCGGTGGTGTCTTTCATTTTATTTTCCTTACTGGGCACGTGATGACTCTCGGTGGCGTGGTGTACCTTCCTTCCATACATGTACACGGTCAGTGCTTTCAATCCTGTTATTCGCTCTTCGGAGTTGCTTCCTGGATGCAGCTGAATGACAACTATTAAAGGTCTGTTAGTCGCTGCCTCGCCATGACGCCCCAATGAGTCGCGCCGTCTAGTAAATGAATGTACCACGGGGATACTAAATTGAATCCCTCATAGCTCTTAGGAATCGGATCTACTTTACCGAAGTCTGGACCGATTACGAAGATCACGTAGAGCCTTAAGCCCGGCTGTTCATGTATGATATACTGCCTCGTTACCTCTAGTTTACCGCCCGTGAGACGACTCTTCTGTTCTGGAAGCCTGACTTGATTGGATCTGTCGCTACATCCACTCCGACGCGGAGCCGAGCCCTACAGTTACTGCCCTCTTGAAGCCTCACCATCCGTGCGAGGACTGGATCAATCGTGTAGCTAGTATCAACAACGAGTTGATCACTGGATTCATGTCCGTCAACGAGTGGTGAAATTACCACCTTTCCCTCATAGCGGGGAAAGAGCGGTGTTGATATATGTACCGGCCAGGCCAATTATCGGCAGAGCGCGGGCGCTTGATGGCGACCCCGGGCAAGTAGAAACACTAACAACGGTTCACTAGGTTCACTTTTTCTCAACACGACCAAAGAGTGGTTTGACTCGGAGGACTGAAGTTGGCGTCTCTAATCTATCCGCATTTGCTAGCGTGGCACCTTTTGGTTAGTGGATTGGCTCACGCGGACAGATCCGATTAATCACTCATGCCTGACAGTAGGCCGCATTGCAACCTGCAGCCGCTCGTTTGGCATCGATATTAGGCTGTCGTTCAAATCTTTACCGAAATTTACGAACCACCCGCGAGTGACATACGCTACTGGAACGAGCCTCCATAATTGATTAGTGTCGGGGGGTCTTCCCGCCCGCCAATGGCGAACTTTAGCTTCCACAAGCTACAATTGGCATACAAAGACGGATGGAAGGAGGTCCCTGTGGAGCGTGACCTGCGCACAGGGCCAAAGGAAAGAGTGGATGGTCCATAGCAAATGTGTCAGCTCAGAAATTTTTTTTCAGAGTCGTGACACCCAGGGCACCAGCTGTGCCCGTGAACCCCTTTGGGAGGACTTGCATCTGCATCTTCCATTTTCAACTGTGATACGCCTCTGATCCACCTCTTGTGGTTTTCAACAGAGACAAAGACAACTCAAAGGGACTCGAACCAATAGCTAAGTGGCCTAGCTCCTCCGGAGGGTTGGCTCGTTGTGCAATGCTGATCAGATCCATTTTTACGAAGACCAACAATAATGATAGAGCTTATTCCACGAGTTGATCTCAACACAACATGTGTCCAAGGAACGGCCAGGATCTTCTAGTTTCTTTTTGGATCCGGCCGCAGGAGTTGACCGTATGCCTCATTTCAAGAGCCCAATTATGCCAGACTCATCTAACCCCTGCAAATTCGCTGTACCTCCCATATATCGTCACCCACCCTCCCCCAAACCCCGGTCGACACGCTTCCACCTCCAACGCTCCTAACCGGCCACCTCGAAGAACCCCCTGCCCATTTAGCAATGAGGTAGGCGTCCGCCGGATTCCCATGTATGACCCGATTCCGGCGTCGTCGCATGGAACATTTCTTCTAGTGTGCCCCTCCCGCCCACACACTCCTAGAGGTAGGAGCACAAATGATTACACCTCCTTTGGTTGTCCCACCGCCCTCCCGACGTGAAACTTTTTTTGGAAAAAGACTAGGCGCATCGCATTCGACTCTCCGTTGGGCCTTTGTAGGGTCCTTCTTTGGCAAATAATTTGCGGCCGTGGGAGACTAGGCGATGCAGGCAGCCATAGGAGGCATTTCCACGTGTTGGCTCCAACTGATCGTCCGATTATGAAGATACGTGCATTGGCTCTGATGGAACATGCACATTTCTGCGTATACATCCCCGCGTTGTCCGAAGTGATCGACAACAGTCATTGAAACTTCTCCTTGTATATCCACGCGAGGCCAACGTCACTCGCACCTTGAGCAACCTGAAACATTAACGGCCGGCATTAGTAGCCATTCGGAAATGTCATTCGCTTGGACCTCACAGCTTCACGGTACCATTTAGCTGCTTCCTTGCGATCCTTTTTGCAGCCGCGACCGTTCGCGTAACAGAACGCAAGCTCCTGCTGCGCGTCAACGTCACCGAGTCTCGCCGCAATTTGGAAATAAGACTAAGGAGAGAGAGCCCTAGTCAGCACCGTCCGCGCGTTTTTTAAGCTCTGAAACAGACAAGAAAAAAAAACATGCAAGGGTTGAAACAAATGACTCACGACGGCCATCTTCTGATCCTTCTTTACTCCCCATCCCTGGAAGAAGCATTGACCTACTTCATATATTGCGAGGACCAACTCGCCGCGCACGGCGCTGATGTCGAGGCCCGCACGAGCGCGTTCGAGGTCGCCTACAGCCGCTTCGGCCGCACGGCGCAGCCATGAGAAGCCAAGATTCTCATCCTTGGGGCAACCCCAGCCATGGCGCAAAGTGAGCCCCCACATCAACATCCCAACCCCACTTCCTCCGGGTGTAGTCGCGCTCTTCTCAAAGGCAATTGCTGCTTCCCTGAGCCGGTTTGCTTCATGATGCTGAATACCTTCTTGTAAAAACACATCGGCAAGTTCGGATTGTTGTTGAGGATCACCTTTAGGTGTTGGATTCGCCAGAGGAGAAGGGGTGCGCGGGGGAGTATGAGACGATGCCGGAATCTGAAGTGAAGCGTGGGTGGGTGAACCGGAAGGACTATCGAGTTGGTAATACGAATAAGCAGAGTAGAGGCTACTCGTCGGGGATGACGCGCGGGGAGGTTCATGCAACAGGGGTACGAGGTTCTTCGTCATGACACGAGGATTGGGTGGTGGGTGCGCAGAGGGCATGAGGGCAGACGGATGGGTGATTGAAGACGTGGTATTGTTCGAGGGGGTTTCTGGAACACGTTGCGCTCCTTGTAATGAGGAAACTTGCCCAGAGGAATGTGGCGATGTTGACCGCGAAGGCGGTGCCGACTGTCGGAACGCGTTTCGTGCGAGGACTTGGCGTTTGGCATCGTCTGAATCCCCGCCTGGTCTCACGGGCCTAGAAAAGTTTAAATGTTTGGGCAAGGCGGAGGGTATGCGCCCAGCCAAGGAGGGGGGACGCCACCGCTCGGGCTGGATAACACATCCAACCGCCCTTGGTCGCCTTCATTCGCGACTTGCTCTGGCTCCTCCACCGACACCACTACAGTCGGTAGAGTAACCGGAGCCTTGATGGCGATCGTTCTCGTTCTAACGCATAATTTGGGTCTACCATAGCGAAAGGGTGACTGTCAACCGCGTTCGAGGCGCTGCTCGGTTGCTTTGAAAAAGTACTTTGATCTGGATCCTGAGCTTCACTACTTAGATCAAAGATAGGTTCCAGCTCTGGGGGAACGGTGCTCGAGAGGCGGCCATGGATCGGAAGAGAAGCCGTGGCAGTTGAGTAGATACTGACATCATCGTCGTAAGATTGGGTCGCGGTAGACGAACGTGCATGGGTGCGACCATACGGCTCAGCCGAGGTGTTGAATGATGACTGGGTTGCACGGACGTCCGAAAACGGGTGTGCAACAGAGGGGATTGGGGTGGGCCTCGTCTTGGGGGTGTACCCAGCATAGGAACATAGGGATTCCGAGGATCTGAATCGCCACCCGACGCTGCGTGAGACGGGGGTATCTGGATGGCATTTGGGGGACGGCGGGATGACGTCTTGCCAACGAGGGTATCAAGTGGAGAGGAGTGAGGTATGCCATAGCCGCTCATGGCTGGGAACTGAGAAGAGGAGGTGAAAGGTCAGAAAGGTCAACGTCGGGCAGGTCAAGTACGAGTGAGTGGAGAGAAAGGCTGTGGCCTCAGTACCACTAGTAGTGGACCCGGTTATCCGAGTCCCGGTCGGTCTTCGTTCGCGACCACCAATCGCCTGCGTCGTCCGTCCCGCGTCCCGCCTAGCCCCGCCCAGCCCCGCCCCGTCGGCACCGCCATTCACCGCAATGCGCGGTCCATGGGCGGCCCGAAGAGGCCGACACCCGCCGGGAGCTTTCCTTTCTCGGTGGAATCACCGGCCGGTGGTGGGGCCCGATCATCGCATCGCATAATCGATCACATCCACTGATTTGCACACCCCGTCCACCCCGACGGACGAGGAGGGCTTGGGGAAAATGAGCGAGTGACGCCGCTAAGAAGAAAGCACCGGATTAGATCAATCACCTTGCGTTGGCCTCAACCATCCGGTGCGTTCTACACGTGCTACCCCTGTGGTAATTAATCCTGTTCCGCGGCGATTCGTTGATGTCCCGACCATGATGATAGCATACCCACATGTCCGCATTATGTAGAACACCATTTATCATTCACCTGGTGTGGGCTGTCCACTATTCGCGATACGCAGAAAGCTGACGGTATGAAAACGATATCCTACGTTATCTGGGATACAATACAAGGTCGCCACATCCACGAGAACAAGCTAGCGGCCTCCCGGCGTCATCGAAGTGTACTCCGACGTCCACGAAACCTCGGTATGGCTTCGGAAAGTCGCTTATCTGGATGGCAGTCCTATCATCTATCATACGACCATCTGGTCGTCTGCTGCAAAAGGCTAAATATACAATAATTTGTGTCTAGTCGGAGTGTGGTCCCATCAGGAACCTGTCGCATCTTCTTACGTGCGAGGCGAATACTAAGGCGCATCTGGCAGCGTGCGATCGCCCTCGATCCATTGCCGTGGCTACCTCATATTACATTTGATACGCAAGGCCATCAAGACACACTCTATGAGCATGTTCTTGTTCTCTGAGCTGACGACAAATACACCGAGACACGCGCCGTCATGTCACCGAGAGATGCCCTTAAGATATTCGGCTGTTGTTGTAGGGTACATATGTTTTCAATTATGTAAGAGACCAGCTGTAGTTCAAAGATGCGACGATGCGACGATGCGACGTACAGGAGCGTATGGCAGGATATGGTGAAAGGATTAGGGAAAACCCCGGGGTCAGGTCCAGTTACCCTGTATTGATACAATGGCAAAGGCTATCAGTCACGCTGGTAAGTCATGGAACGATTTTCGCTTTTCGATTTGGAGGACCCAAGAAAGGTCAGAAGATTGAAATGTCGGCTGGAAAGGAGAAAACTAATAGTCAGATGTGAGCTCTAAAAGTTGCGGAAGCAGGCGCGTACCCCTTTCCAGACGGTTGGAGTTACCCTCTTCCCCTTGAGCGATATGCGATATGGCCCACTTTTACCCGCAGGCGGATTTCGCCGCTCCAAGCTCGACCCAGGATTGTCATCGGATTGACTTCTGGGTGAGAGGACGACAGGTCAGGGGGCAGGGTGATGACGCATCGGAGCCGACAGAACTTGGTGCGGAAGAAGGCGGTGATGGCGAGGGCAAGGCATTGTAAGGAGTTGATGCCAGAAGAAGTTAGAGCGAAGTCTCGGATACGACTCGGACTGGACAGTCAGTTTTGCAGCTGCCAAGGATAGGCGAGGTGGAGACAGTCGACTGACCACCGACTGGCGCGGGGCTCGCGTGTAATACAATATTGGTCCACAGAGACGACGGGGGAGAAGCTCAGGGGAGGATGACCGGAAATATGTCCAAGGACGACATGACGATCTCAGAAGAGAGACTGAGAATCTATGGAATCGGCACTGGTGACACTACCGAATCCTAATGGTCATCGTCAAGAAGTTCAGCGATACCCTCGAGGTAAGATAGAAATGGCATGGATGGACTGAGGGTACACTGACAGCATTGTTGTTTTCTGTTCAAGAGCCGCTACTCGCTCCCCGAAACGCGAACGAGTATCATGGCATGGACGTATATTGAAGGCCCGGCGCCTCGCTCCATCGCAACCGCACCGGCCTCTTTCGCGTAGACGCTGGCAGAGAAGATCTCCCTCGCTCGCATGAGCCAGGGCGTGTCATCCGCAGCCTTTGCAGTCGACATGTGTGTCGTCTGACACTCGGCTCCAAGGAGGGCAGTCCGATCCACCACGGAATTACGCTCGACCTTGAGATAGTAGTTCTTCAAGTAGGGAAGCACTCTTTGCAGTTTCCACAGAGCGTTGGCATTACCGATTCGAGAGTCGATGTCGCTGTACAACGCCGACAGCCTCGGTTACGAGTGCTATCGACTTCAATTGCTATACGGTGAGTTGGTTGTCGGCGTTTGCGTGAGTGGGCTGATCGAGTACGACGTTCGCACAACTCACTGACAGCCTCCGTGCTGCGCAACTTGAAGCGCAACTTGGACGATGTGAAAGGTGCTGCGCACTCTCGCGCGGCGAATGGTAGGTTGTTCAACCTAGGCATGTCAACGAGGAAGGAGTCACCAAGGTCGGAGGACTAGATCATGGGATGATGGGATGAATCGAGGATGACTGGATCTCAACCGACACGCTCGACACGT
This sequence comes from Russula brevipes, assembly GCA_022496215.1. NCBI lineage: Eukaryota > Fungi > Basidiomycota > Agaricomycetes > Russulales > Russulaceae > Russula > Russula brevipes. The sequence goes on along the minus strand of WTXF01000127.1, from coordinate 202 downwards.
AATTGGAAAAAAAGGTATCGATCACATTCATTGAATACAGTTTTCCAGCAAATCGACATAAACACACGTAACTACGGGTCAGATAAGAAATCACTGCGCCCGGAGAACCTTCTTCGGGCATCGTTTCTGGGACGCCACAGGTGTACTCGTCGGGCAGTCTAGCGGAATAATGTATGCAAAGTCATCGAGGTCAGGGTCCGGT
>WTXF01000126.1:0-89438 GCA_022496215.1 Russula brevipes | reverse complement strand
ATGTACTGTATGTAGCGCTGGAAAATGCCCAGCGAGCTCGAGACTGCCTGCTCGTGGTATCCCCCAAACCCCCAAAATTTGGAACATTACGTAAGCACAAACCCTAGGGTTTATGCTTACATAAACGGTGCCGGTTCCTGATGCTCTCTACCTTAGAAATTGCCGGACGCCGGACGCGGCCGGGAAAACGGAATCGGAATATTATGCGGGGCCGACTGGACCGCTTTCTCCTCCTCTCTACTCTACTCTCGTTCAACAATGACTGCTCCGGGTCCGACCATCAAGTCCTTTCATAAACGTCTCTATGCCGTCCTTCCTAGAGGCGTTGCTGTCCCACGAGTGCGCTCAAATAGTGCGGGAGCATCCCCTCGCGCTCTCCACAGCTACTCTCCATCATTGCCGTACTTCGATCCATCTACCCCTTCGCCTTCCTCGCGGCCAGGCAACCCACATCTACTTTCCACAACCCGTCTTCCCATAGAGGCCAGGACAGAGCCCGAAGCCCCCAATTCTGGCCATTCCCAACATGCACATTCTGGCCCTGCTCCCCCCTCTTCCCTCGCCATCACTCCCCCCCATTCGTCAAATCCGTCATCCTCTTCGCTCAATGGCGTCCCCTTATCTATCCTCCATCCTCCTCTTTTTTTATATCAACCCTTCACGCCGCCAGCTTCACCGCCTTCAGCTGTCATTGATCCATGTTCCCATCCGTCCAACAACCCTCCATCCAAGCATCGTTTTCACTTCGATGTGGGTGCCTATGGAATTCCCAAACGTCACCAATCCCTCGTCGATTCTGGTCGTGATAGCGCTGGTGATGCGGAGCTTTTTTCGCACCGTTTGAAGCTGACGGACGGACTCGAGCTCGCTGTTCAAGTCGGCGAAGATGCATATTTCGTCCGTGATAACGCGATGGGTGTTGCAGACGGCGTCGGCGGATGGTCTCGCACTCGTACGTTGCCCGAACATCTCTCTGCGATTCATTCGTACTGATATTCTCATACCCATATCCAGATACGCCGAAAGGCGCTCCGTCTCCGTCGGCGCTTTTCGCTCGACGCTTAATGCACTTCTGTTCCGCCGAGGTCACCGCACAAGCTCCCTCTCCCATCGTTTACTTTCGTGATTCGCCCTCGTCACCAATGACCCCCATTTTTCCTTATCCGCCTTCGTCTTTGCCAGCGCAGTCTGCGGCCCCGCAAGACGCCAACTACGATGCAGTCGATGACCTAGCAGATGGACTTGATGTTCTCCTCATACTCGAGCGTGCTTACGAGCGAGCGCTCAAAGCTCACGTTTTAGCACCGTCCTCCGCACAGGCATCAACCCCCTCGTTGCCCGCGTCATCCAAACCAGAACCTCTCCTGACCGGGTCCTCAACCGCTCTCCTAGCCGTGCTTGACAGTGCAGGCACCCACGTCCCCACACCTGAAGTCAGCGTGGTCGCGGATTCACTGGCCCATGATGCGGTCATCAGGATCGCACACCTCGGAGATTGCATGGGTATGCTGGTCCGTGGAGACGAGATTGTTTGGCGCAGCGAGGAGATGTGGTGGGGCGTACGTCCCTCTCCCCTCCTCTCCCCGACTTTATTCACCTACATTCTGCTCTCAGTTCAACACACCGCTGCAGCTCGGGCCTGCGTCTAGCACGCAGCCCAGCGCAGCCCATGTGATCACCCTCCCCGTGCTCGCCGATGACATCTTCGTTCTTGCTTCAGACGGACTGAGCGACAACCTGTGGGACGAAGAGATGCTCGATGAGGTCGTCCGCTTCCGGCGCACTTTCCTTGCCTCGCCAGAAAAGAGCGGTTCACAGCTTCCACGCCGCACGCTGGCGGGTATGCTCTCCGAGGCGCTCTGCTCACGGGCGCGAAAAGTGTCGCAGCGCTCCAAGATGACCGCAACGACAGAGATCAAATCCACAGCCCCAGAAGCGGATGACGAGATACCGTTTGCACGGAGAGCGCGCGAAGAAGGACGGGCATTCAGTGGCGGTAAGCAAGACGGTGAGTCTGTCGAGGCCGAGGCCGCCCGGCACAGATCTGACGGTACCACCCGCAGATATTTCGGTCTTAGTCGCGGTGATTTCCCCTGCTGAAGATCACGCGGCCAGCACGCGACGATAAGCCCGATGATCCTTTTGGTATCTCGCCCCTGAAATTTCTGCCCACCGGCGCTCACCCCCCAATAAAATCCCAAGCCCTCACGGCACCTATCTCCCCTTGCATCTTTAGCATTTGATCTTGCACGCCGTATCATACCTTATCTATTGTGAAGTTATTCTTTCGCATTTTTAGCCATGTACTCTGTAGAAACCGAAACGGATATATGTAAATGTATGATTCTCAACTGGAATACATCCTACACATCTTTTCTGTTTACAGTTCGTCGCTTGTGCTCAGCCGATGTTCAGCTCGTGTCCATCGCCTCGCCACCAGCTGCAGCGGCTATTGGCCGAGTCTCCTCGCTCACGACCAAGTCACGCACGTTCTCCCGCGTCCATGCCGTAGTGCCGCGGCGGAAACCATACTTGCGCTCCTTCTCGACACGGACGTTGGGCATTACATAGTTGCGCAGCATCTCAGTATGCGTTGCAGTGATAATGCACGCGTCTACATTGGAGCCCGAACCGAGGTCGTTGAAAATACCGGCAGAAATAGCCGCCACAACCAGCTGCAGGGCTTGCTCACGCTGACAACGGGCTGAGCACTAGAGGGAATTACTCCTAGAAGGCTGCGTACCTCTAAATTTGGCCTCCAACCCGACTCGAACACAGCCATGGCGGCCAACGAACCAGAGCCCATTGTTACGTATGGCAGCTTATCAGTCGAGCCATGTGGGTGAATTGTGAACAAATGCGCGCCAGTAGCATCAACACCTCCCAGTACAAGCGCGGCACCTATGTGACCTTGGTGCCTGCAGATGGAATCCATCGACCCATTGTTAGCCTATGCACCTCAAATGTGAGGATACACACTGGAAGAGCCGTTGTTTGAGCATAGTCATGGCGGTGACAACACGAGGCTTGCGTCCAGTTGAGAGCGTATGCAGCTCTATGTTACTGGAGATGAGGGCCGTGATAAATTCGGTATCCGCAGCTGTGCCGGCACCACAACATCTGATGGACTCGCTGATAAAGTGAATCTATGTATTGGGCTACCCATCAGTCGTCTACGAGGTGGAAAGGGTATCGGGCAGACAATGGCTGTCGCACCTTTTCACAGTTTTTATCCGCAACAATAGGGCCTGCGGTCGCGCGTGTATCGGCACCGAGTACGATCCCATCTTTGAAAAGACAACCGACGATAGTTGTGCCAGTGCTGGTCGCGTTTGGCATCTTCACGCCTTTGCTCTCGAGGAACGCGTTGCTATCGAAAGTATGTGAGTGGCTTCCTTTCCTTGAGAGACGCACCCTAAATAACGCACCGATTCGCATTTGAGAAGTCAAAACCAGACCGTAGAGGGTGAATGGCAGCAGACATGACGGTGCCAAGGTGGAAGTGTAAGGGCGACGTTGCGTGTCGGGGCGTACGCGTCGCTCCACCTGGGTCTGGTTCGCTTAGCTAATCATTACAGTTCATCAGCGCTCTGCGTTGGTCCACCAGCATCTCGACGACGACGACGACGACTAACACGAGGAATACAATGGAAAACTGGAGTAAACTGCAGTCAAGCTTAGCAAATCTCAACCTTGGTCAATCTGCCAATAGGTTTGCCAAGGGTTTCAATTCGTCTGTGCAGGCGACCAAGGAGCGCCTCGGCCAAGTTGCTCCCGACGAAATAACAGAGCTTCCACAGGGTCCGCATGCGTATTTTTACCTTCCCTGCTGTCTGAGTCTCTAATTTTTAAGCTTTCAGAGTATAAGGACCTCGAAGAACAAGTCGAAGCCCTCAAGGTAGCTCACCAGACTGTGCTTAAGTGCGTGCTGCGCAACGTTTCACTTGTCGCTCTTCTGTCCAGTTCCCTGAACCAACTGCTCACAGGATTACGAAAGCATTTGAGAGCGAGACGTATGACTACCCATCGCAAATACAAGAGTCCGTGGCCGAACTCGGGGCTAACATCAGCCGTGGCGTAACCAACTTCGCTGCCAGCAACCTCAAGGGCACCAACCTCCCAGCCCCTTCGCCCGCTGCAGCTCCCACGCCCCAACACAAGACGCTCCCACATGCGCTTGGTCGTGCGGCGACCACGGCTTCCTCAGCACTGGGGCATGCACCTGGGGGCAAAGACGACCGCCTCGGCCAAGCGCTGGCCGAATATGCCGGGGCATGGGAGAAGATCGGCAATGCTCGCGTGCAACACGATGACGCGGTTGCGCGCGGCTTCCTTGCGCCGTGGCAACAGACTCTGCAGACCTCGATTAATGTTGCTGTCAAGGCTCGTGGGGCAGTCCGCGTCTCCCGACTCGAGCTCGACTCTGCCAAGCAATCGTAAGTTGTCTGAGAGTTGTATCCTAACACTTCCTACACTTCCTCCATCCTGCTTCGCATCCTCATCTGTGTTTCACGTCCTAACACTTTGTCCCTCTTTCAGGCTAAAGAATGCCAATCCCTCTAGACAAGAACATGCCCGTTTAGAGGTCGAGAACGCCGAAGACGATCTCGTTCAGAAGACAGAGGTTGCTATTACACTTATGAAGGCTGTCCTTGACAATGTACGTGATAGTTGTTGCCATGGACTCTCTTTTTTCCCTGATCGGTCACCTTAGCCGGAACCTATTAAGAACCTGAACGAGCTCATTAAGGCTCAAGTAGGTGTCCATTGTCCCTTCCTGCCATTGCCCTGATAACCGTTTGCCCACTCACAGCTACGCTATCACGCTTTTGTCGCTGAAGCCCTAAGTGCAGTGCAAGGCGAGATTGAAGAGCTGAGCGTTGCTGCCGAGGGCGACTACAGGTGCCCCTGACCATTGATATTCCATTCCCAACGTTTAACTGAGCACACCTTGGTAGGAAGTCTCGCGACCACTGAAGTATCCCTGAAGTGAAGAGGAGTACTGAGTGGATACATACGAACTTTCTTTGTGGCTACTGACTATTATATTCTGAGCCTACACCTGTACGTGTCTGCACTGTGCTTTTTTGTGTGCCCGTGCGACGATTGCATCACACGATCGGCGAATTTGTATTCCATGTCTCTTCTACCCTGATCGCGCTGCCCAACGAATGACTTACTTCTTTAATGACCACCAATACCCATCGCGTTGCCATCATTGGCGCAGGTGCTGCAGGCCTCTCCGCTGCATACGCCTTGTCAAAGCACCCGGACAGGTTCACTGTCATTGTCTTTGAAAAAGAGTCCGTGCCAGGCGGCGTGGCGCGCTCCATTGATGTAGACGCTGCGCTGTGTGGTGCGTCGTACATCAATGACGGTGTTCAGGGCTGCTCGCCCGCCTTCGCCAACACGTTGCGCATCTTCCGCGAGCTCGGTTTTCCTCCCGTCAAAGTAGACATGCAGTGCGCGTCACATACATTCTGTCAACGTCATTTTCTCTCACTTCATTTTGCTCTGCGTTTACCTTTATAGAATCAGTTTTGGCAAAGGCGAAAACTTTTGGACGAATGTTTTTCCCTCGCCACTTACCGAGCGCCTCGCCTCTGACATCCGCAAATTCGGACGCGTCCTCAAGATAATCAAGCTTCTAGAGCTTGTGTTCGCGCTGCTCCCTGTATATGTGCTTTTGCGGCTCTTTCGACTGTCTAAGGATTTCGGGGAGAGGATGGTGTATCCTCTCGCGGCGCTCTTCTTTGGGACTGGTAACCAGACGCCGTATGTGGCATCTGCCATCCTGGTATGTATTCTGTAGAATCCACGCCCTCCTTTTGCAAACACAGCGTCGATAGGAACGCGTTTTCAAGGACCCGAGCATGCGTCTCTTCGAATATAACGAGCGCAGTCTCCTTGCAAGCGTTCCCGAAATGTATGCATTTCAGAAGGTCCTCCGTTCCCTCCTTAGGGTCATCATTCAGACATATGACATTCACCCCTCTCACAGCTTTCGGACACCTACGCAGAATGGCAGCGCAAAATTGAACAAGCGGGCAACGTTACCTTCCTCTTGGGCCACGCAGTTACTCGTCTCGTTTCACGCACCAAAAAACGTACCGTGCTCGAATTCCGCACCCCTTCTTCAGACGAGCTGCATATGGCCGAGTTTCACTCCATAATTCTCGCGACGGACGCTGATAATGCACTCACCATTCTGGGAAAGGAGGCAAGCTGGATGGAGCGGCATGTGCTCGGCGGAGTGAAGTACCTCCATGATTTGACCGTGACCCACATGGATACGGAATATATGCACAAGGTCCTTGTTCCCCGCCTCATTCCTCACCTGTCTTGGCCGTATTCTGACACGGAAATGGGCGAGCAGCACTATGAGCCCGAGTTCAGACCTGAGCTCGTTGCCTCGGGCGCCACCGCTGCGGAGCGGCAGCGGGGCGAGACCAACTTCCGCCCGCTCTACTACACCTACCAGTATCCGTCCGCGCTCAGAATGCTGGAGATGTCTTTCGACCTCACGTTCTACCAGCCCCAGTTTTCCACGTCGACTGCTGGGAGATCTCACGTCTACCAAACGATCTTTCTAGACAGGGACGGCTCAGGTGAGCTTTGGACGAAGGGCGAAATAAAACAGGACAGGATCGTCAACGAGGAGTGGTGGAAACAACAGAGCCACCGATGGCAACACTATGCGCGTGTTGTCCCTTGGATGTGGACGATAAATGGCACGCGCGGCACCTTGTACGCACCCTTCCCAGTCACATTCTTGTTTGCCCACGTCTTTATCGTAGTTATGCCGGCGCATGGACGGGTGTGTACCTTCTTCTCGTGTCCAAAATATGTTGGCTGACGCACCTGTAGTCCTCAACATGCACGAGATTGCGATCATGAGCGGATTCGCAGCTGCATACCGCCTCGGCGCAGCCTTTCCACATTTGGGCGACAACGAATGCATGCACCTTTTCAAGCTTTACCTTGGCCTTTGTCACGCAGTTCGCCTGGTATAAAAATTGCATTTTATCAATTATCCTCTCTTATACATTGTTCAGAGAATGGATAGGAAAACATGCGGCCTAGCCTATCTTTTCGTCTTTGTGGGGCTGGTTCACCGCACGCGTATCCAATCGTAGCAACAGTCTGCGTGGAGCCCCGGGAGGTGAAACTTGATGCTAGACACGTACGATCGTATAACAAACAAACAAACTGTACCAAGGGGAAGAGTAACATTGACAAAGTTCCAGACTGAGAAATAATTGGTCCAAATATTCAGATGGACTCAGGAAAACAAAAGAAGGGTACGTGATAAGGGGCGGCAATAGTGGGGAATAATGTCATTCGAATGTGAGCGGTGGCGTGTTTCTGTAGATGATGGATTTGGTGGCGTATTCAAAGGGTTCAAAGGTAGAATGTACTAAACGCAACAACACCACAGGCGTAGAGTAAACTGAGAGGGTCCGCAACCAATCCAAGCGCCGCATTACGGCTGGTAGTAGAGGTAGACGTCGGGTTGCTAGTAGAGTTCCCGGTGGACGAGCCATTTGTGGCTGATGTAGGACTAGGGGAGGCGGTGGGGGCAGGCGAGGCTAAAATGAGGGTCATGATTGAGGCCAACAACCAGGGTCAGAGGTAAGAATACACACTGCCAGGAGGCTTAACCTCGAAGCTGGCGCTGTTCGCATACACAATGCTGGGATCGGTAATGTTGGCAAACTGGACTTTATAACCAGGTCCCGCAACAAGTGTCACATTGGTCACGAGGAAAGACTGCGAAAATCAGGAAGGGCATTGAGAGGACAATGGCAAGGGTAAACATACTTCTTGGGAGACCGCGACATTACGAGCGATTGAGAAATTTCCATTCAAAGCGTAGTATTGCTATTGCGACGTAAATATCCACAGTCGGAGGGTCGCCCGAGTTGGCGGTCCACGAAATTTGGTTGCTCGCAAATTGAACCCTGAGGGTAAAGGAGAGGCAGGATAAGTGGGGTGCAACACAGTGTTGTTGAACGAGTGTGGGCACACCAATATTTCGAGTCAGAGGGAGCAGTAATACTGATGGCAGCTGTCGATAGACGAGTCGTGAGATGTCCTTTGCTTCACACATGATAGGCCAAGCTCACCAACCGCAATACAGGGTAGGAGTGTAAGGGCGAGAAGTGCAACACGCATCATCCGTGAGGGTATAGGAGAGGAGGGGGAGTTGTGGAGGTCAACAAGAAAGAGAACGATGGTCGTTTACGCCCAGAAAACACTCATCCCTCTTATTTATTTTTGAAACTCAGCAGGTGCTCTCACCTCACTCAAATTTACCCTGACATATGACGGCAACATGACCAAGGGCAAACACACTCACTCAGGGCCCACTCGACGTGGACGCGCGCACGGCGGCGGAAAGAAGGGAAGAGCGGCGAATCCCCAAACCCGTCGCGGCCTTCTGGCAACCGATGACACGTCGACTTCCGAGAGCGTTGTCTCTGATGCCTTCCATGCTTTAGGCGCACCGTCTGGCAGTGGGGAAGGGAAAGACGACGATGACGAAGAGCAAAACTCCCCCGAACCAGGCGGTACGCTGCACTTTCTCCTCTGAGCCCTCTTTTTGCTTTAGCACTCGTCGCCACAGATGTTACTATCGCTGTCCCCGTGGCAATGTGGGTCAGTTCCTCCGCCGATTCTAGCCACTAGTTGTTTCATCCGATGCAAACTTCACGCAGGATTTTGATCACTGCGATCCGCGGCGTTGCTCTGGAAAGAAACTTGCTCGACAGCACCTCATTACCGAGCTCCGCGTCGGCTCTCGGTTTCGGGGCATAGTCCTCTCGTCCGTTTTCTCTGTGTGAGACCCTCGCGATGACTCTGACTGGGTTTAGGCCCAAGGCGAGTCAAGTTCTATCACCCGCAGACAAAGGTATCATCGACAAAGGTGGTCTCGCCGTCGTGGAATGCTCTTGGGCACGCTTGTCCGAGATTCCTTTCTCTAAAATTGCGTCTCCCCATGAACGCTTATGTGCGCTCTCGCGCTTCTCGGGCAATTTTTATAAACTAATCGGGTCTCGTTGATGTAGTGCCATATCTCATTGCGACTAATCCAACCAACTACGGGAAGCCTTGGCGGCTGAACTGCGCAGAAGCCTTGGCAGCTGCATTTTACTTGACCGGACATGACGATTGGGCAGAACAACTGCTAGCACCGTTTGGATGGGGCAATTCATTTTACACCGTTAATCGGTGTGTCCCGTTCATTTGGTCAGTGATCGTAACACGAACTCATTGACCCGCCCTTCGGGCTAGACACCTCCTCGAACGATACCATACTTGTGAGGACGCAGCGAGTGTTGTGAAAGCCCAAGAAGAGGTGCTCGCCGAACTCGAAGAGAGCTACTCGGCTGCACGTCGCGTTCCAGGTACAGACGATCCAATGGTTGCCAGTGACTTTCTCAGCATTTGTATCATCAGATGACCCCGACCTTTTGGTTGCAAATCCAAATCATCCACCGCCATCAGACTCTGATTCAGAGCCAAGGTCAGAGTCGGAGGAGGGTACGCCAAGGGAAGCGTAGGTCCAACAGACATGACGTTGCCGATGCTGTATCCTATAGTGTGTTGTAATGCTTCTTGCCAATGACTGGAACAGGACCGGGAGCCTCCATGCTCCATGCGTCACCGCGTCACCCTTCCTTTACGTTGTGGAAGGCGCCGCACACGACGCCGCGTCACCGTGTTTCACGTCAAGCGGCACATTTGATACGTCCGCAGACCAATTCCGAGGTGGCATTGCCTATATCGCCCATCCTTTACCGTACACGACCCGCGGGTGCAGGATGCCGCATGCTTCCCTCATGTTCACGGACACGAATCCCCTATGTCCCCAGAATGGAGCGCGGGTGTCCACATTAATATTGGTCCGCGGGTTGACTTCTCTTGACGTGGTCGGATTTCTGTGTTCCGCGGAGTCCGAACGTCTGAACTACACGGCCCAAAGATGCTACTGCGGGAGGGTTGTGCCGTCGTGGATACCTTGTGAAGAGATACAAGGGATCTGCGGTGCGAAGTGGGAATACAAGAGAGAGGATCGGGTGTTTCAGTCCCTATCGTGCGTAATCGTAACAAAAAGCCCCTCACCCTCCTGACACAGTACCGGGGGCAATATCAATATTGATGATGTGCCGTAGAATTGGTAGTTAGGCTAGGCCGGTTAGGCCGGTTAGGGATGAAATTGATGAGGTGATGGTTGGCCGGTTGGCCCCTCAGCTTGTCGTCGTCGTCCTACCAGTCATGGATGAATGAGCAGGTTAGGTGTGCGACACAGTGAGGAGAGAATACAGTGGTGAGTGGGAAGGGCAGGAAATGAAGCTAATGAAGTACTACCGTAGTAGGAATAGTACCGAGCGTGTTGAGTACGTTAAGCACCGCATGCAGTCATGTATAGACAAAGATGGACAAAGATGGCAAACTAATTACACATAGATGGGCAAATGACAAGGGCAATGACATGATGGCATCCCGAACTGCACGCTCCGGTAAGCCAATTTGGTCAATAACGAGCGCAATCCAGCGGATATGCCCCATCTTCACTTTACTAATCCCATAACCTCGTGTCACGGATTCTCGAATGAGTACCACAATAGCGCAGCGATGATGAGCGATGAGCCGACGAGAACCAACGGACATATGCGGCTCGACCCATTCTCGAAATGAAACTCTGTTCGATTCGGGCGGAATTTCCCACAAGCCTTGAGTCGAAACCCAGGGCTATCGTATCGTCCTGCCGATTTGGAGATGATGACAGCAGACCGCTTGACGCAGTCTCATCAGCCACCTTCCCATGCTCTCAATATTAATATCAGTGATCCAGTAATTATCAACCAAGTCACCTACGTCATCCAGGCTCAGCCCCTCACAACAAAGACCAGCAACAGTGACGGTGACGAAGGCACGAGATGAAGTAGAGAGTCTGAATGAGACTATATCAAATAGCGGCGGAAAGTACCCAAGGCTGCCCAAGAAAGTGGTGCATCATGTGAGCGGTCGTGCCAAAAAAAACGACATCAGTGTGATGCATCATGCATCCATACGCCAGATTCCGATCCGCCAAATCACCGAGCTGAAGAAGTGCTGAAGATAGTGTAGCCGCTGATGGGAACAAACAAAGACAAGGAAAACTGATACAATTTGATGCACACATACGTATTGTGTACAATATCTATCGCTGCGGGGTTTCTATACTGTAGTGGATACGAAAACGAAAACAAGTCGGGGTGATGCGGTAGTGACAAAAACACGGCGACGGGTATACTGGAATCCATACAAGTGCGGGGTATCGTAACTATTACATGAAGAGTATGAACACGAAAAGAACACAAGGAATAAAGCACGGCGTAAGGTGAAGAAAGATTAAGGAATGCAAAACAAGCGTGAACCTACTTGCTTGAGAACCAGTAGGAGACAATGGAAGAGATAAATATCGATAAATGCCCTAAAATATGTTGGAAAATAAAGAAAAATGCCGATGTCACGGCCACCACCAAAAGGCGGCTGACAGCGATGTCCCATACGTGGGACGCGCGCTGGGGACGATACGCCTCAAAATCTATCGCCAGGCAAACTTGCTCGTGGCGCGCTTCCATAGCGATTTCAGCTTAGGTAGGACCGAAGTTCTCCTAGTAGTTTGGGCCTGGGAAGAAGAGGGGACGGCGCGGTCAGACGGGGAAACAAGCGATTCGTTCCACCCGGACGGCAACTCGAATACCGGCTCTTCTCCGACGTCCAATGACCGGATCGACGTCCGCACGAGGGCTTCCTCGTCCTCATGGGTCGGCATCGCCGCTGTTCCCTGACTGAGGGAGACACCTGAGTCTGAGTCTCTGAAGACGGCGACCCACTCGGCGGGGAAAGTGAAAACGGGGTCTTCGCCTTCATCGAGTGGGCGCACTGAATTTCGTAAAGCATCGTTTACGGGGTCTTCGGGGTCGAAATTGCAAGACGAATGATTGAATAATCGTGGTAAAGAGAAAGAATTAAAAAAGCGCAAGCTCCCAAAGAGAGCGGGAGATCGCTCGCAGAATGGGGTATCAGAATCGGAAGACAAAGAAGATTCGGTGATTGTGGGTTCATACGACCAATTGGCGTCGCAAAGCTCGGGGGTAACTTCCTCGATGATCATCGACGGGCTTAGCCAAGTGAAATCAGGATACGGGTCTGAGTCGACAGCGAAGTGAGCGCCATTCCTGATCAGAGGTGGATTTTCATCGCCGACGGGCCTGGGGGATACGAATGACGCTTGATGAAGTATTCAGCACAACGCATTTCCGACGAGAAACCTGTAAAACAGAGCATACCAGGCGACTCGACGGGAATCACACTCTGCCAATCACTGACGATTCCATACTGATTAGCGGGATAAGTAGTGAAACAAGGCGGAAGCGCTCACAAGTCGGCGAAGAATGTGGCTCTTCGGACAACAGAGAAGTCTGCTCTGGCATCTTGATCTATACAGAATAACTACAGAACAGGATGAGCGCGAAGAAAGCGACAAGGTTAAATATCTACCTTGTTCAGGAGATCTCCAAACGACCCGTCCTCGAACACAAGACCAATCGATATCGTAGACATCATCTCTTTCAGATAGCTCACGGGATGTTCGTACTCGCCCAGCCAGGGAAACTACAATTATCGCGGTAAACGTCGGCGGCGTTACTGACGGAATCGGAAGCGCACCTTATCCAGGTAGAACACGTGCAAGAATACTCCGTACGCAAACCAATCTACGCCATACGAATATTCCATGTTACGTAACAACTCTGGGGCCATGTAGGGAAGTGTGCCGCAAACGCCCTGAGTCTTGACGGCATTCCTCCTGTCTACGCGAACAGATCCGCCACGACGCCGAGATGGCGAACCGAGAGACTCCAGACGGACCGCCAAACCAAAGTCGCCAAGAACAACATGGCCATCGTTCTTCAGCATCACGTTCTCTAACTTGATGTCTCGATGAACGATTCCGAGGCTATGAATGTGATCGACTGCGCACGCCTGGGAGACCTCCCGTGAATTCGCAATTCTCCCTGACATAAAAAGGTGGCTCACCAATTCGGCGGACGCGAGCTTCTTGTATGACTCGGGCATGTGAAGGCGCTCGTCGAATAGAGTTGAACGACAATATTCCTGCAATTATATAGTGAGACTTGTGTCCTATGCGACTGAGTACAGGGAACAAAAACGTACAGAGACCAAGTAAAGACCATGCGCGTCATGGAATGAGGCAAGTAATCCCAATAAAAATGGATGCCCCGATGCCTCGCGCATGATGCGCTGTTCTTCCAGTACAGTACGAATAACGCTCTGTTCTTTGACGATGGCATTCGAAATGACCTTAATCGCGCACTGGCGCCCGCTCTGCTTGTGAATCCCCAACGCGACTGCGCCAAACGCGCCCTTCGCTAGGGAGGCGACGACTTCGTAATCGGCTGATGATGGAGGCCGACACAGAACAGTTCTTGGATGTCCAATGTCGAATCTGACTACGGAAGTTGGATAGCGAGGGGCTGACACCGACGGCCGAGAAGACGTGACGTCATGAATGTCGCCCGTGCGTGTCGAAGCAATGCAAGGGATCGGGTCGGCTCCTTCATCAGAGGCGTTCACTGGGTCCTTGGATTTGACATTGATTGCGACATCGCACGTAGCTGCAGTGTTAGCCTCTGGTTCCCACCACTCCACAACAGCGGACATGGGCTCCACCGTGGGTGCGAGGGTTACTGCTGGGGTGGCTATGGGAGGCGAGACCTCGCCGTGTCGGACTATATCGCTATCAGACATAGATCCCAAGCCACGACTGAATATCTGGGCGACTTGAGACTCGAATCCCGATGACAACTCCACCTCTTCCAGCGAGTCATCCTCATCCTCTAGTTCAGAGTCGTCCTCGAATGAATGGAAGCACGACACAAAGAGGATAGGCTGCTGAAGATCGACTGAAGTTGAAGATGTGACGGAGTGGTCTGCCAGAGTAACTGCTGGGGAAGTGCGTTCGTAACGGGAGGTGGTGGGCTTGACGGCAGCCCTCTGCCATGAGGAGCGGACCGGAGGCGAAATAGACTGGGACCTGCTAGGGGCTGTACGAGGAGCAGAACTACTGTTCCTGATGGAGGGAGTTGCCTTCTCCGAGCCGAGACCAGGTGGTTTGGCGGGGGACCGCGAGTTCGTGCTGACGCCCGAGAGAGTAGTGCGCTGGTTGGAAGTGACAGTAGATGTTCGAATTGGAAGCCCCTCAGGGACGTTCTGAGGTTCCCCCGGTCCCTTTGTCGCTTTGCGTTGCGTGGGCACTAGAGAACGGTCCTTCGGCGGGACTGCGGGCGGCTTCGTGCTGAACATTGGGGGACGCGGCAGCCTCATCTCCTTGAACTGAGCGACCATAGCCTTGTGGCCAGAAATCTGTTTGCTCACGGCCTCCGCTGCACGCCTCAGCTTGTACGGTGTCGGAGAGCCCGGCGAAGACGATGGGGAACTAGGTGGATGGCCGGGGGGGTTAGGATGTTGCTTGGGGATATCCTTCTGCTTATAGAGACGCATTGAAAATCTTACTAGTTGCTGGTACGATGACAGATGACAGTACTCGGCGATGTAAGAACGAGGAGACACGACGGTAGCCCTGCCTCTTCAAATACGAGGATTTCAATCTGAACCGGAGGCGTGGTCAATCGACATGATTTCGATTTTGACGCATCGCTGCCGGATATATACAAGCCGATCAATGGATGTCGTTGAGAAATTACGATAAAAACTGAGAATGGGACTGACTTGTCGTCGGGATTAGGGGACTGCCCGATTGACTGAGTTCACGGAGACGACCATGTACTGTTCTCCACAAGGCATTTCGAATATCAACGGTTTGCGCTTTAGCTGCGTCCTGGCGTGTAGCAAATAGATGAGCCGCACAAGCAGCAGCATGCAAAGGCGGCGAAGCACTAGCGCGGTCAGCCGCATGCGCAGCTGAACATCGCAGCTCCCGGCCCGGATGTCCGAGATAATTTTCGCGACGAGTGAGTGCCAATCAAAATCCAATCTCATTCAGTTAGCCCGGCTTCTGTTCTATAAAGTTCTAGAATAACAATACATCTGAGGAGGAGGCTTCCGAGCAAATAAGCCTGTTTGTAGTCGTCTGTGGTCCACCCACTCCAATCGATCAAGTCATCGTTGAGTGGTGTGGGCTTCAATTATGACTCGACGACCCTTGAGAAAAAGGTCAAGACATCCTAGTGTGTAATTCAGGGGCGGGAGGTGGCTTGGATTAGAAGGGTAGATGCGTGCCAAAGGACCCGGAGACCATATGACGAGGCACCTATATGAGAAACTCCTGGCGGTCGTGAAGCATAAGGAGATGGTCGTTCAATTGTATGACTAGCAACGATTAGAATTAATGGGCCGCGAACGCAATGGTCAATTGGAGCAGAGATATTGTGCCCGAACCACCAGAATTTTACTAACGCTGTGACGAAGGCGTACATTCGGTTTGAGATCCATTACATTGTCACTCAACGTACTCAAGATTCATGAACTTTCCGACATTGCTGTGGTGAACACGGTATAATTGCGCTCAACTTGGCCGAATATTCCGTTATAACAGAGAAAGAGCAACCAGGTCAGGAAATACTCATCCCTCATAGAACCTATGACCGAACAGGACAGTTTAGAGGCCATCACCCCAAGGGACCACACGAACAGCAGCTGGCCCGCCTTTGCCAAACATCTTCCTCAGGTCATTCACAAGCGCGTCCGGTTTCCCGTAGGCAGCATGTTCCGATTCGTTCGATCCCGCGCGGAGTAACCGGCACAATGTCTCGCAGGGGTCCTCGATCCACAATGGAAGAAAAGCGAAGAGAAAGGCTGACGCTCTAGGTGGTCTATTTTTCTTCGAAAGAAAGATATGCCGACAGGCACGGTAGCCAGCCAGAGATGCCATTCCGAGAGGTCGCTAGATCTCATCACAACGTAGTAGGTTCTCACTGACGCAGCTGGACGCACCCTCGAGAACCAGTTGATTGATACTAATGTCAATACCTATCAGCCTACAGCCTCGTCAGAGAGATATACCTCAATAAAGGGGCGCTTCGGGATTGACTATCGACCCTTCTCCATTTATCCACGGGTAGGAGTCCGACCACTGGACAAGCTTCTCGTATATCCACGCCAACAATCCGACGGGCGAGTCAGTGAGGCCATACACTAGAGCTTGCGGACGCGTCGATCGCAGTATGAGATAGCCCTTACCTTGTGCCTCGAATACCATGTGGAGCGCCGTATCTTTCCGCTCACGGGCCGTGTACGGCGTGACGTACGAGGTAATTTCTTCAGGAAGAGATCGGGTAGCACTGGGGGCGAATAAATATGGATCTGAAGAAAACACGAAAGTGGGACAGGCGCCTTACTGAAGGAAGTTCAATTGGTGTGAGATGTCTTGACGTGCTCGGTACCCTGCTGCGACACCATGACACGGGTCAAGTATAACTGTATAACGAGTTGTAGGAGTGGTTGAGTCCTGGCGAAGGAAGGAAAAGCGCAACAACGCACCCATGGCCCGAATCACCACCTGAGTTACCTATTTGGTGTAACCATCAGGTTCAGGAGCTTTAAACTCTCATTACACAAAGGCCCCTGTGACTGAGTAAATCCAGGGAGACTCCGCGCAATGACATGAAAAGATGGATGCCCAGGCTCAGTTGCGGTCAAAGTGGCAAGACCACCTCGGGCCTCGGCCCTCTGGAATTCCGGGCCCGGCCGCGCATCAATAAAGACGACTACTGACGCACTATACTGAACGCACGGGCCTTTCACTTCACCCATTTGGTGGATATAGTGAATATTCAAAGATCCCGAACCCTTTCACAATTGATATTACGGGTAAACATCGGAGTATATTAAGGTCGCGTTCGTGCGCGCGCGCCAATCGTAGCCGTCTCAAGCTTTCCGCTCATACTGGATACGACCATAAATCCGACAGAAAACGGCAACGATCTCACGGGCTTCTCTTGAGAACTTCCACTAGGTATGTTCCGATTAGAGTGCGCAGCGACGGGGTCAGCCCATCGGAAGCTTCGGGAGGAGATTTAGCACTTGGTGAGAACATGTCTAACATCCATTTGGAGCAGAATGGTAGTGGCATTTGTACTGGCTTCAAAATAGGCAGTCGCTTCGGACATAGCTACAATGACTAGATGACTAGAGTAACTCCGAGCCTTGCCCTGTCTTTCAACGGGACATAAGAGAACGCAGATTTCAGTCCGAGCAGAAAAAGCTCATGACCCGATGGGATAAATGGTTCCAGACAGCTAGACAGCGACCTAGAAGCCATCATGCTCCGGGACCACCCCAGCAGCAGGACCACCTTTCCCGAACATCCTCCTCAAATCATCCACAAGTGCTTCTGGTCTTTCATAAGCTGCAAAGTGCCCGCCGGAAGCATGTTCTGATTCAAACACGACATTCGATTCCGCACGGATGAACCTACACGAATGTTTCGAACTGAGGTTCTGATCCAAAAAACAACACAAACGTGAGACCTACGCTCTGGGTGATTGGCCCGTTTCCTTTGGAAAGAAAGATACACCAACAGGGATCTTCACTTGCTGAAGGCGCCAATCCAGGAGGTCGCTTGACCCCATTACCTCAAAGTAGATCCTCAATGACGCAGCTGGACCCGCCCTCGAGAACCAGTAGATCGATACCCATGTCAATACTGATCAACCTCGTCAATAGAAGCATCTAACTAAAAGGATGCTTCGGAATTCGATACGGACCTTCTTCGTCTGTCCACGGGTAGGAGTCTGACCACTGCACGAGCTTCTCGTATATCCACGCCAACATTCCAACGGGGGAGTCCGCGAGTCCATATCCCAGTGTCTGTGGACGCGTCGACTGCAAAATGAGATACCCATTTCCACGTGCTCGAAAAGCCGCGTGGCTCGCCAAGTCTTCTCGCTCACGCTGTGTATACGGCGTGATGAGATATTTGACATATTGGATTGGATTTCTCCAGAATGAAATTGGGGAGGCACTGACAATTTGTTGTGATAGATTAAGATGACATGAAAATGTGAGGAGAAAAGTCTCGTACAGGGGAAAATTGGTATGTGATGCCTTGACGTTCTGGGGCCCATATTGGGACGCCAAAACATGCGTCAACTGGATGAGTGATCAGCTAAGATCCCAACAAGGTTAAGGAAACGCACAAAATGGCCCCAATCACCACCCTGAGTCACATATTCAGAGTATCCGAGGGATACCATCAGCTTGTTGAGCAGCTTTTTTGCCTTTGTAAGCACGGAAAGTACCGGAAAACAGCTTGCGCACCTCCGAATAGTGCTTTACACGAAATCCTCGTTTCGAGGCCCCCTGCGACCACGCATAACCTGGAATACTCGGCGCCACGACATGAAAAGAGGGGTGTCCGGGCTCTGTTGATGTCAAGAGTGGTAATATCTTTGTCACTTCAATGAAGCTCCCAGGCCCTGGACACAAGAATCGTCAGCGTCACTCTGGCAAGAAACCTAGACAAAATAACGTTCACGTACACCCATGGACAAAAAGAAGCGGGATAGCGCCCTCCACTTTGCTCCTCTGGTGGACATAATGAATATTCAGGACCCCAAACCCTTCCACTTCGATGTCGCGGGTGAACATCGGGAGTTTGTTGAGGTCACGCTCATGCGCGCGCCAGTCATAGCTATCTTTCCATTTGCTGACAAGACGCTTCACGTCAAGGAGAGGGACGCCATAGTCCCAACCAGCATCAGCTAATTCGTCTGGAAAGCGAGCGTCGACAAGTTTGCGATGAAGGAGGGTAAGGTCGTCCTCTGGCACGGATATTTGGAACGGGCACTCGGAGGACATGTCACTACTACCAGTTAGTTAGGGGTCAGAGCGACGATGAGAGGGCCGCGTCGTTTGAGTTTATATGCGCCCATGTGGGAATAAAGAAGCATCCGCGCCGGTGATGTATGATGTTCCGCGTACTGGTCACTGGCATGGCAGTCTGATTCGAAAAACCGCCCAGGCGCTTTTATGAGCCGGCGCAAGAGCTAGTCAGTAAGGGTCTATATCAAGAGGCGGAGCCGAGCCCCCACCGACTTCCTAAGCAGGAATGATGTCCGCCCGACTTCGCCGGAAGAGCAGCGCTCTTGGAGCCAGTTGGAGGTGAGGTAATATACTCCACTGATAGGAAGCTACGGACATCTCCGAGGTTGCGAAGACATCATGCCGAACAGGCATGCAGGTCCCACAGCCTCAATGTCCTTCAAGTTGAGGGAAGGAAATAATTGGACAATACTGTATACACCGGCCAGTTTCCGCCGCTGGAATGAGCTCATTGAGTGGCCATTCGCCCACGCGGGCAGCGCCGGGAAGTCTACTAGTACAAGGCAGTAGTAGTGTGGTGGCTCTGGATGCGCGCAGGACTCAAGCAGACTGTTGTCAACACTTGGGATTCACGCCACGTGACACTCAAGAACACCGTAAAATATCTCCGAGTCGACTCGCAGCTACGATGTCCCACTACTAATACAAGGCAAGCACGCTAAGGATCATGCCATTCTCCACCGACACGCAGTGGCCACGAGGCTTAGTCGACATCTTCAATATCAGTCGTGCTCGAATTATGCGTTCCGAGTCTCGTTATTATGGGCCCTACGACAGGCTCTTCAACTATGCCATGATTGAAGGCACCTTCAACCTCTTCCTGGCCCCGCAGACCGCCCCCGATGAAGATTATCCTTCTCCGAGCGACTCCGTCAATTTCGTTGTCTTTATGGTGGTTTTGAATCAGCAGCAGAAACCGGTTCTCATCGCGGGGATTGAAGATGACGGATGGGCGAACGAACCTGACAAGCGTCAGAGGGCGGACACCCAGATGCGTCAGCGGTACGATCAGATGCTACACCATTGCCCCATTCCTCGCCTGTATGGGCTGAGCTTGTTGGGGACTTCTCTTCGCGTTTATTGTGGCGACAAGGCCACACGCAATCTTACGCCTCACTTTGTTGGCCGCCCCGATGCCAATCGTACTTTGCCGCGCAACTTCTTGGAGGGGCAGTGGGATTTAGACATCTTGTCTCAGGAAGGATTCGAAAAGATGCAGGAAATTGTCACGTATGTCAAGGCCGAAGTCAACAATGTTGGGGAGCAGTGAGGTGGGGACTTCATCGAATGACCCCTTTTATTCAATGGCTCAACGTTTTCCCTACAGCTGCGTCAATTGGAGGATACTGTATCGTTTGCCATCGGTGTGTTTCCCAAGATGCCCGTTCCTGAATGAAGCCATCTCCAAATTTCTCCTACGTTTCTCCCGGTGTAAGTTCTCGTAGTTTGTTCCTGTAACGCAAACCACATTGCCAAGTTGAATCAAATAATTATTCTGCTGATTCCCTGGCAGTGCGTGAATAGGCTGCCCATTTCCAATGTCGTCAAGTCAGCCTGAGGTCAAGGAGCAAAAGAATCATATTATCATCTCTGCGGGCACAATTGAGTAGGCACAGCCTTAGGTTCACTTGGCTTGGCTTAATTCGACCCGAGATGACAAAACTTGCGATGAAGTGGAGCAGCAGAGCAATCCTTTGCGTTTGAGAAAACCCAACCTATTTACAAAGCTTTTTGGCAGATATTTGCCGGAAATATGTTCCTCGCATATCTGAATGAATTGAAATTTCTGCGATCCTCGGAGCGGTTTTAGACTTTGAAATTTGAAACTTAAATTCAATTTGTCATGTTGTTGCTGTTTATTTGTAATATCATGTGATGTGTCTTACCAGTGGGCATTCACCATCGTATACTAGATCGACTGTACGGTTAGTTCACAGCAGCGTAGCGTTCAACAAGCCGACGAACGGCAGACGAGGTTAAAGTCGCATAAGGGTATACTGCATACATGTCCCGCAAGCATTTTTATACCCTGTACCGCCGTGCTGTTTTCGTGAAGAACGTCTGGAGTACATACACCTGGAGCCTGTACGGATATCAACAAAGGGCAAGCTAGATAGCTGACGAACATACACTGCCATGGCGATGACACCAAGAGTCTCAAACACCGCATACCAGAAAAGGCGACTGAGAAGAGGGGGAGAGGGTCAACAGGAAGCCGTGCATCGAGCATAAGCACAACGTACTTTTGCGTGGACCTCACAATTGAGAAGCCGCGGTTTTCACGCGTGTGAAAGCTTAACAAGTCCTGGGTCAGAACACAAGATGGAGGGGTAGGGATGGGGTACGTACTACTTCTGCGTGCGCTTTATGTTCATCAACAAGCTGTTCAATCTATATATGCTCTCTTCAAGCGCGGAGGTTTGTTCGTCTAACTGCCCGGCCTTTGCTGGTGCTTCTCGTCTGGGCTCACTCTCAACCATGATATCAAACTCGACAAGTTTGTCGGTGAGTGTGCTCATGTCGTTCTCGAAGCAAAAGGAGTATTCGCCGACGGTGTTGGCAGTGAGGACAAAGTCTCCAAAGCGTTCGCGTTGGCCATCGAGAAGGACCTTATCATTGGGGTCCTTTACTTCATAATCAATATCGAATGAGCCCCCACTCTGAACGGCGAAGTAGAACTGGGGAGTGAGGCACCTATAGGCGAGTAAGACGGTAGATGGGATACAAGGAACGCACGCCAATCTTTTCTCCAGCCTTGTCGGCGTCTGCATAGAAGCATAAGCGGTCGTTTGGTCCGAGGAGTGTTGAAAGTGCTGTTGAATATGCTGTTGTAGCGAGGCCAAGGAGAGCGAGTATGGTCGGGATCGGGATGGCCACCATGGCTGATGAGAGGGAAAGGGCAGACAGCCGTGGGAAGGAACAGGTCACGGGGGCGCTTGCTTCCACGTTTGCACTTTTTATCACTGACCGCGATGGACTCGGACTCGGACTCAGAAACAACGCTGCAAGTCAACAATCAGAGCGGATGCAGACCACCGTTCCTTCTCGCTTCTCGTTCGTCGTCAAACACTTCTTCGGCCGAGTCGCTCCCTTTTGGCTTCGGGCTAGGCTTTTCTTTTTTCCAGTCTCCCGTACACAGACCCCACCTGGAAATGTATGCGTCTCCGCCGCCGCTTGTGCACTCTCAGAGCCATCACAACCTGTCTCCTGCTTTGGCTGCATCTCCTCACCTCTTCACACCTCCTGTCCCATTCAGATGCGCACTCTCCCCTGGTCTGTCGCCCATAGATCGTTCTCCCCGTCCTCCTCGACCAGTTCACATCTTGGCACGCACCTCGCCGCGTCGACCCTTTCTCGAGAAACTCCTTAATATCAGGGATGACTCTGATGAAGACGGCTTTTCATCTGAAAATACGATGAGGAATCTTCTCTTCCGCCTTCCTCGATCCATCTTGGGTGTACATCCACCCCTGTGAGAGCCACTCCAAGGCCAACCTCTTCCCCCTTCTCTTCCCCACTGTCTGTCGCATCTTCTGTCGACGTCCCTCTCTCTTGTGTGCCTGCACCTCATCACTGTCCTGAGGCCTCCTCAACTAAGAATCGATCGGCTTCTGGGATCCCACCACCTCTCACTGTGACCCTAAAGCGTCCCACGACGGCTCATTCTCCGACCAGCCGAGAGAATAAACGCCCCAAGGCTACCACTCCCTCGTCTCCCTCGTCGCCCCCTGTCCTTTCCTCTATACGTACCTTCCCGCCTTCAATCCCAATCCGCCGCGATTTTCCAGGCTTTTACATCCGTTTTCCCGTCATCCCTCCTGTGCTGAAAGCGTATGTCTCTTTGTCACTTTAAACCCGTTATCTTACTGTTTCATAGCCCTTCTGGCTGCATACTTAACCCTTCGCGTGATGTGTTCGATCTCTACACTCCGCGCCTCGTCCGCGGCTCGGGTCACACCAAAGTCGGCCTCTGTCCTCTCTGTGCCTGTACAGGAATGGGGAAAGTCTGGCTGAGCATGAAGTTCTCTGCATACAAGTGGTGCGCATAGACCATTCTACGGTTGTTCCTCCCTCACATTCCTCACGCAGCGTCCCGCCTATTATGAATACTTTCTAATCCTCATCTCCACTTATCGTCCACATGACAGCTACCATATGCAATATTTTCATGGTATGTCACACTTCACCCGATCCCATAGCCCTCGTCGAGGTGTGCGTCCTATCAGGCATCGCTGCATCCACTGCGCGCCCATTCTCCCCGCCGACTGCCTTTCGCACTGTACCACGTCAGCGGCCTGGTAAACTTGAGCGTACGCAAATGCTCGAAGGACGGTGCCATCGCTGCATGCGCTGGGTGCCTGTACAAGGTGTTAAGGATGCCGATGCCAAGGTACTCACTCAGTCTCTATTCTCTGGTGGACTGCTAAATTTTGTGGGGTAAGGTGAAGGAACTGTTTTGGTGAGTGACGACGGTGGCTGTAACACGATGCAGCTTAATTCGCACTGCCGGTTTTAGGTGGAAACATGCAGCGACGTGCCACGGCACGAGCACGATACCCGGCGAGCGCAACATTTTTATCTCGGACCCAGACAACTAACCAAGATCATCTCGCAACTTGCTCTTCTGTATCTCTATCTTCACAAACCCAAGCCCTCTTGTTCTGCCCTCACTTGAACCCCAGTATCATGGTCTGCGTAAGTCAAAACCTCATGGACTCTAGAGATCGACGTCCCATCTTTGTCAATGAACCTGTAACTCCATACCATCTGCGTTTCTACGGCTGTATCCTCTGTACACTGCTCTGTGCTATCTCCACTGCGCTTTCCGTGTTCTTCGTTGTTCGTGTATTCCCTCCTGTCCTGCTTCCATCAGATGCGGCTCATCTCTTACATCTTCCGCATGTTCCATTTCGCTTCGCAACTCACTACTCATCTTAGTTTTCCTTTCCCTAACGCGCCGATGCTGTTACTTCTTATTTGTAGCTAGTACTCACCATAACCTCCGTCCTTATATTATCTTGACTCATTTAACGGACTTGCTCTTTTCCTGTGGCATTAATTGAAACCTTTTCCTAAACTTGAGTAGTCCGACAAGTTTCCAGAGCCGCACCTTTACCTTTTCCCTTATTCGTGGCGCATACTACAATAGCCGTAAAGGTCAAGTCGCTCATGACTAGCGTGACTGCTTGCCAACGAAGTCCTCAACGAGCTGCAGACTGCACTACGCCGCCAGGGCGGCAGCACCAGCAGCACGCAGCCGGGAAAGCGCTACTCGAACCCCGTCTGCGCACGCGCCCATAGTTCGCGCAGTGGCCCCCCGCGCACACCGCAGGTGAACCGGCAGTGAACCGGTGAACGCGGCAGCCACGGGCGGCCCTCCCGCTTCGGCGCGTGTGTAGATCTTTTATCGATACTAACGGCTGTGCTCAACGGGCACGGACTCGCTCCAGTCTGGGCATCGAGCCTCAAGGTACCTTGACCACAGAATTCTGTACGCTGATTCGAGGCAAGCTGTATCAAGGGATGTATTTCTAGACCTGTATATTGCCGTGCTGTCAAGATGTGGACATACGCGCAGGTCAGTATTCCTGAGGATACGCGTCCGTCGACGAGTTCGGTGTCACAAATGGCCTCAAACCACTACGTTCCAGCCTTTCCGGGGACCCAGAAACTGTTGATACTCCCTCATTCTCACATTTGGCCGCGTCTCTTGATGCAGTCAAGTCCTCGATGACAGTGGTAGGTTGGCTCCTTCACATGTCACATTCATAGTTAACGACACAGTGGATATCGAAGAGGCTGTCGAGTATTATGGACCCTTACTCGCTCGCATCACTTCAGCAAGTTCTGATAATCGGATGATACCTTCGCTGCTCTCAGGTTGGGTTCTAACGCACACATCAACCCGAGCACTATTAAGCGGCCTTCGGACTTCCATTGATCAATTTCGTGTAGGCGACATGCCTTGGGCCCTTTGGCGGAGGCAATTCGCGGCTGTGAATCGAGAGCTTGAAGGATTAACAAAATGGGGTCTTGAAAACGCATGGATGAGGGACCGCGAATAACAAAAGCTTTCAGACGAGCGCAAGAGTCCCGTCATTCCAGTGCAAACCCAACGCTTCCCAGGTTTTGGGAGTCTCTCGATGGCGCCGTCATTCGACACTCTCCGCTCCGCTGCTGCATGTGGACCTGTGAACCGGTCATCACCGATATCATCATTCGTCTCCACCACGCGCTTCCTTCCCTTATTTGTACGAGCATCCATGATTGCGCGAAGCGTTCGAGACCGGCTATCGCAGACCACAAACCTAGTCTGGAAACACTTGACAAGCCCTCAATACCTCGATGCTCCTTGCGGCACAGGCCAATTCTAACATTCCTAAAGCGTTGCAGGAAATGCGAATCGTCCAGGCCATCAGTCCATCGGCGACAGCCCTTATCTGGGAAACAGCCACGACCGCCGCGGCACTGGAGCACCTCAGGGATCATCGGTTTAGACACATTTTGTGCCATGGAGAATTGCAGACAGCAGACGGGAAAGTCAAAAGGTGCTTCCTTAAGCTGCATGAAGGACAACGCCTTACGTTACAGTACTCAATATTGTGCGATCGAAACTTCCCACTGCCAAGTTCGCATTCCTCTCAGCGTGTCACAGCCGAACTGGCGGAAGACAGCGTTGCCGACGAGGGGCTCCACCTTTCCGTAGCAGTGTAATACTGTGGATTCCGCAACGTAATCGGGACAATGTGAGCAGCGGTCGTCATAGACGGACCGGATCTTGCTACCGTAGGAACTTCACAGATCTGTGTTCTCAGACAGATGAGAAGGGATGCCGTACTACGAGAGAACGGCGGAGACGCTTCGGGACGCTGTGAGGAAGCTGAGATGAAAGAGAAATATGCCCTGGGGCAATGAGTGAATTCCGTCCACTATGGTGCATGATTTGGGGAGGCCTCGTGGTATCCTCTGTGTATGTTTGCACCAAGTTGCGGAGCTCACAGGTATCGTTCGTCCGTACATCCGGCGTTGGGAGGACGCCGAGACAGAAAGGAAAAGAAGCGTCGGGATTTGGGCACACGATGTGCAGGGCGGGTGTAGAGTCATGCATGGTAAGTAATAAATGAGCCGGCAAGAGACAGAAGAGGACCGGACTCACGATGACGCCGGCGATGATTGAGGTAATGAGGCGGGCGGCAGCAGGGCTGATAATGCAGCGAGAAAAGTAAAGGCGGAGACATTTTGGGTGGATGAGGTAAGGCCTTGGGGACAATTGGACAGCAGTTGTAGAAAAGGGTGTGCGTGGGTACATTTCAGAGACCTATTATGGCGGTTGAGGCCGTTGAGGTGTGAAAGAGGCGAGTTGACGTTGAACGTTAAACCTTTCACCGCGATGGTGACACGAAGCCCACGGGCACTGTGATGCAGATTTGATGCTCGCTTTCTCCTCCCTTCTGCGCTCAGCTTGGCAAGGCACAAAGGCTCACCGTACATAGGGAATGTAGACCCAGAGCATTCAATAAGGATGATTTGGGTATGCGCAGCGCTGTCCGGATCCATATGCGGGGATGCACAATGATGGGGCCACAGCTGTAACGGACACATTGTAGTGATTGGGGTGACATCCGGCATCCGGCTGTTTACCTTTCTTTTCGATATCTGGGTCATCGACTGGGAGTGTAAGGGCAGAGTAACAAACCGGCAAAGCGGGCGATGCTGAGATATTGAGGCACGACAATGACGGGCCCACCTTCAGTCATTACTGGGATCTAGTTGGTAGCTTACCGGTTTGAACAAGCTTTTCATGTCATTGATGGAAGGGCAACCAATGAAACAGCCACGGTCTCCCACATGCTCAACTCGGACTTTGTCGATCGCGACGATGGGTAGCGTTCATTGTGCTAATTTGACTCGGGCAACACGCAAATCGTCAGTACAGAAATAGATGACCAGGCCTCGCATGTCTGGAATAAATCAACTGGTATTAAGATTTCGGGGAGGTGGTAGCAATGTTGAAGGTGCTCAAACAGATAAAGAAAAGCTGACCCAGCATCCCTCGCATGTAAGAGATTCCGACTCTTCAGACAGACTGAACAACAGAGTAAGGGCCGTGAAAAGGAGCCGCCGAACCGAAAGGCGTAACAGTTGTGAAGCAAACCCGTCATTCAACTTGTTTATCCAAAAAGGACCGTATCGATGACAAAATCTGCAGCTTGACAGCCTCCGGGACATCTTAGAGATGACCACAATTAACGAAATAGGCACAACACATTTGGCGGTAGATAACGGCATACCATGTGCATGCTTGATCGCTTCGTCCAGGAGTTCACGATACGAAGGCTGCTCCAAACCATATGCGTGCTCTGTAGTCGATGAGTACCATTGCACCCTCAGAAGTGAAGGATGAGACACACCTAACATTTGCGCGTGTGTAGAATCCATCCAGCCCGAGTCTCTCAGTTGATAGCGTAGCTGTAGCAAGATCCTGGAAATGAGAACGATTCATGTAATGAATGAGCAATACGTGGGAGTGAAATGGCCGTACCTGTCCCACTCACCAGATTCGACCATCCGGCGCTGTAGCTGGTGAAAGAGACTCTCCGATTCGGATGCAGTTGGCATCCCCGTCACGGTAATGGCGGACCACGCGAAACGGAATGGTGGTCCTGCCAAGGCGCACGGGAATTATTTTCCTAATTTGAATGGCCGTGTGGTTCCGTTCCGCGTATTGCGCCGTCCAACCACGCCGACCTGAAGCTCGCGATGCTCACTAGCGTGTTGAGGCGCACAGCTAGCTGCTCTCCTCATAGGGCGACGCTAATACTCTCCCGTTCTAATGTCTCTTCGAGCGTGCCGCCATTGTAAGTCCAATATACACTCGTCACGGTTGGCGACCTGACGAGGCCCAGGGATAAGGACAAGGAGGCGGCGATACCTTCGAAGGTGCCCAACTCTCCGTCACCGTCAGTCCCACCCTCTTCACCGTCTAAGGTATACTAAAGTTTGTCTTCTAGGTCCGGGACAGTGTCGACCGTCGCCGCGGAGACAAACGAGTCAGTAGCACGGTCGTCGTGCGTGCTCTCTCTCTCACCCCTCGCCAATTTCCTGCTTACGTCCAGGCAGAGCCACAGAACAACTTCAAATCATGCATCAAAACCTTCTACAGTCGCTGAGCCCTCGTCGTGCGTCCCGCCAAATGTTTCCCGCTACACATCGTGAACCCTCTTTTTCGTGTCCTTCCTTCCAGAGCCCCAGCCAGCTCGCAGCATCGTGTCCCTATCACGACAGCCGAGCCACTCCGTGACGTGCACATAAACCCCGAAGAGCGCCAGTGGCACGCGACCGTAGTGCACGGGCGCGGCATCCTCGAAGCCTACCGCCACCCGCGAACGCACGGGATCCCCGTCGCGAGCGTGCAGTTCCGCGCGTACACCCCGGAGCCAATCCGGGTCGCCACGCACTTCGCCTCGCACGCCGCCGCGTCCCTCGGGATCCCGCTCTCCGGCGTCGCCGCCCTCCCGACGCGGCGCACGCTCTGGACCGTCCCGCGCGGCCCGTTCGCGCACAAAAAGTCGCAGGAGAACTTCGAGCGTCGCGTGCACGCGCGCGCGATCAAGGCGTTCGATGCCGATGACGAGGTCGTCGATCGGTGGGTGCGCTATCTCGAGGCGCATGCGCTGCCGGGCGTCGGGATGCGCGTCGTGCGCTGGCACCGGTTGCCCATCGGCGTCGGGCGCTCACATTTCCAGTCGGTCGTGGGTCGGATGCGCCTCGGAAGGCCGACGGACAAACAAAAGGTGAAGGAGCTGGGTGAGAAAATCGTGGAGGTGGAGAGTAAAGCAGCTGCTGCGTAGACGACTAGAATATAGTTTAGAGATGATTACATAAGCGGAGCTTTGTGCAACTCCAACGCGTCGACACGGTGTGTTTTGCACGATCAGCAGCGATGGTCTCCTACGACAAGGACCCGTTTTACCTCAGGTAGCCCTCCCTATCTCTCACGTCCTGTTCCATGTGCTCACGTCAGTTACAGATACTAGTATGCCTTGCTTCTTCTCTGCTCTGTCTGCTCTGAGCTGACTGCGCCGCCCGCCGTTTATGATCAATTTTGAAGTACGGGTCATTCTGGAAAACACGGCCACGAGTTCCTCGAATTCGAGTATTCGCATGGACGACTTCGCTACGCCAACAATTCAAATTACAGGAACGACTCGCTCATCCGCAAAGAGAGTGCGTACACATACATTCTTGGCCTGTCTCTTCCTTTCCCAAAACTGATTATCTTTGATCGTCGTCGTTCTCGACCCGCCTGCCCGCCTATTCGCCAGTGTGGGTCGGCCCTCTCGTCGTGAAGGAGTTAAAGCGCATAGTCGAGCAGAGCGAAATTATCAAGTACGTTTGCGTCCCCTTACCTCCCCTCCTTCACCTCCGGCCCCCTACTCTTTTCTCTCTTACGTTAACACTGACCACTCAACTTCTCAACAGGGAAGATGACACGAACTGGCCAAAGAAGAATATCGTCGGAAAGCAGGAGCTGGAGATTCGCGTCGGAAATGACCACATCGCGTTCGAAGTACGTACCCGACGCAATTGAGTGCATTCTCTCAACCCCCTCCGTCATGCATCTTGCGTCTCTGACTCGTTATTTTCTCTCTCTCTCTTTTTCTAAGACGGCAAAAATGGTTCTTTAGTCGACATTCAAGATAGTGAAGACCCAGAAGGCTTGCGCGTGTTCTATTATTTGGTGCAGGACTTGAAGGTGCGTCCCACTTGCATTTATATTGTTGAAAAGTTTTCGTTGAAGGACGCCTTACTTTTTTTTTCAGTGTCTCATTTTCTCCCTGATCTCACTCCACTTCAAAATCAAGCCTATTTAATGACTGTCATCACCATAGACCCCTCGCGTGCTTCATGTGCTCTGGTATTCAGTTGTAATAAAAGCGAGATTTTGATTGGCCCCTCCCACAACCTCTTCGATGTCTTAACGAGCACCGCCATCGTTTTCGGCCTAAAATAAATATCTCCTCTTCGATATGATCTATGGTACAAATAAGATACAGAATCTAAGTCTAGTAAGCCCCACCGTTCATCTAGGGACACAAAGAGGCCGTAAAAAACTACTCATCGCGGTAATTTTGGGCCGCAATGAAAGAGTCCGAGAGCATCAAGACGCAACCCACAATAAAGGTGTATTTTTTTTAGCTTCCGTTGCAGAAGACGTTCCCCCAGCGATCTTGCGCGGCGCCAGGCACCCCCCCGCCTGGTTCCTCCCCATCCTGGCTATCGATAAAACCGAGGCCATAGCTCTCATTTGCCGTGGTCTTCGGGCGCGGGCACCTAAAGCCCAGCCACACGGGGCACGCACGGTCAGTGGCATAGCACGTCTCGATGCACGGCAACAGCGCGGTCCAGTTCGCGCTGGAGTTGCCCATCGCGGCGTTGCGCTGTGGCATGCCGGACGGCTGCGGCAGCAGCGCGGGCGGCGGGGGTACCGAGAACGTGCCCTGCTGGCCCTGTCCTGTCCCTGGCCATCTTGCCCCGGCTGCTGCTGGGGCGGGGATGGCGGAAACTCGCTGCAGCGCGGGAACGAGACGGCGCAGAGCCAGCGGCGGTAGGCCGCCTGGCAGTCCGCGCAGGTCTGCAGGGGCGAGTAGGCGTCGCGGCCGCAGGCGGTGGTGAGCAGGCTTGTGGTGAAGTTGGTGAGGTAGCCGAGGAGGGGCGTCGCGAGGGAAGTTGGGAGGTTCGAAGCGTCGTACGCGGGCGCGGTGTCGGGTGGCTCGGGGAGGGGCACCGCGTACGCTGTCGTCGGGCAGTACGGTAGAGCATGCACGAGCTGGCACGAGAACGATGCTGCAGACACACAGACGCACACCGCCCACGCACGCATATACGTCAGTCACCATCTGATGGGGGGGTTGAGAGGAGACGCACCAGACTTGGTAGTAAAGTATATAGGCCCGCTGAGCCGCGTGCCGTCCTGGATCGCATACACGCTATAGTTCGCGAGGGGCTCCAGACGGCCCACAAGCCACTCCCTGCGCCACCCGCTTGCATCGCGAAGCCACGGCTGTTCCTCAAGGACCAGGGCGCTCTGCGCGGCGCGCGTATCGCTCGTCACGCGCGAGCGGATGGCGCACGCGGTCTGCGGGAGCGCGGACAACTCAGTGTCCAGCGGAGCAAGGAAGAGCGTAAGATTGGGCGACGAGGCCGGCTCGGGCGGGGACGGGAGGCTGGTGTTCGCGAGCGGGAGGGTGTAGTTTGGGTACGTCGGTTTCGGTATGGACGGAGGCGGGAGGAAGGGAGGGGAGAAGAGGAGGGCCTCGTTTGCGGTCGAGTCGCCAAAGAAGGGCAGGTCGGCCAGGGGAGCGTGGAGGGGTTCTGTCGCTTAAGAAGTGATATGCCCGGGGTTCAGTTTCAGGAAAAGTTGACGCAGAAAGGGTTGCGTACCGTCCTGTGAGATGCCAATCTCGAGGCTGTCTGAGGTAGTGCCGCCGTACACGGCCAGCACACCCACCGCGTTTTCGGGGAACTCTAGCGTGAGGTTCCCTAGGCCAAGACTGCTGATCATCACCTCATATACGTCTGGCCCGCCACTGGAATCTGGGGGAACTTGGGAGTCGGTGCTGTTGCTCACTAATACGCGAGGAGGGTTGCTTGATGCGGCGGCACATAGGGCGAGGGATATGGTGATCGCGGAAGAAGATGGAAGGGAGAAAAGGACGGGCGTCGAAGTGGTCGAGAAGTTGTTTCCGGTGAGAGTGACGAGTGTGTCGAAGGAGAGCGAGGTCTGTGTGCTCTGCGCTGGTATTAAAGGCAGAGAAAGTACAACAGAGGCCACGAGGGCCCACAGCGACGATGGGAGCATCTTTGCTTGTGTCGTCGTCGTCGTCGTTGCCGCCAACTCAGAGAGGTCATCAGATGACATAATCACACGGATCGGTCAACATAGATGATTGATTCAACGCAGTAACAAAACAGCATAGCAAGGTACGGTCATATCAGGGCATGGGGAGGGAATTAGTGAATCGACAAGCCTAGGGCATACCAGAACAACATAACAAAGGGTAAACGTAACACATATACACATGCTTATTGGTGCGGTACCCGCGCTATCCCCACCATGGAGGATCATAAATAAATTACTCAAACCTGGTCCAGGCATGCATTCCTCGACCCGCGATGGAGATGGCCATACCCTAGAAAAGTATGAGTTGACTCGTTCCAAAAAATGGGGAGATACCACTCACGGCATCGCGGAAAGGGCGTTCCCGGCGGAATGCATGGCAAAGGGGTTCTCGGGAAACATCGGCTACCCTTGCGCGCACATTGGGGGACGCCGCGACAGGGTCAGAGACATATTACATGTATACATGTGGCCGGGATCGGAAGAGGGCGCGTAGGCCGACACCATCATCAGTCAAGTCGTATTGTGGAGATTGAGATGGGAATGTTGTACAAGCCGCCTTGATAGGAGGTGACGCAGGCGCCTATTCCTTACTACTAGGGGGGAGGGGTACCAACACAGTCAGAAACACGTGGCGTGAAGGGATGTGAGTGGCAGGGGGGTAGGAGGGAAGGGTACGTACATTCCATACCGCATGGCCAATACTCGCCGCAGAGGGGCAAAACGATCATTCGCGCGTGGTTGCCCAAGAGGCCTCCTCACGGCGTCTGCACGCCTCGCAGACACGTCCGCGACGCTCATTGCCGGTGCGACCAATATTCCAATCGAACACGCCCCACTCATCCGCGGCGCCAACGTCGTCGACAGACTCGGGATACTTAGCGCCCACGCGGGCTCCGAGCCCTCGCAATGTGGCACGTAGTCCCATGTAATCTGGGGTGTCGCCAAATTCCAGAGCGCGAGCGTACTCATGTAGCATAGCAAATTCACGGGGAAGGCCGGCATGTAGCGCCGAGCCAGTGGAGAGTTTGGCGTCGCGAATAAGATCCCAGGTACCAGCGACAGTGGCTGCCTTTAACTTCCGCCAAGGGAGGGTGCCGCGCAGAAAGTAGACGAGCATGTAAGAGAGTGACTCGAGATCATCACGTGGGGACGCATCTGGAAAAGTGAAATGCGTTTCAGGGAGGCTGATATGGAAAGAAGGGGATAAACAAAAACAGACCAATTCCGAGATGGGTATTGATGGACGCAAAGAGGGATGTTCCAACGCCGTGGTGGGCGTCTTGCTTATAGGGGATGTGGGCGCCGTCGCGATCACGGAACTTCTTTGCGAGGCCAAAGTCGATGACATTGACGAGGTGCGAGCCATGGCCGGTGCCCATGACAAAGTTGGCGGGCTTGATGTCTCGATGGACGAGATCGTGCGAGTGGATGAATTCAATGCGGGATAGCTGGAAATCAAAATTAGCGCCAGCGGGGACAATAACGCCCGAAGGTGACGTTGAAAATATCCAGGGACGCGAGCGGGTTTCCACGGCGAAAAAAAAAGGGGGTTGTGGCGACGGTGGACGTACCAGCTGGTCGGCGAGGAGTAAGACGGTCTTTAGGGTAAAGTGGCGATTGCAGAGCTTGAACAGGTCTTCGAGCGAGGGCCCGAGCAGATCAATGACCATCACGTTGTAGTCGCCCTGCTTGCCGGACCAGATCATCCACGGCACACCCGGTCCACCCATGAGCGTCTTGTAGATCCTCGACTCGTGCTGCAGCGGGCTTGGCTGCTTCTCCACCACCGGCTCGAGCTTGATGGCCACTTCCTTTCCTGCCACCTTGTGAACGCCGTAGAACACGGTCCCTGCAGTTCGAATCAGTCGCCGGCTTCCACAGCCAGCCGTAAAACGGTCACAAACCACAGCCGCCGATTGCGAGCTCTTCCTCTAGGCGATACTTGCCACCAAAGGTAAAGTCCATACTATTATTGGTCGTTGAGAGAGAAAAGAAAGGGACAAAAGAGGCAAGGCGAAAGGAAAGGAACTCACGTATTATAACACTTCGATATTGGTGATACAGATAGGGGTCTGAGGGCATCCAGGTGTCAGAGCAGGGGAGGCAAGGGAAAACGGAAGGAAATGGTCGTTCTAATAAAGTGGCACTTCTCTCCTGGGCTGGTGGATCCACTTCCGAACACGATTATGTCATCAGATCGCGGTCTCGTGACCGCACTTCCTCCGCCTGCGAACCGCGTGTTCCTGGCCCAGTTCGGACGCGCCATTACTGCTTCCGAACGAACGGGGCCCCAAATTATCGTGCTGTCCGCTTCCGACCCCGACCCGTCCGAGCACAGCATGTTATCCTCCCGTTTTAATTGGCGAGTCTCCTTGACGATCGTATATCTGACCTTCAACACACCTCCAAACACGCACCCAATGACGTACCTCGTCCTCCGAACAACGTGTGCTCAACGAGGCGAGCAAGTGACCATGACGAGCCAGCCCCAGCTCGGCCCCTTGACACTCCCCGTAATCCCCTCGGTCACCGCTTGCCGGTCACATGCCCTTGTCCGCCAGCTTGAATGCGGACACAGACGCTCTCACTTGCTTCCTCACCACGGACCTTTGCCCCCCACCTGATGTGGCCCTGTAACATCTTGTATGAGCATTCCATTAGCCTCAAGTCGGTGTCGCGGTAACCAACAAGCCACGAAGATAGCCCAGACCTCCATCGACGAGCCCACAGCTGTCAAACGCACCCTTAGCCCTGTGTTTTGCACGAGGAATAGGCTCGTCACGCCCCCCTCCCATCTGGCTTTTTGTGGAGGCGTCGTCACGGTATGTTATGCGCTCAGCTGAGATCAAAAATATCACACACTGACCTCGCTGCGGACTCTCCAATGCCACCCCCGTACATAGACACTATCGCCAGGGTACCCTCAATGTCACCCATCAGAGCTCTGCCCCACTTTCCGGGCCACGCCAGTACACGCCATGCGCCACGGCCTGAGAACTAGCCTGAAAGGCGTTGACATGGGAATGTGGTCTCTAGTCACCCCTACTCCTGCTCACCTCAACTTCGAGACCGCCTCACGGCACACATTTGACACAGCACCTGTGTTCCAGGGTTGATGAAGACCACCTTGTCTCCATGCAACATATCACGTATGAATCCGGTTGATTCCTCGTCCCCGCCTCCCAGTCCATTCCCGTCATCGACTGGCTGATCACTTGGCCCAAATTTTAGGCCTTGCAAGTTTTGTCATGCTGGTTCGGTACCTCTGGCCCGCCACTGGCTGTGAAGCTCACATTGATCCACCGTCGTGTCTTTGCCTGGTATATAGACGCATGTACGAGAACAGTTGCATTTGTATGCGTGCTCTGCATGATGGTCCGGCTCTATGCAGAAACTTTGCCTAGCCCCGATCGTATCGTTGTTGGACATGGACCCTCTTTCCCCACCTCACGTCCTCCTCGCCTTGTACTTGCCTACCATGTTGTCTCTGTTCTATTCCCTCGGGACATACCACACTTGCATCGACATTGCCTGCTGGTCTTCACAACAAGCGCCCACCGTACACGCAACACCCTGATGTCCCACTCCCCTATTACATGTAACTACCCTCACTCTCACTACCATAATGAAGGCTCACCCGTGCCCGTGAACATGGAAACCGTGAAAAGCAAACGTATTACAGTCCGAAGGTTAGGTGTTGCGCGTCGAGACACTCGCTTGTTCATACCTGGCTCGCGAACTGGTGAGAAACCGGTCTGTGCCGCCTCCCCGGTCCCTCATGCAACCCACACACCCAGCGTGAGACGCAAGGACTCCATAATGGACAAATCACTACCTCGTGCATGCCTCTTGGTGACCGCACACTCCAAACGCTGTGCCACTGCCAGACGTCTTGCAGTGATATCGTCGAGTGCGACGCCAACTACACTTGTGGAGTACTTTACCGTTCAAACGTTGATTAATGATTCTCTCTAACACAGCATTCCACAATGTGTAGCCCCCATTATTTTGCCGTACATTTCTCAGAGGTTCGGGCTACCAAGGACTTAGTTCGGCAAGTAACATTCTGTCCCCGAACCACTGTACGTTCCGTCCTACCGTCTTACACCTGGCTTTTCCCTACGGCACTCTCATGAAATACGATATGCCTTTATCTTGGGGCATTTCTAGTAGCGGGCCATGACACCTTGCACCCACAAGTGCTTTCTTTTCACCAACCCCCGTCTATACGTGAGTTGATGATGAAGGAATGACTCGGGCGTTCCAAATCACCAAGCCATTCCTTGCTGGAGGCGTCTACTCATCGGTAGATCCTTCCCAGTGGTAGCTTGTCCGGTGCGTTGCTGCGTCATTGAAGTTGCTTAATTGAGGTGAATTTGTCCTCAATTGGTCTAATCTAGCCTGTGAAGCATAATCCCCAGTTTCTATCCAAAGAAAATATCAAAGGGTCGACTTCTCTGTACTAATCACTCTTCCTGTTTCCATCGATTCAGCCTCGAATGTGTTGCTTTATCTCCATAACGAAAAGCGCTCGGGACATTTGAGAGATTAAATCAATCATCCCCCTACGCGCGTCCAAGCATTTTCGCACCCCGATCCCACACCGGTATCCCCGTTGTTGAAAACACGGCTTACGATTATTATACCCAAAGCACGCCGCGCGCCCTTACCTGATCACGCCAACCATCACCTTGGCTCCCACCGTTATTCCCGAATCGCCGGGAAAGAGAGGCAACTTCTGTGACTAAGATACCTCATACCACCATTGATCGTCCCATCGCGATCCGTAGCACACGGCTTGTCACCTGGGAAGCAAGAATATCACCAGAACCCGTTGCCCCACAATCCCGGGTGCTGTTTGTTTGTTCCCACGTGGGCAGCTATGCCTGGGCGCTGGGAAGCCACAAAATTATGAAAAGTGAACTGCTCTGGTAAGTGCCGTCGTTGCCCCTCTCGAACACCGAAGGAGACCCGCATTCACTCGCACATTCAACGCGTACGCTGTAGTCCCTTACAATTGAAAATATCATCTCTTCACCGAGAGGAACCGTCGTTGGTGCCACTGGATAACGTACTGATGATCGCCATTGATCAGCGCTCAGCCCCGGTGTTGTGGCCCTGAATGCTGCCTTTGAAAAAAACTGTAAGAACGTGTGGAGCCGCTCGTACTGAATACCCTCCCAACGCCCTCGTCTTCGCGCTGTCCGCCCTGCCGAAACTGGAGCGCGCGAAACGGAACGCGCGGATCTCGGACATCCAGCAAGATGTCCGAACTGTCACACTGTACAGTACATACAACGTGGACATGGACATAACTTACAGTACTAGCACGCTCACTTGACACTAGGATCTGATAGCCGCTTCTAGTATACAGTAGTACAGAACTTGGCACGGGCTAAGGAACATCTCGAGGTTGCACAGCTACTGTACTGTATTACTACGTGGGGCGAACGTGGACCTGTTGACTAAAAGCATCGTTTGGCAACCATGAAGTCGCACAACCCCTCGAGCACGAGATCGGAAGCACAATCGGCTGTTGGAGCATGGCGCTCAGAGGATCTAGGTGGGAAGCATGGGTTTACTAGCAATTTTATTGGTGTATTCACTTTGGGAACAGCTCTGGGAGCCATTACGACTAGACACGCGAATACAATCATTTTTTACAGTCCAGCATCCTGTACATGTAGGTGAATCTCGCCTTGTAAGCTCATTCCCAACTGCGAGATGAGATTAGACCCATCTGCTATTGCTCATGCCCTCACTCCTCCGTGTCACGTCGACCGTCCCGTGCAAGCCCGCGGGAGCTACTCGTGGAGCCAATCGTTGTTATTTATCCTCAGACAAGGACACTCCGCACTAATCCAACCTTCGCCGTAGACGATAAGTCGCCCAGAGTCGGAGATATTCAATTCGAATCATTTGTTGCGCAGCGAGGTATCGACGTTGTAGGTGAGAAGGGCGGTCAAGCGCTTATGTCACGGGATCGAGTCAAGTGTAGCGGCTTGTTGCTATTTACACATGCCTGTTTGTAACCTCCCCTTGCTGTCCTACCGTCCCAATATCCCCGGCATGAGCGCCCAAACGGCAGCTGGTTCCACTGCCGAGTTTTTTTCCGCAATATTTGACGTTGCGTTGGATGATTTTGAGACCCGTACCGGACAAAATCTAACATCTCATCCTTTCACCATCTCACTTGGGGACAAGGACTCTCCTGATGCCATCCTGGAGATATTTCGAAAGCAAGTGCAAGCCTTTGATAAGTCTTGTGGGAATGAGGACAAGTTGATGGCATGCTTGACTTCCATTGTCGATATCCTCTTTGCACTTTCGTCAGTCTTGATGAAGATATTCGTCTCGTAAGGCTCATTCCTTCCATATTATGATGTTCTGACACCTATTCTCAGCCATTTTCCCCGGCAAGGATAATTTGTACTGGGTCGCTGTTCTTTCGGGGTACTTATTTTCCCCTGTTTATTATCTTGCGTTGACAAAACCTTTGCGACTCAGGTGGTGAAGGACGTTTCGGCGAGCTATAAACAGCTTGTCGAACCTTTTGGACCCATTCAATTTTTCCTCCAACGTCTCGACTACTACACCGAGATCCCACTCCCGCAAGAGACAATTGAGTTACTCGGGAAAATTATGGCCCAGGTTCTCTCTGTCCTTGCACTTTCGATCAAAACAATGAACGAGGGACGAATCAGTGTGTAGATTCGTTCGATGTATCTGTTATTCCTTGACTGACTATGACACAGAACGAATTTAAAGAGGCTGCTCAGACGGACAAACTTGGAGGATGGGCTAAAACGTTTGGATCTGCTCACGAAAGAGAAGAGCTTGATCACCGCGGCGAGAAATGTAACGGGAATGAAAGCGGTCATCCGGGATGCCCACGATGAGAACCAACGTTCGTTCCTGTTTGGACCTGTTATCAATCATGTTCAGTGCTGAAACACAGTCGCAGGGCGCCAATGGCGAGAGAAGCTGGGGTTATGGCTCCTTCCTCCTGATCCTTCAGTCAACCATAATGTGGCGTGTCGCACCCGGCACAACGGTACTGCTGACTGGTTTCTCCGAGGCAGTACATTCGATGACTGGAAGAAAAACAGTTCAGTATTGTGGATCGGCGGCAGTTGTACGCTTCTCTCATCTGACCTTTTATCTTTGCTAATTGCTTCAACGGTTTCGTAGCAGGCTCTGGGAAAAGTGCGCTTTGGTACGCCATTTCGTGACTGGTCTGGTCATACAGGATCCCATCTCATCTCGTCGATAAGCTCTGCTATCATCGAGGACATGACGCGTATGCGGGAGGATGGGTCCGCCTTGGTTGCATTCTACTACTTCGATTTTAGGGATGCTGCCAAGCGTGACATCAGGGGCCTCCTCACTTCCCTTCTCAAGCAACTCGCTGACGAATCTGAGTCTTGCCGGGGCGTTCTCCATCAACTATATAAAATATATCATGATGGGACAGAACGGCCAAGTGATGCCGCGCTCACACAGTATCTTAAAAACATGCTCCAACTCCCAGGGCAAGTACCGGTCTTCATTATCATCGACGGTCTGGACGAATGCCCAAATGACTTTGGTACACCATCCGCCCGCGAGAGTGTCCTGAACTTTCTGAAGGATTTAGTTGGGCTGAAGCATTCCAGTCTACATGTCTGTATTACCAGCCGTCCGGAGCAAGACATATCGTTTACTCTCAGTCACTTGACTATTGCTTCCCACACCGTTTCCCTTCAAGATGAAAAGGGCCAAACAGAGGATATCAACAGTTATGTCCGAACATTCATTTACACGAATGAAACAATGCGGAGATGGAGAGTGGAGGACAGGAGCTCGTGATCTGCACGCTCACGGAAAGGGCTGGGGGAAAGTGAGGCAATTACGTCAGGACCTCTCATGATCACTGATGGTTCTGCATAGTTTTCGTGGGTATACTGCCAGCTAGAAAACCTCAGTCGATGTCTTCCATCGAGTATTCGTAATGCTCTGTCCGGATTGCCGACCACCCTCGACGATACGTATGAACGGGCGCTGCAATGTATCCCTAAAGAAAGCGGCTGCACGCATTTCGGCTGTTCCAGTGCATGGTCGTCGCTGTTCGGCCGCTTCAGGTTGACGAGCTTGGGGAGATATTCGCTATCGAGTTTGACCGGAACGAAGTGCCCAATCTCGTGGAGGATTGGCGTCCCGAAAATCTAGAAGAAGAGGTGCTTTCTGCATGTTCGACTCTTATCACGATCATCCAAGGCAAGAACGGGCACAAGCGCGAGACCGCGAGAATTGTACAATTTTCGCATTTTTCGGTCCGGGAATTCTTAGCCTCTGATCGTCCCCGAACCTGGTTGCAGGACGGAAACATGCACCAGTACGACATTCCGCTACAACTGGCGCATACGACCCTCGCGCGGGCGTGCATAGCTGTGTTACTGCAGTTGGCCGAAGCCATGGACAAGCCGCTAGCGTCATTTCCGCTGGCTTTCTACGCTGCCGAACACTGGGTAACCCATGCAAAATTCAAGGGCGTTGAACAGGAAATCGGAGATGCTCTGAAACAATTGTTCCACCCCCAAAGGCCACATCTTCGGGCTTGGACCTGGATACGCCGCATGATAGCTTCCGTGAGGTGGCTGACGCTCCGCATGCGCGGTCTCGAAGAACTTCCTTCGCCACGCATCGGAACACCATTATACTATGTAGCACAGTGTGGCTTCCACGGACTGGCAAGACACCTTCTCATTTCGCATGCCGAAGGTGTAAATGGCCAGGGTTCTGGCGGCCCCCCAACTCCGTTGCATGCAGCATCGTCCGGCGGACACGTTGACGTCGTTCGCCTGTTACTTGATCATGGGGCCTACGTGGAAGCGCGAGACTGGCTCCACAACAAGAGTCCCTTATCGGACGCATGCTCGGGTAATCATCCCGAGGCCGTACAGGTGTTGCTAGAACACGGAGCTGACATCGAAGCGAGGCAATATGTCGGTCTTCGTCCGCTGCATTTGGCATCTCAGCGTGGAGGAGCGGAGGTCGCACAACTGCTACTGCGACGCGGTGCCGAGGTGAATGTATGGGATGGTCGGGACATGACACCATTGCACTGGGCGTCGTACAACGGACACCTCGAGGTCGCGCGCCTTCTCCTTGAGCATGGGGCTGACGTGAACGCGCATCGCGATGGCACGACTTGCATACGTATGGCGTCGTCGAAGGGACACCTCGAGGTCGTGCAGTTGCTGCTAGAGCACGGAGCGGCCGTGCGTCACGGGCGTCACTAGGCCAGTCGTGCTAGTGACGCTAGACGCCTTTGAGTCTGTTGGATAGTTCGACTAGATACTGCTCAGGTCTACTCTTAGAACTTAATAGAGATAGAGATGTGAGTTGAATGTGTTCACGCAAAGATCTGTTACCCGTGCCTAATGGGGGTGGAAATCCAATTACGGCATCGGTCGGAGCGAGTGCCATATCGAGATGGAAACCGCCGGAGCAGCAATCGCTTTGTCTTCGAGAGGCTGTGGCGTTCCCTTGGGCGTTCGCCCCATTTCACCCGCAACTTCACAACGGTCTCTTTTCTACTGCCATCCTCGCGCCGTCTCAATGTCGACAAGTGCCCAAACAGCAGATGGCCCCTCCACAGCTGACTTCTCCGCGATATTTGAGACTGCGTTGAATGAGTACAAGACCCGGACGGGACAGGATCTACGATCCCATCCATTCGCCATCTCCCTCGAGAACAACAACTCTCCTGACGCCATTTTGGAGATCTTTCGAAAGCAAGCACAAGCATTCGAAAAATTCCGCGGACGTGATGACAAGTTGATGGCATGCCTGGCTCCCGTTGTCGACATCCTCTTCGCACTTTCGCCAGTCCTTGGTGAAGG
Organism: Russula brevipes; assembly: GCA_022496215.1. Classification (NCBI taxonomy): domain Eukaryota; kingdom Fungi; phylum Basidiomycota; class Agaricomycetes; order Russulales; family Russulaceae; genus Russula; species Russula brevipes. Next base: position 47,735 of record WTXF01000126.1, on the reverse strand, counting down.
CATCGGTCTCGTAAGGCCTCCCTTCTTCCTTTTTTTGATGTTAAAACGTCTCTTTCCCAGCCATTTCCACCGGCAAAGACGATCTTTACTGGTATTGGTGTTCTCCTCGGGGTATATCTCCTACTCATTTTTCGCCTTGCGTCCCCCTAACACTCACAAACTCAGGCAGTGAAGGACGCCATCGCGAGCTATGAAAAGCTTGTCGACCTCTTCGAGCGCATTTGTTTTTTCCTCCAGCGTCTTGGCCGTTACACCGGGCTCTCACTCCCGCTGGACATGATCCGGTTACTCGCGAAAATCATGGCGCAGGTTCTCTGTATCCTTGCACTGTCGACGAAGGCGATGAAGGAGGGACGAGCCAGTCGGTCCATTCGTTCGATACGCCTTCCTTGGCTGACTTTAGTACAGAAAAAGTTTTGAAGAAGCTAGTCGGACGGACGGATGTGGAAGATGCACTCCAGCGATTAGATACACTCACGAAAGAGGAGAATTTGATGACGGCCTCGAGAAACTTAGAGATCACAAACAATGTCGATGTCAACGTAACGGCGACTCAGAAGGTCATAGACCATGTCGATGAGAATGTAACAGAAATCAAAGACGTCGTTCGCAATGTCCACGGCAATGTACGTAGCATCAGTGATAACGTCAAACAAACGAAATGCGGTGCGCAATCTCCCTTTAACGTCCTGATACTCTCACTGATCTCCCTCCGTCAATGCCAAATAGTGATGGATGAGTCACAGCGTTTGTCCCTTTTTCATCCCATCACCACTCATCTTCGATGCTGAAGAGCTTACAGGGAACCAGTTGCGAGAAAAGATCAGAACATGGCTAGTGTCTCCCGATCCCTCAATCAACCACAATACCGCCTGTGACATCCACCACGAGGGCACGGCAAGTTGGTTTCTCCAGGGCGACACATTCGATGACTGGAAGAATAATGGGTCCGTATTATGGATCCGTGGCAATCGTACGACTTTTCTACCTAAACCTTTCATGACATTTACGTCGCTTCCCTTGTTTTGCAGCGGGGTCGGGAAAGAGTGTCCTTTGGTATGCCGTTTCACATCCATTCTGATGATAGAAAATTTATCTTATCAATTAGCTCTGCCGTCATCGAAGAAGTCAAGCGCATGAGGACTGATCGGTCGGCCTTGATTGGGTACTATTATTTTGATTTCAAGGACACTGCCAAGCGCGACGTTCGGGGCATGCTCGCTACCCTTCTTAAGCAACTCGTTGACGACTCCGACGCTTGCTGGGATGTTCTTTATCAACTATACGAAAGCTGTCGCGATGGATCGGAACAGCCTGGTGGAGCTGCGCTTGCAGAGTGCCTTAATAGCATGGTGCGACTTCAAGAACAAGTCCCGGTCTTCATTATCCTCGATGCCTTGGATGAATGTCCCCATGACACAGGATCTCCATCCGCGCGCGAAAGGGTCCTGAAGTTTCTGAAGGATTTAATCGGGTCGAGTCATTCCAATCTACGCATTTGTATGACCAGTCGTCTGGAGCAGGACATATTGTCCACTTTAAACCCCTTGACATTCGCCCCACTCCGCGTCTCCCTCCACGAGGAAGGTGGACAAACAGAGGACATCAACAGTTACATCCGTTCTTTCGTGTATACAAACAACACAATGCGGCGATGGAGGATGGAGGATAAGGAGGCCGTCATCAACACGCTCACAGAACGAGCCGGAGGAATGTGGGGCACCTTTATGCTAGAACTATGCGATGGGTACTTATGCTCTTGGACAGGTTTAGATGGGTGTACTGCCAGTTGGACACCCTCAGTCGCTGTTTTCCTCCGAGTATTCACAAGGCTCTATCCGAATTGCCTGCGACTCTTGACGATACATACGAACGCATGCTTCAAGACATCCATAAGGAAAAACGGCACCACGCACATCGCCTATTACAATGCATGGTCGCTGCCATTCGGCCACTTCGGGTTGAAGAACTCGCGGAGATACTGGTGATCAAGTTCGATCCTAACACGGCGCCTAATCTGGCCGAGGGCTGGCGCTCCGATAACCCGGAAGAGGATGTACTCTCCGCATGTTCCACTCTTATCGCCATCATCAATGACAGTGGTGCGAAGATCGTACAATTTTCGCATTTTTCTGTCAAGGAATTCTTGACCTCCGATCGTCTGAAAATGTCATCGAAAGATGGCGATATCAGGCAATATTACATCTCCCCAGAACCGGCACATGCCATTCTCGCCCAGGCTTGCATGGCCGTTTTGCTACAGTTGGACGAAGTGGTGGACAAGAAGCGGCTCGCCACACTTCCTCTGGCCTTCTATGCCGCTCAGAACTTGGTCAATCATGCAAAGTTCGAGGATGTGGCATCGGCCCCGGAAGTTCAAGAAGGGTTGGAACGTCTATTCAACCCAAACAGCCCATATCTTCGGGCCTGGACTTGGATATACATCGTGGACTACGCATATGAACGCTCTATGGACGATCTCGAGGAACATCCGTCATCCCTCAAGGCCACTCCGTTGTACTACGCTGTGTTCTGCGGTTTCAGCGCGCTAGCAGAGCACCTCATCGTTTCGCATGCAGAAGATGTGAACGCCAGGTGTGGTCACTTTGGGTCTCCGTTGCATGCGGCATCGTCCGAGGGGCACGTGGACGCTACACGCGTGTTACTTGATCACGGTGCGGATGTGAATGTGAGATCTGAAACTGGGGAAAGTCCCCTGTGCGCGCCATGCCGCCGCAATGACATCGAGCTCGTGCAGCTATTGCTAGAGCATGGAGCAAACGTGGAAGCGGCATCTGATATGGGTTGGCGTCCGTTGCATAGCGCATCTGAGGGTGGCGGAGTACAAGTTGTACAACTGCTGCTACAGCACAAAGTCGACGTGAACGCAGTGGGTCCCGATCGCTGGACGGCATTACACTACGCGTCGCGTTATGGACATCTCAAGGTCGCGAAACTCCTCCTGGAGCATGGAGCTAACTTGAACGCACAATCCAAAAGCCGCAGCACGCCGCTCTATTGGGCGGCGTCAGATGGACAGCTCGAGATCGTACGAATGTTGCTTGGCCATGGGGCAGACGTGAATATACGGGGATATAATGATTCGACAGCGTTCCAAACAGCCTCGATGGAGGGTCATCATGATATTGCACAGCTATTGTTGGAGTATGGTGCCGAATGATGGCAAGGCATGCGCGTCTAATTACTGGTACTCTACTTCCCCTTTGAATGAAACATGCTTATTTTTTCCGAGTACCACCTGAGCGCCTGAGCCCTAACAGTTCTCAATGTTTCCAAGTACCCAAACAACGGCCTGCTCCTCCCACCGCTAATTTCATGATAATATTAGGGTGTCGCGTAAATGCGGGATAACATCCACGAACCCACTCGTTACCCTCTCACATAAAGGTCCGTTACCGCCATTTTTCAGACACCTCAAACCCAAGCACCGAAGTTCGAAAATGGGAGCACACATGAATACACGCACCGTCTTGAATGTATATTCACAGCATGGGTGTACATCCTGTATGATGCCTTCTGCCTCGTACTTCTCCACAAAATCCGAGCCTTGAGGTGAAGACCCCAGAGACGCCACCTATTTTGTGTATGGTTACATTGAAGGTAAAAGGATTGTGCGAATTGATCGGCGTTGCGTAAATCATAATTATATGATTCAAGAGAGGCAAAGATGAAGGGACTAAGGAAAGAGGCAAGGTGGGAACAGTGGGCGGAGCACGGATATGTTCTTCCTAGTGCGCACAAATGTAATCGTCTTCGTAGCATGGCTCTTTGTCGATAATGGGAATAAGAAAGGAGGCAGGACTGAGCAGAGCCGAGGCACGGAGACAGAGGGCTGTGAGAGGGAACAAATTTGGGGGCGATGGAGGCGATGAAACCCTCGAGTCTGTCATACTTCGCACATGGCTTCTCGAGCGTTCGCCAGTTACAAATTCAGTTCGGACACCGTACAGCTTGCTGCCCGCATCCTCTAACTTATGGCACGCTGGTCGCTCCTCCGTGCGGCCGCGTGCCTCCAAGCAACAGCATCGCAACGCACTCGGCACGGCGTACTCTGCCTCGACGTCCTCGCGGCGCTCGATGGCAGGCTTGGTGACCTCTTCGATTTCCGCGCTTTGCGCTGCCTGGGTTTCTTGAGAACTTTCGTACGCAGATCGGAGCTCATTTGAGAGGGTTCCAGGCCAAGTCTTGTATACGGGAGAAAGAAAGCTGGATAATGGAAAGGGTGCGGAGCCAGGGTCACGGGAACGCACGTTGAAAAGCACGCCGAGTTTGCTGACAATAGCGTGACCAGCCCATGCGACGCGGCAACTCCACTTGTCTAGCCCTTCATACCTGAAAACGAGCCCATCCGATTTGTAGGGGTCCCATGATGACAGCCTGCTATTGCTCCGCACACGTGCTGTCGACAAAAGAGAACCGGAGACCTGAATGAGGTAGGCGACAGGCATGCGAAGGAAAGATAGCTAGCACTCACCGAACAAAATAGAGTTTTACGCGCTCGAAGTTCCAAGACTAGCGGTCCAAAAGACCTGCGACGAAACGGATGCCTTCGAAGCTAGGGTCGGAACAAAACGGTCGATGAGTAGGAAGCCGATGGCCAGTTCACACACAACCACGACGCACCAGGAGTGTCCCCCAAACGTTGCATACACATGACCTAGCCCAAGCTCAACGATAAGGACATATGCGTGAGTTTCTCCCAACATCCAAGCACGATGGCGTACACCGTGCCATCCGCAAGCGGGCTGGGGGCCTTCACCGCTGGCGCCTGCAGGTGAGTGGCCGAGCAATGCATGCGCGTGCGGCCCAGGAAGGTATTTGCACATTCAAAAATGGGCAGAGTATGCTGCGCAATCGTCTTGATAATGACGTTGTGAGGAGCTATGTGGTGGTGAGAGGGCGGTCACTCGGCAATCGCCTAGAGGCGGCCGTGTGGCCCATCAATATCCTTCTCCTCGCGTTCATCCGACAACGATTCAGCCTGTCGCCAATGTCTACAAGCTTAGCCTCCCAGACACTACCCGGGTCATCCACTGCCAGCTTCTCTGCAATATTCGACGCTGCGTTGAACGAGTATAAGACTCGGACCTGACAACGGCGACAAGATTTACGGACCCATCCATTCGCCGCCTCACTTCAGACCCACAACTCTCCTGAAACCATTTAGAAATATTTCGAGAGTCAAGCACGGGCTCTCGATACATTTCGCAGAGGTCGTGACAAATTGATGGCATGTTTGACCCCGATCGTCAATATACTCTTCATACTCGAAGCCACGGTTCGTTGCTCGGGCCGCACTTCATCGACCTCATCTTTCAAACAGATGGATATAATAGACTCAAGCGGACGAGAGGGGTCACCTCATCGCGCCAGCTTTGCAGCCCAAGCCGCTGTCCGTCGTGCATTCTCTGTAGTAGGGGATGCGATAGTCGCCATCCCCTTGGATCTGTAACAGCGCGCGGATGAAAAGGGAAGCCAGAGGTTCGGCATGCTTCATCATGCATCAAGCTCGAAGACCTGAGTGAGAAAGAGACGATCGTGGATAGCGAACATAATAAGCTCAAAACAAAATAGAAACGACCAACGCGACCAGAGCAGAGGTCTTAGCCTTGGGATTTCGCGAGCTTCGTTGGCGGCAGACCCCGAGCCACAGAAAGTGAGCGCGCGCGGGCCTGCGCCTCGCCTCCGGTCCGCTGGCCGGCAGTACCATGCAAACAGAAGCTCGGAGTGTCCATCTTCTGCGTTCTCGGCTCGAAGGGCACGCAGTTGCCGCATTGCACTGATCGACCCATGTTGGGAATATGGGCGCGGGTCAGGTGGTGGCTAAACGCGGTTAGAGGAAACGTCCCTTCTATGCTGCTCAAGGACAAGGCAGAGGAGCTTCTGGGCTTTCCAGACGGAAAACAATCTACTATATTTGGACGCTCACTCCGCGATGCCCGTCGCCCATTGCCCTGGACGCTCCGCGATTGCTTCGATTCCTCCGGGAACACGTCAATCGCAATTGTTATCGCATTGACGTCGCCTAATGACAGTAACAGCGCCGTGTCTGTCGCATCGGCCCATCGATGCCCTCGTCTCTCTCCAAGAGAAACAATAAGTGATATCTCCGTCACCCTCCCATCACCCTGCTGTCCCCATGTCGCAAAGTGCCCAAACCTCAGCTGGCCCCTCCACCACTAACTTTTCTGCAATCTTCGAGGTTGCCTTAGTCGAGTACAAGACCAGGACTGGAAAAGATCTACGAACCCATTCTTTCGCCCTCTCACTCCAGAATAAAAACTCTCCTGACGATATCCTGCGAATATTTCAAAACCAGGCGGACGATTTCGATGCATTTCGCGAAAGTGATAAGCTGATGGCATTCCTGAAACCCATCGTCGACGTCCTCTTCACACTTTCGGGGACCATTAGCGAAGCTCTCGGTCTTGTAAGTTTTCCGCCTGCAAAGGCAATCTTTGCTGGCATTGGTCTTCTTCTTGGAGTAAGTCTCTTCTCATATCCCTTGCGCCGCGTTGACGTAACATTCAACCCAGGTGGTGAAGGATGAGATCGCAAGCTACGAAAAGCTTGTTGACCTCTTTGAGCGCGTTCATTTTTTTCCTCCAACGTCTCAACCGCTACACTGGGATCCCCCTCTCCGAGTCGCCAGACATGGTCGAGCTACTCGGGAAAAGTATGGCTCAGGTTCTCTCAATCCTTGCGCTCTCGACGAAAACGATGAAAGAGAGGCGAACCAGTTGGTCTACACCTTCGATATACTCTCCCATGACTGATTATGGCACAGAAAAGTTCATGAAGAGGCTAATAGGACGCAGTGATGTGGACGATGCATTCCAACGGTTGGATATGCTCACGAAAGAGGAGAACCTGATGACGATGGCAAGAAACCTAGAGCTCACACACCACGTCTCTGTCAATGTACAGGCGATCCAAGAACTCACCCAACGTGTCGATGACAAGGTTTCGACAATCCCAGAGGCTATTCAAGGGGTCGATAACGACGTAAAAGCGACCAAGGAGGTCATGCATGACGTCCGTGACAACGTGAAAGTGTTCCAGGAAGATGTACGGGGCGTCAACGATAGCCTCAGACTGACCAGACGCAGTGCGCGATATCCCCACCCCTTCATATTTTGACTGACTGTTGCCGTCATTTGCCGAAACAGCACTAGAGGAGGCAAGACGTTCGTTTCATTTTCATCTCGTCGTTGTAGATCCCAACGCTGACACGTGTTCTCAGGGAACCAGTCACGAGAGAAGCTGAGGACGTGGCTCGCCCCTCCCGATCCTTCTGTAAATCACAACATTGCATGCGACATCCGGCGTGAGGGCACTGCAAGTTGGTTTCTCCAGGGCCAGCTGTTCAAAGGGTGGAAGAAGAGTGGAGTATTGTGGATCTGTGGCATTCGTAAGCTTCTCCCTCGTATTTTGACTCTTTTATAGCTGTTAACCCTCCTTTGTCTGGCAGCTGGCGCTGGCAAGACCATTCTTTGGTGAGATTTTCGTTACTTATTTGGACATAGGTATTTATTGTGTCCATAAGTTCTGCCATCATCGAACAAATCAAGCCTATGCGAGTGGCCGGGTCCGCCTTGATCGCTTACTACTACTTCGACTTTACGGACGCCGCCAAGCGTGACGTCCGGGGTCTGCTTGCCTCCCTTCTAATGCAACTCGTTCACGACTCTACGTCGTGCTGGGGTGTCCTTTCTAAACTATACAGAACATGCCGTGACGGGTCGGAGCAGCCAAGTGACGCCGCGCTTTCACAGTCTCTTAAGGACATGCTCGGACTTCCGGAACGGCGCCCAATATTCATTATTGCAGACGCCCTGGATGAGTGTCCGAATGATTATGGCACTCCATCCGCCCGTAAAAGGGTTTTGAACGTTCTGAAAGATCTCGTCGGGTCCAACCTTTCGAATCTACACATTTGTATCACTAGCCGTCCCGAGCAAGACATACAATCCAGTCTTAACCCTCTGATACCTGTCTCCCGCCGCATATCCCTTCATGAAGAACCGGGTCAAATAGAGGATATCAACAGATTCATCCGTTCTTTCGTTCACCAGGAGGAAGGAACGCAGAAATGGAGAGAAAAGGACAAGGATCTCGTGATTAACAAACTCTCGGAACGAGCTGGGGGAATGTGAGGCACATTTTCCTCAGACCCTTGTAATGGCAACTCACGGTCTCTTGGATAGGTTCCGATGGGTATCTCACCAAGTGGACACTCTCGATCGATGCTTTCCATCGAGTATTCGCAAGGCTCTCGACGAGTTGCCTCCCACTCTTGAGGACACCTATGAACGGACCTTACAAGGCATTCATAAAGAAAAAAGGGAGCACGCACATCGTCTTTTCAAGTGTATGATTGCTGCTACTCGGCCGCTTCGGGTTGAAGAACTCGCGGAGATTTTGGCGGTCGACTTTGATGGGAACACCGCACCGAATCTGGTGGAGGACTGGCGCCTGGAAAATCCAGAAGAGGCTGTGCTCTCAACGTGCTCCACTCTTGTCTCCATCGTCGATGAGGAGGGTGCGAAGATAGTACAATTTTCGCACACCTCGGTCAAGGAATTCTTGACATCCCGTCGCCTCCGAAAGTCGGAGATCAGAAAGATCCGCCGGTATTACGTTCCCCTAGAACCAGCACATATGACTCTCGCGCAATCCTGCATCGCAGTCTTGCTCCAGCTGGACGAAAACGTGGACAAGAGCCGACTCGCGACACTTCCTCTTTCCCTGTACGCTGCGAGACACTGGGTAGATCACGGCGGGTTCGGGAATGTTGCATTGCAGATTCAAGATGCCATGGAACATCTATTCCACCCAAAGAAGCCATATCTCCGAGGCTGGATTTGGTTACATGACGTAGAGAAGCCATACAAGCGATCGGAAGGCCCTCTCGACGAGCGTCCATCACCCCTCAGGGCGACTCCACTGTACTACGCCGCATTTTGTGGATTCAGTGACCTGGCAAAGCGCCTCATTCTCACGCACTCAGAAAATGTAAACGCCAAGTGTGGCCGTCGTGGAACCCCGTTACACGCGGCATCGTACAGGGGCTGCGTTACCGCTGCGCGTCTGTTACTTGGTCATGGGGCCAAGGTGAATTCGACAAACCGACACGGGGAAGGCGCCTTGTTCGCGGCATGTGCCGGTGATCATCCCGAGGTCGTGCAGCTGCTGCTGGAACATGGGGCGAACGTGGAAATGTCGTCCGATGACCGTACGCGTCCATTGCATCGCGCATCAGAACGCGGAGGGGTGGATGTCGTTCGCCTGTTACTGCAGCGCGATGCTAGCGTGAACGCAATGGATGTTGACAACTGGACGCCCATACAAATCGCATCGGACTTAGGACGTCTCCAGGTCGCGCAGCTCCTCCTCGAGCACGGGGCTGATGTGGATGCTACAAGCAAAAATGGCGAGGGTCCCCTATTCGCAGCATGCACCGGAAATCATATCGAGGTCGCGCGACTGCTCCTCGAGCATGGGGCGAACGCGGAATGGCTATCCAGTGACCGTAGCCGTCCGTTGCATCGTGCATGTGAACGCGGAGGAACAGAAGTGGTACGACTGTTACTGCAGCAGAACATCGACGTGAACGCGCGGGACGTTGACAATTGGGCGCCACTACACATCGCCTTGGAGTTTGGATACCTCGAGGTCGCACAGCTTCTCCTCAAGCATGGGGCCGACATTGATGTGACCAACAAAAATGGCGAAAGTCCCCTGTTCGCGGCATGCGCTGGCGGTCGTACCGACGTCGTGCAACTGCTGCTAGAGCATGGGGCGAATGTGGAACTGTTGTCTGACGACCACAGTCGTCCTTTGCATCGCGCATCGGAGAGCGGAGGAGCGGAAATCGCACGGCTACTACTACAGCACAATGCCGACACGAACGCGCAAGATGTTGGCAACTGGACGCCATTACACATCGCCTCGGAGTTTGGACATATCGAGGTCGCACAGCTTCTCCTCGAACACGGGGCCGACGTTGATCTGACAAACAAAAATGGGGAAAGTCCCCTGTTTGCGGCATGCGCCGGCGATCATCTCGAAGTTGTGCGACTGTTGGTAAAGCGCGGGGCGAACGTGGAACTGTCGTCGAATGACCACAGCCGCTCGCTGCATCGCGCCTCTGAACGTGGAGGTACGGAAGTGGCACGGCTGCTGCTGGAGCACAGTGCTGACGTGAACGCGCGGGATGTCGAAAATTGGACGCCATTACATATCGCGTCCGAGTCCGGACATATCGAGGTTGTGCAGCTCCTCCTCGGGCACAACGTCAACCTGAACGCACAATCCAATTCTCGTAACACTCCCCTGCGTCGGGCGTCGGAAGATGGATACCTCGACATCGCGCGGCTCTTGGTTGTTCGTGGAGCGGACGTGAACATCCGAGGATACAAGGACTTGACACCGCTTCAGGCAGCTACTGAGTATGGACATCACGACATTGCAGAGCTGCTGTTGGAGCATGGTGCTGAAAGAGATTAGAGGGGCATGACGAGGTGAGGATGAGCAGTACTCTCAGCATCAATACTTGTCGGGGTAGAACACGTTTGTCGCCAATCACCACCTCATTTAGAAGTACCATTTGTCCAGTATGTCGTTCACGACCGTTAGGGCACTACTTGTTATGTCCTCGTCTCTTTGTTTCCATCATCAATTGTTTCAGGGATAACTTCGTTAAATATTAAATCGCGTGGATCGGAGACCCATAACCTCGCTGATGTTGATCTAGGCTTCACGATGATGCGCCCATACCTCCTTCATCTCACCCACATCCCGTCGCTACGCCAGCAAAAATTCTCTCAAGATGCAGTGGAATCATGAGCTACTCCGAACCCGATTTCGGGGGAGGGCCCCGTCAATGCGACGCCAGTGCGAGTGAGTCACCCGCAACGGATCCAACCTATCTCAACTTGCGAGGGACGGTGACGTGCAGACATACGTACGTGCAGTACTTGTACTTGTATAATGTGGCGCTGGCAGCCTGCTGGTGAGGTCGGTGAGACTCGGACTCGGACGTGCAAGGAAGAGCGCAATCCAGCTCGAGTTCAAGGTTAGGGTTTAACGTTTTAACTCTGCGGTCCCGGGAATTGCCTTTGACACCTCGCAAAATACCACTAAAATACCCCCGGTCACTCGCCTGTCAGGTCAGCGCCCCGCTGACGTGGACACGACTGTATGCACTCCCCTTGCTTTATTGTCCAACGTCCAACCCTTGCTCCTCCTTGCCCATACCCACGCGCCCAACTGACATAGCATGTAACAACTCACACTGGTATTCCATCGTCGCCGGGTCAATGGCTAGGAAGTCTACAAAAGCCCTCTAACAACCCAGCCTTCGATCGCTGGACTCATCGCCTTCATACGACGCACCCCAGTCCCGCGTCTTGCATGAAGAACGGATCTATCATGGTCATGGCCCATCCCAATTTGGCTGCCTACGGGGGTATCTTCACGGTACTCCATTACGTTCAGCTAAGATCAAAGTACTATTGTATACACCGACCTCGTTGCGGATGCCCAAACGCCGACATACCATGCGATAGTCGTCAGGTTTCCAACGATTTCGTCCATCAGAACTCTTCTCCACAATCACTCTCCTTCTAGTCACGCCAGCACTTAGCAATCTCTCCTCTGTGGCGCCTGTTCGTCCACGAGCGCTAACCTGGCACCATAATCATGTCACTCCACAGACCGAATGTATGAACCCGGGGAATCCCCGATGCTTTGCGTCTCAACCCGCCATGTGGCTTCGCTGGACGCTTGGACACGAATTCTAGCCTTTCGAGCCACATGCGAATGGGCGCCTCTGGCCCACTCGCCTCAGTTGAGGGGCTCTTGTTGAACGTTGAACCATAGCTGTACATTTACACGTGTTTTGCTTACATCTATCGGTGGACAAGTCGTATCAATATGTTTGTCTGGGTTCGTCGCAAGTAGGGTTTTCCTTGAATACTGGTACGTATCGACCAGTCGACTTGCTGGCTCGACGCACCGGTAACCCACCAGTCTCCGTGATCGGCAGGTCCAGATTTCTCCACCCCACGCGCACCTAGAAACCGCCCCGCAGGCAAATGCAGAACTCGACTTGCGCGTCACGCACACACCGGCAAACCAGGTAAAGACGTGGCACAACCAACACCTCTCCGTCCCACCCACCGTAGCCGCCGCCTCGTATGTTGTGCGCACGCCGTGGACTGCTGCCATAGTGTAGGTCGTGATGTCCCAGACAGGTTAGAATCAAAATTATGGCTAGCTTGGTACCGCCCTCGTGTTTTCTTAATCGAAGCGGCTTGTACTGAGGGGGGGTGGGAAACTATAATCAATTTCTTCCCATGTGTTTATCGAGAATGGCGCTGCAAGTGCGCGCCGATGATAAACTGCACATGGGGTGCCTCTTCGTCGACGAGCCAATCATCTTCTCAAGGCAGTTTGCAGCATTCATCTATGCGGTGTACTTGGCACTCACGACTATGAAAGAGCCACAGCATAGGGGAACGCTAGGTTGAGTGACGATGCCAACTCCCCTTTGGCAATCTACGACAGCGACTATTCCTTTGAATGCAGTGTATTGGCGTTTGAGACGTCTGTACGGTCTGTGCCGGCCGCAGTGCCCACGGGCGGGTGAAATGAATTCTGGCAACCCCGATGAGAGCGCGTGTGCCTGACTAAGGCCAGGCGCGCCGAGACGGCTCTTACTGTATGCGGACGGCTCACTTGTATCACCCATATCACCGCTTCACGACACCGATCTGTTATCAATAAAGGGATGGGCTACACTTGAGCCAAGAGGAGTGAGATTCTCCTTCCGTGACGTGTCGTAAATTAATGATGATAGATGCATTACTGTAAAATAGCAGACGGAGACGAACGCGAATCTTTCATGCGCATGAAAAGCGCGCGCACACGTACACGTATACGCCGTTCACTGAGAGGTCATCTCAAGAATTCCCTTGGCCCTGAACGTCTGAACGATCTGAACGTCTGAACTGCTGGCACAATTCGGGCCGCGGAAAGAACGGGCGAAGGAGAGACGGGAGGAGCCCTTCCAGATGAAACCGCGGCAATGGCCGTGCCCACTGTTGCTCTGTTTTTGTTGTCACTTCGGGCAATCAATATCTTCACCCACATCGCCCCACCACGGTTCAACCTTTCCCCACCTCCTACTACCCCCTCTCCATTCAAATGTCTTCTACTGCTGATACCTTCTCCGCAATATTCGAGGCTACAGTGAGCGACTACAAGACTCGATAGACGCAATGACAAGTTGATGGCATACTTGACTCCCATCGTCAATATCCTCTCTACGTTTTCTGATACCCTCGGCGAAGGTATTGGCCTAGTACGTCCTCATTCCTTTCATATTACAATCCCCCAACACATATTTCGAAGGTGTTCTCGCCCGTGAAGACAATCTCCATCGGCATTGGTGTTTTTCACCGGGTAAATTAATGCTCCCGTTTCTTGCTTTGTGTTGACTTGACTTTCACCACAGGTGGCCACGGATATCATGGCGAGCTACGAAAAGCTTGTCTATCTATTCGAGCGCATGCATTTTTTCCTTCAACGTCTTCAACGCTACACTGGGATCTCACTCCCGCCAGACATGATAGACCTGCTCGGGAAAATTATGGCCCAAGTTCTCTCTGTCCTGGCATATTCCACCCATGCAATGAAACAATGCCGAGCCAGTAAGACCTTTCGTTTGGATATGTTATTCTCTCACTAATAATGGCAGGGGAATTTTTCAGGAGGCTTGTGGGACGAACGGATGTGGAGAATGGGCTTCAACGGTTGGATATGCTCACGAGAGCCTGAGAGGAGAACTTATTAACGATGGCGAGAAACTTGGAGATTACACACCGTGTCGATGTCAATGTAAAGGCGAATATGGAGTTCAATCACCATGTCGTCCACAAAGTAACGGCCCTCGAGGGGGTCGTCGATGACGTCCTTTCCAATGCGAATATGATCCGGGAGGGCGTACGTAACGTCAATGATAATGTTACATCGATGAAGCATGGTACGCAACCGCTTTCAATTTCTTGACACTCCCACCAACCTTTCTCTTACATACGCCGAACAGCGATGAACGGGGCGCAGCGTTTGTCCCTTTCCAGTCCTGTCATTATCCGTCCTCAACACTGAAACACTCTCATAGGGAACCAATTGCGGGAGAAGCTGATGGCATGGCTCGCTCCTCCGGACCCATCGATCAATCACAATACTGCCTGCGGCACCCAGCACGAAGGCACCGCAAGCTGGTTCCTCGAGAGCGACACATTTGATGAGTGGAAGCAGAATGACTCTGTTTTGTGGATCCGTGGAAATCGTACGCTTCACCTAGTCCTGTCAGTTGTTCATTACTGTTAAATGCTTCCCCTACTTCCTAGCGGGGTCTAGAAAAACTGTTCTTTGGTATGTCAGTCTCGACTGTTCTGAAGATACAGAATTTATGTCCTCGTTAAGCTCTGCCATCATCGAGGACATCAAGCGTAATCGCACATCACTACTTTGATTTCAAAGAGGCTACCAAGCGCGACGTTCGGGGCCTACTTGCATCCCTTCTCAAACAGCTCGTCCGCTTCTCAGATCCTTACCGGGATGTTCTATATCAGCTTTTCGAAACTTGTGACCATGGGTCGGAACAGCCCAGCGAGCGTGCGCTCGCAAATTGCCTTCAAAGCACGATCGAAACTCCCAATCTTCGTTATCCTGGACACTTTGGATGAGTGTCCAAATCCCGGCGATTCATCCCCCCGCGAGAAAGTCCTGTACTTCCTGGAAGATTTGCTCGGGTTGAATGATCTAAATCTACACATCTGTATCACCAGTCGTCCGGACTGGGGTGCATGGACGGCCGGCCAAAACTCGAGGCATTGTGCATACGCCATCTCACGCCAAAGTCGGGATTCGGCGGATTGACCGCATTTCAGCGGGCTACTCAAAGAGGATACGATGACATCGCGCAAATTCTGTTGTAGCACGGAGTGGAAAGTAGAGCAAAAATATTACTGTGTCCATTGTCTTAGGGCTGCGAACCGTACCGTATCGGTTTACGGCCGTATAATTTACGGCTAAGTACGGTACACAATTGACCGTACCCGTACCGTAATCATAAAATAAAAACTCTTTACGGTACGGTACGGGGGGTTATACGGCCGAAAACGGTAGTACGGTACGTCTACTTCTAACTTAGCACTTTTTATAACCCGCAGTTTTATAACTGCGGGTTTCACTTCTAAGTATCTATAGTAGGTAAACTACTACATAAAAGGGATATGATGATAACAGAGCTCTGTTCACGCGGTCGTGCTTGCTGTGCGCGATGTGCTCGCATTTGTTCGCTCGGCGTGGGCGACACGAGACGCAGGTCGCGCAGGTCGCCGCGATGTCATCGTGGCGGCTGCTCCCTAGGAGCTCCGCGCGTTCTTCATAGCCCACCGCGACGTGCTTGCGTTCGGTCGGCGCAGGCGACGCACGACGCGCAGGTCGCTGCGGTGTTGTCGTGGCGGCTGCTCCCTGGGAGCTCCGCGCGGGCGACGCACGACGCGCAGGTGGCCGCGATGTGCTCGCGTTCGGTCGCTCGGTGGGGGTGACGCACGACGCGCAGGTCGCCGTGATGTCGTCGTGGTGGCTGCTCCCTCGCATTCTTCGTGCCCGCCGCGATGTGCTCGAATTCGGTCGCTTGGCGCGGGTGACGCACGACGCGAAAGTCGCGCAGGTCGCCGCGATGTACTCACGTTTAGTTGCTCGACGCGGGTGACGCACGACGCGCGGGTCGCACAGTCGCCGCGATGTCATCGTGGCGGCTGCTCCCTGGGAGCTCTGCGCGTTCTTCGTGCCTGCCACGATGTGCCCCGTTTGGTCGCTCGGCGCAGCGACGCACGACACGCAGATCGCGCAGGTCGCCACGATGTCGTCGTGGCTGCTCCTGGGAGTTCGGTTCTTCATGCCAGGATCGAAAATTAAACCAGGCCTCATGTTGCGAAACGAAATTTGATGGGAGCAGGTGATTCAAAGCATAAGCATTGTGTTGTATGTTCAGAACCTGCTGAAAAAATGTGTGAGTTAATGTAAAGCCACGTAGCTTTCTAGGGGCTAGGGGAGATCCTACCTATAACATGCCAGGCCATGCAGTCCCCGCCGCGACGTGCTCGCGTTTGGTCGCTCGGCGTGGGCGACGTACTCAGTCTCAGTGCAGATCGCGCAGGTCGTTGGCGAGGTCGTCGTGGCTCCTCCCTGGGAGCTCGCGTTCGTCGTGCCTGCCGCGATGTGCTCGCGTTCGGTCACTCGGCGCGGGCGACGCACTCTCCGCGTAGGTCGTTGGCGGGGTCTTGCTCTGGCTGCTCCACGACTGTGAGAGGGACCGAATGGGATTTGTAGGGTTGTTCGCTTACTCTGAATCCGGGGATGAGTGGTGGTCGAAATTTAAAACAAGGATGAGGACTTACAATTGATACTGGGTTGCTCCTGGGACCGAAGTTCGGCCGCGAGTTGAAGGAGCTCCTGTTCTGGCAATCCTGCGTGCCATTGCGTTGCTCGTGGTGGGTTTGGGTTTGGGGAAGCCTTCCGAGCGCGCTGAGTCATCGTGCGGCATCTGTCCTGCTGAGCTGACGAGGCCGAACGCACTCCGAACGCGTGGATTTGGCGGCAATGATGACGATCGATGGTCTCCGAGGTTTGAGAGACGGTACAGGAGGATGAATGAAGCACACCCGCAGAGGGTGGCAAAAAAAACCCCCGCAAACCGCGGGTGAGGGTGCGGGTTTGTGAAGGCGTGAGAATCGCCAACTCGGTGTCGAAAGGACTGGGACTGGCGGTGGGCGGTGGGCGTGGTGGGGCAGGAAATGCTCGAGAGCGAACCGTACATGCCGTTGACGGCCGTTTCCACCCGTAGTGTGACAACTGAATACGGTATACGGCCGTATCATGTACGGCCGTTTGACACGCACATTTTCGGGCTTACGGTACGGCACGGGACCCGTACAAATACGGCCGTACAGCCGTATTGTACGGTTACGGTTCGCAGCCCTACACCTACATCGGTAAACCTGCAATAAACTTTTTTGGCTCGTACGAGCTCGTACGAGCCCAAAAAGGAGCAAAAGTTGGGTAAAATTGCAAAAAGTCCCAAAGTTGAAAAGGAACCTAAATTTAGTGGAAAGCTACATTTGGCTGCTGCGAAAAAAATTTAAAAAGCTATAAAAAGTTATGAAATCCACAAACAGTAATGGCTATCAGGAAATAGAGGGGGAGACAGTTCATTGCATGAAGTTCCAAAAAAAAAAAGCCTCATTTCTCACTTTTTATCATGAATAGATTCTGGCTTTTGCCACTTTTTAGCTTTTGGACTTAAAAAAGTCAAAAAGTTGGAAAGTTTATGGACATTTTCCCGATGTATGTGCCATGCCTATCCCACGCTGTCAGGAGAAGTGTTCCGGGTTGGGAGGGATGCTCCAGACACCAGACCTTCCAGATGCGTCGCGGCAATTAGTCCCTCGGCAATGGCCGTGTCAAATCGCGTGCCTTCCGCTTTCGCTTTTGGCTGCATGAGAGTCCGACTCAGTCCAGCCCCACGTTGGATTCTAACATTTCGTCTTCCTTGGAGGGATTCGGTCTTTGGAATAAAGGCTGGGGTATAATCAGTAATGAATGTTGGGTACTACTGAAAAAGAAAGATAATAAGCAGGTCACGCGTGTCGCGCAGGTGCCACGCTGGGACGGCTGCATCCGCATCTCCAACATACCCTAGGGCGCGAGCGCCTATATGATGTCTGTTCGTCGATTTGGGGGGCCACCAAAATTTTCATCCACACGCCCACAACCGCTTGCCCTCTTCCCCCGCATCTCCCTTGTCGTTGTCCCGAATGTCTGCAAGCTCTCAACCGTCGACCACCCTTGCTGCTGCTAACCTCCCCGTGATATTTGATGTTGCCCTGAATGAGTACAAGAGCCGCACAGGACAGGATCCACAGAGCCATCCATTCGCCATCGCACTCGGGGTGAACAACTCTCCCGACGCCATCTTGGAGATCTTTCGAAGGCAGGCGCAAGCCCTCGATAACTTCCGTCAGCAACATGAAAGGCTGATGGCATGCTTGTCACCCATCGTCAATATCCTCTTCACATTTTCTGCTGCCCTTGGTGAAGGTATCGGTCTAGTGAGCCCTCACCCTTTCCATATTACAATTATCCGACACATATTTCGAAGGCCTTCTCGCCAGCGGGGACAATCTTTACTGGCATCGGCATTCTTCTCGGGGTAACTCTATCTCTCTATTTGCCTTCTGTTTACGTAATTTCCAACACAGACGGTGAAGGATCTCATCGCAAGCTACGAAAAGCTTGTCCAACTATTTGAGCGCATTCATTTTTTCCTTCAACGTCTCAACCGCTACACCGGGATACCACTCCCGCCAGACATGATAGATCTACTCGGCAAAATCATGGCTCAAGTTCTCTCTGTCCTTGCCCATTCGACCACGGCGATGAAAGAAGGTCGAACCAGTAAGACTATCTATTTGATATGAAGTTATCTCGCTGATTATGACCCAGAGAAATTCTTGAAGAGGCTTATTGGGCGAACCGATGAGGAGGACGCCCTTTATCGGTTGGATATGCTTACGAAAGAGGAGAATTTAATGACGGCGGCGAGAAACTTGGAGGTCACACACCGCGTGGATGACAATGTTAAGGAGAATATGAAGCTCAATCACCACATCGTTCAGGATCTATCGAACGTCAAAGATAGGGTCACTCGAACTGAGCGCGGTGCGCAAACCCCTTTGAATTCGCTTGGGCTCTCACTGACCTTCTTCGCCATCGCCGAACAGTCATCGACGAAACACAACGTTCGTTTCTTCCCGTCCTCTCATTGTCCATCATCGCATCATCGACGCTGAGATACCCTCACAGGGAATCAATTACGGGAGAAATTGATCACGTGGTTGGCTCCTCCGGACCCATCAATCAATCACAATACTGCCTGTGACACCCAGCACAAAGGCACCGCAAGCTGGTTTCTCGAGAGCGACACATTCAATGGGTGGAAAAAGGATGGTTCTGTTTTGTGGATTCGTGGAAATCGTACGCTTTCCCTGCCCACCTATCCTTTCATGACTGTTGATCGTTGCCCCGATTTGGCAGCGGGTTCCGGGAAAACTGTACTTTGGTGTGTCATTTAACGACTGTTCGAGACATGCAGATTCTAAATCATTGAAAAGCTCTGCCATCATCGAGGACGTCAAGCGTATGCGAGAGTCCCGCTTGATCGCGTACTACTACTTTGATTTCAAAGAAGCTGCCAAGCGCGACGTTCGAGGCCTGCTTACCTTTCTTCTTAAACAACTTGTCCAACGCTCTGATCATTGCTGGGACATTCTATGTCGGCTTTACGAATCCCGTGACGACAAGTCCGAACAGCCCAGCGAGGCAGCCCTCGCAAACTGCCTTAAAGCCATGCTCGATCTTCCAGGACGAATCCCCCTCTTCATTATCCTGGACGCTCTGGACGAGTGTCCGAACTCCGGCAATCCATCTGCCCGCGAGAAGGTCTTGAATTTCCTGGAAGGTTTAATCGGGTCGAATCATCCAAATCTACACATCTGTATCACCAGTCGTCCGGAACATGACATACTGTCCACTCTAGAACCCCTGATCCCTACTTCACGCCGCGTAGCCCTCAACGAGGAAGATGGCCAAACAGAGGATATCAATAACTATATCCGTAATTTCGTATATACGAATAAAGTGATGCGAAGGTGGAAGGCGGAGCATAAGGAGCTGGTGATCAGTGCGCTTACTAATCGAGCGGGAGGAATGTGAGCCACCTTTGTGCTAGAAATCTCGTGGTGGTCATTGATGCCCTTGGACAGGTTTCGATGGGTGTATTGCCAACTGGAGAGCCTCAGTCAATGTTTTCCGTCAAGTATTCGCAACGCTCTCATGGAACTGCCGACCACCCTCGATGGCACGTATGAACGGATCCTGCAAGGCATCCCTAAACAGAAGAGACATCATGCATTTCGGCTCTTCCAGTGCATGATTGCCGCTTTTCGGCCGCTTCGGGTCGAAGAACTCGCAGAGATGCTTGCCATCGAATTTGACCAGAATGCGGCAGTTAAGTTCGTGGAGGGATGGCGGCCGGAAAATCCAGAGGAGGATGTGCTTTCCGCATGTTCTACCCTTATCGCAATCATCGACGACGATGGTGCGAAAACTGTGCAATTCTCGCATTTTTCGGTCAAGGAATTCTTGACCTCCGATCGCCTCCGAATGTCATCAAAGGACGGGGACATCTGCGAGTACCACATTCCTCTCGAGCCGGCGCATACTATCCTCGTGCGGGCCTGCTTGGCAGTTTTGCTGCAGTTGGACGAGAAAGTGGACAAGAAGCGGCTAGCGGCATTTCCTTTAGCCTCGTATGCTGCACATCACTGGGTGGATCACGCCAAGTTTGGGAATGTGGCAGCAGAAGTTCAAGACGTTATGGAAAATCTGTTCAATCCAAACAAGCCACATCTTCGTGTTTGGACTTGGATATTCGACGTGCGGTATGTGCGAGACCAAACCAGGAACTTCTCCGGTGAACACCCGCCACCACTTCAGGCAACTCCGTTGTCCTACGCAGCGGCTTGCGGTTTTAGTGGGTTGGCAAAGCATCTTATTGTTGTGCACGCAGAGGATGTGAACGCCGAGGACAGTTTATCACGGTCCCCTTTGCATGCAGCATCGTTCTGGGGACATGCTGACGCTGCTTATGTAATACTTGCCTACGGCGCTTACGTAAACGCACGGGGTCAATGGAACTGGACGCCATTACACTGCGCATCTCGCAATGGGCATGTCAAGGTTGCGCAGCTTCTCCTCGAGCACAAAGCCGACATATCTACAGAAGCCAAAGATAGCAACACTCCCCTGTTATTTGCTTCGGCAGAGGGACACTTTGAGGTGGTGGAGCTGCTCCTTGCTCACGGGGCCGATGTGAACGCACGGGGTCAATTCAACTGGACGCCATTACACTGTGCATCTCGCAATGGGCATGTCAAGGTTGCGCAGCTTCTCCTCGAGCAGAAAGCCGACATAACTGCAGTAGCCGAAGACAACGCCACTCCCCTGTTATTGGCTTCGGCAGAGGGACACTTTGAGGTGGTGGAGCTGCTCCTTGCTCACGGGGTCGACGTTAACGCACGGGGTCAATTCAACTGGACGCCATTACACTGCGCATCTCGCAATGGGCATGTCAAGGTTGCGCAGCTTCTCCTCGAGCAGAAAGCCGACATAACTGCAGTAGCCGAAGACAACGCCACTCCCCTGTTATTGGCTTCGGCAGAGGGACACTTTGAGGTGGTGGAGCTGCTACTTGCTCACGGGGCCGACGTTAACGCACGGGGTCAATTCAACTGGACGCCATTACACTGCGCATCTCGCAATGGGCATGTCAAGGTTGCGCAGCTTCTCCTCGAGCAGAAAGCCGACATAACTGCAGTAGCCGAAGACAACGCCACTCCCCTGTTCTTGCCTTCGGCAGAGGGACACTTTGAGGTGGTGGAGCTGCTCCTTGCTCACGGGGCCAACGTTAACGCACGGGGTCAATTCAACTGGACGCCATTACACTGCGCATCTCGCAATGGGCATGTCGAGGTTGCGCAGCTTCTCCTCGAGCAGAAAGCCGACATAACTGCAGTAGCCGAAGACAACGCCACTCCCCTGTTCTTGGCTTCGGCAGAGGGACACTTTGAGGTGGTGGAGCTGCTCCTTGCTCAGGGGGCCGATGTGAACGCACGGGGTCAATTCAACTGGACGCCATTACACTGGGCATCTTGCAATGGCCATATCAAGGCTGCGCAGCTTCTCCTCGAGCAGAAAGCTGACATAACTGCAGAAGCCAAAGACAACGACACTCCCCTGTTCTTGGCTTCGCGAGAGGGACACCATGAGGTGGTGGAGCTGCTCCTTGCTCACGGGGCAGCGGTGAACGCACAGGGTCAATTCAACTGGACGCCATTACACTGGGCATCTTTCAATGGCCATATCAAGGTTGCACAGCTTCTCCTCGAGCAGAAAGCCGACATAACTGCAGTAGCCGAAGACAACGCCACTCCCCTGTTCTTGGCTTCGCGACAGGGACACCCTGAGGTCGTTGAGCTACTCCTTGCTCACGGGGCCGACGTGAACACACGGGGTCAATTCAACGAGACGCCATTACACTGGGCATCTTTCAATGGCCATCTCAAGGTTGCGCAGCTTCTCCTCGAGCAGAAAGCCGACATAACTGCAGTAGCCGAAGACAACGCCACTCCCCTGTTCTTGGCTTCGCGACAGGGACACCCTGAGGTCGTTGAGCTACTCCTTGCTCACGGGGCCGACGTGAACGCACGGGGTCAATTCAACGGGACGCCATTACACTGCGCATCTCGCAATGGCCATATCAAGGTTGCACAGCTTCTCCTCGAGCAGAAAGCCGACATAACTGCAGTAGCCGAAGACAACGCCACTCCCCTGTTCTTGGCTTCGCGACAGGGACACCCTGAGGTCGTTGAGCTACTCCTTGCTCACGGGGCCGACGTGAACGCACGGGGTCAATTCAACGAGACGCCATTACACTGGGCATCTTTCAATGGCCATCTCAAGGTTGCGCAGCTTCTCCTCGAGCAGAAAGCCGACATAACTGCAGTAGCCGAAGACAACGCCACTCCCCTGTTCTTGGCTTCGCGACAGGGACACCTTGAGGTCGTTGAGCTACTCCTTGCTCACGGGGCTGACGTGAACGCACGGGGTCAACTCAACGGGACGCCATTACACTGGGCATCTTTCAATGGCCATATCAAGGTTGTGCAGCTTCTCCTCGAGCAGAAAGCCGACATAACTGCAGTAGCCGAAGACAACGCCACTCCCCTGTTCTTGGCTTCGCGACAGGGACACCATGAGGTCGTTGAGCTACTCCTTGCTCACGGGGCCGACGTGAACGCACGGGGTCAATTCAACAGGACGCCATTACACTGCGCATCTCACAATGGCCATCTCAAGGTTGCGCAGCTTCTCCTCGAGCAGAAAGCCGATGTAACTCCAGAAGACGAACACAAAAGCACTCCCCTGATCTTGGCTTCGCTTGAGGGACACTTTGCGGTCGTGAAGCTACTCCTTGCTCACGGGGCCGACCTGAACGCACGGGGTCAGTTGGACTGGACGCCATTACACTGCGCATCTTGCAGAGGACGTCTTGAGATTGTGCAGCTTCTCCTCGAGCACAAGGCCTACGTAACCGCAAAAACCAAAGACAACAACACTCCCCTGTTCTTGGCATCTCAGGAGGGACACGTAGATGTCGTGCGACTATTGCTCCGTCACAGAGCGGACACGAACATCCAGGGATCTGACGGTCTCACGCCATTCCAGAAAGCTACTGAGAAGGGACACCATGAAATTGCGCAACTTCTGCTCGAGCATGGCACCAAAGGAGTCTAGTCTTGCAGGTATGGAGCTATCAGTACTATTTGCATCGATCCTGTCTCATGGCAAATAGGAGGAGTTTAGTATTGGTATGTGTCGAAGATCATCCCATGGCCGTCGAGTGTCCCATCTACGATTGATTGTAACCAGACTTTCTTGGCGTCGTCATTATTCCCCGTCACATCCCCCACCCCGCAGACGATGTAGAAATCGACTACGACCGACTCATTTAAACCCAGAAGATGCTCCTCGCACAGCCAATCCTCTCCTTCTCGCCCCACGCAGTGGCAGTCGCCGTGACTGTTGCAGGTTGGCCGGGGCTCTCGCAAGCGTCCGACTCGGTGTCGTGGACCACACTGACCCCTCCTCGAGTGACTTCACTCTCGAGGCGACGTGAGCGACTTCCTTTGCCAACCTTCAAGCCGCTGCGGCGAGTTGGACGCGAACGCGCGGACGGCCGAACACGTGGCGCTACATGCGGGCCATCTCGCGTCATTCGACGAACGCCAGCCAATATGCTGTGGACACGCCAAGCTCTTTCGTATTTTCAGTAGTTGTGAAGTGGTTCACACCGACGAGGGGCCAAGCCATTTAGATTATGTTCTGGCTGTTTAAGATTTAAGGCTTTAAGGGATGTTGCGCAGATTACAGTACGACGAGGAATATATTACATGTAGGCTGTCCAGAAATCGACATTATTCCGGTATTGTTCATGTACGCGATGCGGGTGGTGCACACAGCCACAAATGGCACTTTTCTCTGCCAGTGGCCTGCTATCATACAACAAACATGACCCGTAACAATGCAAGCCGTCCGGACATAAGGCTACACACGACCTTACTTTTACAACAGTGTCAAGACGTGTGAGGCATCTGTGGTGGTCACAGCGCTCGCATCTTCCTCAACAATTACGGTCTCGATGGTGGCATCATTCGCGATAATGACAAAGCGCTGTGCGAAAAAAAAGAATGGTAATGAGAAGGCTACGGACAGAATTGGGGACGTCTACCTTAGCGCGAGGTGCTTCCAGGGCGGGAGTAGCATTCGTAATAAGACCGAGTGCCGAGACGAAGAGAGCTTGATCGTCAGTCGCAGCGAGTGACAGCGACGAAGCAGACAGCTTTTATCATTTATGCAAAAGGTCAGTCTATCGAAACAAAAAAAGGGAAGCAATGAGATGAGTTGGACTTACGTGTACCATTGGGAGCAAGTTTCTCCTTCCATGCCCTACGTAAATCGATTATGAGAGATGAGTAAAAAGGGAGACAGGCAAAAGAAAAGGGAGGGAAATATTTACGCGCGCCAAAAAACTTGCACGCGCATACACACATACTTGTCACGAATGCGTCATTCATGGTGAGGATGTAAATGTCGGTGATGGCCCTTCGCCTTGGACTCATCGTATTTCTCGATATATCCACCTGCAAGCTCAGGCTGCACGGCGTGAACGCTCCACGCCAACATTGATAAGCAATTTGAAACAAAAAAATGGTCGCGAAAGCAAATCATCAGTAAAAACGCGCTGGCTATATGCATACTAAAAGGCGAATAAAATGCGATGTTGGGACAAATTTTTAAGAAGAAAAATAGGTGGTGTTAGAGGGCGGTAGGATTAAGAAATCGTATAGTTACGGGCCTTGGGGCTTGGAGTGAGAGAAATCGGCCTGCTAAATGGGACAATCGCTCACGGAACTTACGAGTAACTTACGGCAATTGCTTGTCCTCAAGGCTGTATCTGGCGCCTTTGCCCACTTTCCCATCTGACCCAATGTCTTCAAGCTCCCAGACATTAGCTGGCTCGTCCACTGCCAGTGCTGGCTTCTCTGAAATATTCAATGCTGCGTTGAACAAGTATAAGACTCGGACTCGACAAGATTTACGCACCCATCCATCATGATTCACCGTCTCACTTCAGAGTTCAGACCCACCCGCACAACTCTTGAAACCATTTTAGAAATGTTTTGGAATCAAGCACGGGCTCTCGATACATACATTTCGCAGAGGTCATGACAAATTGATGGCATGTTTGACCCCCGATCGTCAATATACTCTTCATATTTTTCGCCACGCTTGGCGAAGCCACTGGTTCGTTGCTTGTTACTCGGGCCGCCCTTCATAGGCCTCATCTTTGGACGATCTTCCCTTACCGCGCCTATTTTACGGTACTGGTGAAACGACTAGATGACAATGAACCCGAGACAGATCAAGCGACGTGGAGATCGAGTGAACAAGTATACTTTGCTCTTTAACATGCAGGGGAATGTACAGCGTGTTGAACAGGACGGTGATTTCAGGTTCGATTTGGCCTTTTTTTTTGTAGGATACAAGACGCCCTGTGGCAGCACCTCTGTCATCTATGAGACATTCCGCACAACGATCGAGACAGTAAATGATGACCTGGAGACCAGCAAAGCAAGGCATTTCAAAATGCCTACCTTTCGTTCCTGGTCATGGCCTTGAGCCATGCCATACGTTCTCCATCAACTCATGCGACTAACTTGTCCTTGGGACAACAGATCATGCACCAGGATGCGCACAAAGTGAGAAAGAAGAGGGGCATAAGATATGGAACGAAAGATTCGAGAGACACGGCCACTAGGAGGAGTAAACATGGACACGGAGAGGCGAGGCCGAAATGAGTCATCGAGTCATCCCTCACGAGGCATGAGGGCTTATCGCGCTTACCCGGAATTGCGATGACCTATGCGAGCCTTGAGGTGGTCCGAGCCTTGAAGCCTTGAGGCCTTGAGGTGTAGCGTGGTCCGCATCACGGTGCACTCTTCCAACTGGCCTTCCAGGCGACCGAGATCCGCGGGTCAGTGTGGTGCATCCAAAAGGAGGATGATTCTCCTCACTTAGATGATGCCCCACGCATTGCCTACTATGGCCGCGTCCATGACCGCTACGTCGACATACTAGTAGGACGCGGTGCTATTGTGAGCTTTACTGGCACCACCCTGGTGAGTGCAGTGGCGAAAGGCTTCGCATGGATCCCGCCGACCCTGCTGGAAGGGACAGGGTCACAGACATGTAAAATGGAATGCGTCTCTAGCACAAGTTAACAGAACCAGAAAGTATGCCGTGGGTGTTGGGACTTATTGGTGCGAGTGCGCGGTTCGCCACACTTTCGCCGAACGTGATTACGTCATCAGACCACGTGTTTTTTTTTGACTGGGTCCGGCAAACATCCATATCATTATCCATTTACGCCCCGGAAACAGAAGAAATCCGAAGAACGTGGCCCCTTAGAACGCACCATTAATATTCGGAGTCATCGGGAAACCAAGTATTGCGCGCGACACTCTTCAAAAAGTCAGCCACGCGCGGAACATGGCTGTCCACCATGTTGGGGCCAGGTAGGCCACATGCCAGTGCTTTGATGGACACTACCCCCCGGAATTTCTCCACCGTTTACGCGTTTACGCAGGACTGCGTAGCGCGTAACGTTCACTCGGGCCACGGCTCTCTTACCACCATATTGGTCGCGTCTCAAATCCATCGTACATACACATTCATCGTGTATCACTCGGTGTCCTTCATCCCCATAACCCGATCCCCCTTCCTGGATGTTGTTCCTTGTCTATTCCCCAATCACACTCCTATGTTGTGTAGTCGCGTTCACAAGTGGCCAGTCGAATAATCGGGTTCCACGTTTAGCGTGTTTTCCACCAATCTGACAAGAGATCCCTTTTGGCTCGAAAATGATGACGGATAAGCAGGACGTGCCTCGTTAGTGATGTAGCATGGAGGTACGAGTGGGAACGAGATGAAAATACAGTGCAAGTGAATGCGAGCGCCCCAAGGCTATGATTAGGAAGGAAACGCGAATGACCGGACTTAGAATGGGCACGCGGGGCGGTATTTCCGCGAACGAGATGATACATACTGTATCTCATGGGCATATAGTTCAGATCCGAGAACTAAGTAGAGACTGTTCAACAAACAACAATACTGAGAAAAGAAAAGGAAAACAGCCCAAACAAATGGATATAAAGGACTCAAGCGGACGAGAGGGGTCCACACCACATCGCGCCAGCTCTGCAGCCCAGCCCCTGTCCGTCGTGCCTTCTCTGTAGAAGGGGATGCAATAGTGGTCATCCCGAAAGATGAGCAGAAGAAAGCATGCCCCTTGGATCTGTAACAGCGCGCGGATGAGAAGGGATGCCAGATCTTGGGCATGCTTCATCAAGCTCGGAGACCTGTGTGAGAAAGAGACGATCGTAGATGGCAAACATCATAAGCTCAAAAAAGAATAGAAACGACCAACGCAAGCAGAGACGCCCTTGGGATTTTGCGAGCGAGCCCGAGCCAAGGAAAGTGAGTGCTAGTGAGCGCGCGTGGCTCGATCTGCGGCACACCGGTCACCTCCGGTCCGCTGGTCAATCCTCTCCGCAAACAGAAAGCCAACTCGCCCGTCGGAGTGTGTCCGTCTTCTGCGTTCTCGGCTCGAAGGGCACGCAGTTGCCGCATTGCACTGATCGACCCATGTTGGGAGTATGGGCGCGGGTCAGGTGGTGGCTAAACGGGGTTAGAGGGAACGTCCCCTTCTATGCTGCTCAATAATGACAACGCAGAGGAGCTTCTGGGCTTTCCAGACGGAAAACAATCTACTATATTTGGACGGTCGCTCCGCGATGCCCGTCGCCCATTGCCCTGGACACTCCGCGATTGCTTCGATTGATTCGATTCCTCCAGACCACGTCAAACGCAATTGCTATCGCATTAACGTCGCCCAATGACGGTAACAGCGCCGTGTTTGTCGCATCGGCCCATCGATGCCCTCGTCTCTCTCCAAGAGAAACAATAAGTGATATCTCCGTCACCCTCCCATCACCCTGCTGTCCCCATGTCGCAAAGTGCCCAAACCTCAGCTGGCCCCTCTACCACTAACTTTTCTGCAATCCTCGAGGTTGCCTTAGTCGAGTACAAGACCAGGACTGGAAAAAGATCTACGAACCCATTCTTTCGCCCTCTCACTCCAGAATAAAAACTCTGCTGACGATATCCTGCGAATATTTCAAAACCAGGCGGACGATTTCGATGCATTTCGCGAAAGTGACAAGCTGATGGCATTCCTGAAACCCATCGTCGACGTCCTCTTCACACTTTCGGGACCATTAGCGAAGCTCTCGGTCTTGTAAGTTTTCCGCCTGCAAAGGCAATCTTTGCTGGCATTGGTCTTCTTCTTGGAGTAAGTCTCTTCTCATATCCCTTGCGCCGCGTTGATGTAACATTCAACCCAGGTGGTGAAGGATGAGATCGCAAGCTACGAAAAGCTTGTTGACCTCTTTGAGCGCGTTCATTTTTTCCTCCAACGTCTCAACCGCTACACTGGGATCCCCCTCTCCGAGTCGCCAGACATGGTCGAGCTACTCGGGAAAAGTATGGCTCAGGTTCTCTCAATCCTTGCGCTCTCGACGAAAACGATGAAAGAGAGGCGAACCAGTTGGTCTACACCTTCGATATACTCTCCCAAGACTGATTATGGCACAGAAAAGTTCATGAAGAGGCTAATAGGACGCAGTGATGTGGACGATGCATTCCAACGGTTGGACATGCTCACGAAAGAGGAGAACCTGATGACGGTGGCAAGAAACCTAGAGCTCACACACCACGTCTCTGTCAATGTACAGGCGATCCAAGAACTCACCCAACGTGTCGATGACAAGGTTTCGACAATCCCAGAGGTTATTCAAGGGGTCGATAACGACGTAAAAGCGACCAAGGAGGTCATGCATGACGTCCGTGACAACGTGAAAGTGTTCCAGGAAGATGTACGGGGCGTCAATGATAGCCTCAGACTGACCAGACGCAGTGCGCGATATCCCCACCCCTTCATATTTTGACTGACTGTTGCCGTCATTTGCCGAAACAGCCCTAGAGGAGGCAAGACGTTCGTTTCATTTTCATCTCGTCGTCGTAGATCCCAACGCTGACACGTGTTCTCAGGGAACCAGTCACGAGAGAAGCTGAGGACGTGGCTCGCCCCTCCCGATCCTTCTGTAAATCACAACATTGCATGCGACATCCGGCGTGAGGGCACTGCAAGTTGGTTTCTCCAGGGCCAGCTGTTCAAAGAGTGGAAGAAGAGTGGAGTATTGTGGATCTGTGGCATTCGTAAGCTTCTCCCTCGTATTTTGACTCTTTTATAGCTGTTAACCCTCCTTTGTCTGGCAGCTGGCGCTGGCAAGACCATTCTTTGGTGAGATTTTCGTTACTTATTTGGACATAGGTATTTATTGTGTCCATAAGTTCTGCCATCATCGAACAAATCAAGCCTATGCGAGTGACCGAGTCCGCCTTGATCGCTTACTACTACTTCGACTTTACGGACGCCGCCAAGCGCGACATCCGGGGTCTGCTTTCCTCCCTTCTAATGCAACTCGTTCACGACTCTACGTCGTGCTGGGGTGTCCTTTCTAAACTATACAGAACATGCCGTGACGGGTCGGAGCAGCCAAGTGACGCCGCGCTTTCACAGTCTCTTAAGGACATGCTCGGACTTCCGGAACGGCGCCCAATATTCATTATTGCAGACGCCCTGGATGAGTGTCCGAATGATTATGGCACTCCATCCGCCCGTAAAAAGGTTTTGAACGTTCTGAAAGATCTCGTCGGGTCCAACCTTTCGAATCTACACATTTGTATCACTAGCCGTCCCGAGCAAGACATACAATCCAGTCTTAACCCTCTGATACCTGTCTCCCGCCGCATATCCCTTCATGAAGAACCCGGTCAAATAGAGGATATCAACAGATTCATCCGTTCTTTCGTTCACCAGGAGGAAGGAACGCAGAAATGGAGAGAAAAGGACAAGGATCTCGTGATTAACAAACTCTCGGAACGAGCTGGGGGAATGTGAGGCACATTTTCCTCAGACCCTTGTAATGGCAACTCACGGTCTCTTGGATAGGTTTCGATGGGTATCTCACCAAGTGGACACTCTCGATCGATGCTTTCCATCGAGTGTTCGCAAGGCTCTCGAAGAGTTGCCTCCCACTCTCGAGGAAACTTATGAACGGACCTTGCAAGGCATTCATAAAGAAAAAACGGAGCACGCACATCGTCTTTTCAAGTGCATGATTGCCGCTGCTCGGCCGCTTCGGGTTGAAGAACTTGCGGAGGTTTTGGCGGTCGACTTTGACGGGAACACCGCACCTGATCTGGTGGAGGACTGGCGCCCGGAAAATCCAGAAGAGGCTGTGCTCTCAACGTGCTCCACTCTTGTCTCCATCGTCGATGAGGAGGGTGCGAAGATAGTACAATTTTCGCACACCTCGGTCAAGGAATTCTTGACATCCCGTCGCCTCCGAAAGTCGGAGATCAGAAAGATCCGCCGGTATTACGTTCCCCTAGAACCAGCACATATGACTCTCGCGCAATCCTGCATCGCAGTCTTGCTCCAGCTGGACGAAAACGTGGACAAGAGCCGACTCGCGACACTTCCTCTTTCCCTGTACGCTGCGAGACACTGGGTAGATCATGGCGGGTTCGGGAAGGTTTCATCGCAGATTCAAGATGCCATGGAACATCTATTCCACCCAAAGAAGCCATATCTCCGAGGCTGGATTTGGTTACATGACGTAGAGAAGCCATACAAGCGATCGGAATGCCCTCTCGAGGAACGTCCATCACGCCTCAGGGCGACTCCACTGTATTACGCCGCATTTTGTGGGTTCAGTGACCTAGCAAAGCGCCTCATTCTCACGCACTCAGAAAATGTAAACGCCAAGTGTGGTCGTCGTGGATCCCCGTTACACGCGGCATCGTACAGGGGTTGCGTCGCAGCCGCACGTGTGTTGCTTGGTCATGGGGCCAAGGTGAATTCGACAAACCGACACGGGGAGGGCGCCCTGTTCGCGGCATGTGCCGGTGATCATCCCGAGGTCGTGCAGCTGCTGCTGGAACATGGTGCGAACGTGGAAATGTCGTCCGATGACCGTACGCGTCCGTTGCATCGCGCATCAGAACGCGGAGGGATGGATGTTGTTCGCCTGTTACTGCAGCACGATGCTAGCGTGAACGCAATGGATGTTGACAACTGGACGCCCATACAAATCGCATCGGACTTAGGACGTCTCCAGGTCGCGCAGCTCCTCCTCGAGCACGGGGCTAACGTGAATGTTACAAGCAAAAACGGCGAGGGTCCCCTATTCGCAGCATGCGCCGGCAACCATACCGAGGTCGCGCGGCTGCTCCTGGAGCATGGAGCGAACGCGGAATGGTTATCCAGTGACCGTAGCCGTCCGTTGCATCGCGCATGTGAACGCGGAGGAACAGAAGTGGTACGACTGTTATTGCAGCACAACATCGACGTGAACGCGCGGGACGTTGACAATTGGGCGCCATTACACATCGCCTTGGAGTTTGGATACCTCGAGGTCGCACAGCTTCTCCTCAAGCATGGGGCCGACGTTAATGTGACCAACAAAAATGGCGAAAGTCCCCTGTTCGCTGCATGCGCTGGCGGTCGTATCGACGTCATGCAACTGTTGCTAGAACATGGGGCGAATGTGGAACTGTTGTCTGACGACCACAGTCGTCCTTTGCATCGCGCATCCGAGAGCGGAGGAGCGAATATCGTGCGGCTGCTACTACAGCACAATGCCGACACGAATGCGCAGGATGTTGGCCACTGGACCCCATTACACATCGCATCGGAGTTTGGACACCTCGAGGTCGCACAGCTTCTCCTCGAACACGGGGCCGACGTTGATCTGAGAAACAAAAGTGGGGAAAGTCCCCTGTTTACAGCATGCGCCGGCGATAATCTTGAAGTCGTGCGACTGTTGCTACAGCGTGGGGCGAACGTGGAACTGTCGTCGAATGACCGCAGCCGCCCGCTGCATCGCGCCTCTGAACGTGGGGGTACGGAAGTGGCACGGCTGCTACTGGAGCACAGTGCTGACGTGAACGCACGGGATGTCGAAAGTTGGACCCCATTACACATCGCATCCGAGTCTGGACATCTCGAGGTCACACAGCTCCTTCTAGAACACCACGCTAACCTGAACGCACAATGCAGTTCTCGTAACACCCCCCTGCGTCGGGCGTCGGAAGGTGGACACCTTGAGATGGCGCTGCTCTTGCTTGTTCATGGAGCGGACGTGAGGATCCGAGGATACAGGGACTTGACACCGTTTCAGGCAGCTACTCGGTATGGACATCACGACGTTGTAGAGCTCCTGTTGGAGCATGGTGCTGAAAGATATCGGAAGGGCATGACGAGGTCAGGATGAGCAGTACTCCGAGACAAGTCAAGCTAAGGCAGGATACGGGAGGAGGGAGAGAACTTCCGTGTCTCACTGACAACGAAGACACCAAGCTGGCTTTCGGATCATTTCTGAGTGCAGTAGAGAGCGAGGAAGGAAAGAATGGGACTTGGGGGTAGGCATGCGAGGACCCGAGGGCAGCGCTTAATTTTGCTAGCAGGAAACGTAAAGGATGTTCCCATACACGACGACTTGAAGGTACTCAGCACATTGCAAAACACCTTTCGAAACGCGAGTAATGAGTAAACGATGATATACGACATGAATGAAACCTAAACACAGCGACCCGACATTTCAGTAGTCACTAGCAGCTGCGCCATCTTCCCCCTTTCGGCGCTACAGTAAGGCGAGCGCAACATCAACGTTTCAAAGTCCGACATTCTCCGACCAAAGTTTCCGAACGGATGGGAACGAGATTACTCGAGTTCAAGGTTAGGGTTAGGGTTTAACGTTTTAACTCTGCGGTCCCGGGAATTGCCTTTGACACCTCGCAAAATACCCCCGGTCACTCCTCGCCTGTCAGGTCAGCGCCCCGCTGACGTGGACACGACTGTATGCACTCCCCTTGCTTTATTGTCCAACGTCCAACGTCCAACCCTTGCTCCTCCTTGCCTACACCCACGCGCCCAACTGACATAGCATGTAACAACTCACACTGGTATTCCATCGTCGCCGGGTCAATGGCCAGGAAGTCTACAAAAGCCCTCTAACAACCCAGCCTTCGATCGCTGGACTCATCGCCTTCATACGACGCACCCTAGTCCCGCGTCTTGCATGAAGAACGGATCTATCATGGTCATGGCCCATCCCAATTTGGCTGCCTACGGGGGTATCTTCACGGTACTCTATTACGTTCAGCTAAGATCAAAGTACTATTGTATACACCGACCTCGTTGCGGATGCCTAAACGCCGACATACCATGCGATAGTCGTCAGGTTTCCAACGATTTCGTCCATCAGAACTCTTCTCCACAATCACTCTCCTTCTAGTCACGCCAGCACTTAGCAATCTCTCCTCTGTGGCGCCTGTTCGTCCATGAGCGCCAACACCTGGCACCATAATCATGTCACTCCACAGACCGAATGTATGAACCCGGGGAATCGCCGATGCTTTGCGTCTCAACCCGCCATGTGGCTTCGCTGGACGCTTGGACACGAATTCTAGCCTTTCGAGCCACATGCGAATGGGCGCCTCTGGCTCACTCGCCTCAGTTGAGGGGCTCTTGTTGAACGTTGAACCATAGCTGTACATTTACACGTGTTTTGCTTACATTTATCGGTGGACAAGTCGTATCAATATGTTTGTCTGGGTTCGTCGCAAGTAGGGTTTTCCTTGAATACTGGTACGTATCGACCAGTCGACTTGCTGGCTCGACGCACCGGTAACCCACCAGTCTCCGTGATCGGCAGGTCCAGATTTCTCCACCCCACGCGCACCTAGAAACCGCCCCGCAGGCAAATGCAGAACTCGACTTGCGCATCACGCACACACCGGCAAATCAGGTAAAGACGTGGCACAACCAACACCTCTCCGTCCCACCCACCGTAGCCGCCGCCTCGTATGTTGTGCGCACGCCGTGGACTGCTGCCATAGTGTAGGTCGTGATGTCCCAGACAGGTTAGAATCAAAATTATGGCTAGCTTGGTACCGCCCTCGTGTTTTCTTAATCGAAGCGGCTTGTACCGAGGGGGGGTGGGAAACTATAATCAATTTCTTCCCATGTGTTTATCGAGAATGGCGCTGCAAGTGCGCGCCGATGATAAACTGCACATGGGGTGCCTCTTCGTCGACGAGCCAATCATCTTCTCAAGGCAGTTTGCAGCATTCATCTATGCGGTGTACTTGGCACTCACGACTATGAAAGAGCCACAGCATAGGGGAACGCTAGGTTGAGTGACGATGCCAACTCCCCTTTGGCAATCTACGACAGCGACTATTCCTTTGAATGCAGTGTATTGGCGTTTGAGACGTCTGTACGGTCTGTGCCGGCCGCAGTGCCCACGGGCGGGTGAAATGAATTCTGGCAACCCCGATGAGAGCGCGTGTGCCTGACTAAGGCCAGGGGCGCCGAGACGGCTCTTATGCGGACGGCTCACTGTATCACCCATATCACCGCTTCACGACACCGATCTGTTATCAATAAAGGGATGGGCTACACTTGAGCCAAAAGGAGTGAGATTCTCCTTCCGTGACGTGTCGTAAATTAATGATGATAGATGAATTACAGTAAAATAGCAGACGGAGACGAACGCGAATCTTTCATGCGCATGGAAAAGCGCGCGCACACGTACACGTATACGCCGTTCACTGAGAGGTCATCTCAAGAATTCCCTTGGCCCTGAACGTCCTGAACGTCTGAACTGCTGGCACAATTCGGGCCGCGGAAAGAACGGGCGAAGGGGAGACAGGAGGAGCCCTTCCAGATGAAACGGCGGCAATGGCCGTGCCCACTGTTGCTCTGTTTTTGTTGTCACTTCGGGCAATCAATATCTTCACCCACATCGCCCCACCACGGTTCAACCTTTTCCCACCTCCTGCTACCCCCTCTCCATTCAAATGTCTTCTAGTGCTGATACCTTCTCCGCAATATTCGAGGCTACATTGAGCGACTACAAGACTCGATAGACGCAATGACAAGTTGATGGCATACTTGACTCCCATCCGTCGTCAATATCCTCTCTATGTTTTCTGATACCCTCGGCGAAGGTATCGGCATAGTGCGTCCTCATTCCTTTCATATTACAATCCCCCAACACATATTTCGAAGGTGTTCTCGCCCGTGAAGACAATCTCCATCGGCATTGGTGTTTTTCACCGGGTAAATTAATGCTCCCGTTTCTTGCATTGTGTTGACTTGACTTTCACCACAGGTGGCCACGGATATCATGGCGAGCTACGAAAAGCTTGTCTATCTATTCGAGCGCATGCATTTTTTCCTTCAACGTCTTAAACGCTACACTCGGATCCCACTCCCGCCAGACATGATAGACCTGCTCGGGAAAATTATGGCCCAAGTTCTCTCTGTCCTGGCATATTCCACCCATGCAATGAAACAATGCCGAGCCAGTAAGACCTTTCGTTTGGATATGTTATTCTCTCACTAATAATGGCAGGGGAATTTTTCAGGAGGCTTGTGGGACGAACGGATGTGGAGAATGGGCTTCAACGGTTGGATATGCTCACGAGAGCCTGAGAGGAGAACTTATTAATGATGGCGAGAAACTTGGAGATTACACACCGTGTCGATGTCAATGTAAAGGCGAATATGGAGTTCAATCACCATGTCGTCCACAGAGTAACGGCCCTCGAGGGGGTCGTCGATGACGTCCTTTCCAATGCGAATATGATCCGGGAGGGCGTACGTAACGTCAATGATAATGTTACATCGATGAAGCATGGTACGCAACCGCGTTCAATTTCTTGACACTCCCACCAACCTTTCTCTTACATACGCCGAACAGCGATGAACGGGGCGCAGCGTTTGTCCCTTTCCAGTCCTGTCATTATCCGTCCTCAACACTGAAACACTCTCATAGGGAACCAATTGCGGGAGAAGCTGATGGCATGGCTCGCTCCTCCGGACCCATCGATCAATCACAATACTGCCTGCGGCACCCAGCACGAAGGCACCGCAAGCTGGTTCCTCGAGAGCGACACATTTGATGAGTGGAAGCAGAATGACTCTGTTTTGTGGATCCGTGGAAATCGTACGCTTCACCTAGTCCTGTCAGTTGTTCATTACTGTTAAATGCTTCCCCTACTTCCTAGCGGGGTCTAGAAAAACTGTTCTTTGGTATGTCAGTCTCGACTGTTCTGAAGATACAGGATTTATGTCCTCGTTAAGCTCTGCCATCATCGAGGACATCAAGCGTAATCGCACATCACTACTTTGATTTCAAAGAGGCTGCCAAGCGCGACGTTCGGGGCCTACTTGCATCCCTTCTCAACAGCTCGTCCGCTTCTC
Organism: Russula brevipes; assembly: GCA_022496215.1. Classification (NCBI taxonomy): domain Eukaryota; kingdom Fungi; phylum Basidiomycota; class Agaricomycetes; order Russulales; family Russulaceae; genus Russula; species Russula brevipes. The sequence continues at coordinate 10,999 of WTXF01000126.1, read as the reverse complement.
AGATCCTTACCGGGATGTTCTATATCAGCTTTTCGAAACTTGTGACCATGGGTCTGAACAGCCCAGCGAGCGTGCGCTCGCAAATTGCCTTCAAAGCACGATCGAAACTCCCAATCTTCGTTATCCTGGACGCTTTGGATGAGTGTCCAAATCTCACAAATCTGTATTTTTTTTTTCTACACATCTGTATCACCAGTCGTCCGGACTGGGGTGCATGGACGGCCGGCCAAAACTCGAGGCATTGTGCATACGCCATCTCACGCCAAAGTCGGGATTCGGCGGATTGACCGCATTTCAGCGGGCTACTCAAAGAGGATACGATGACATCGCGCAAATTCTGTTGTAGCACGGAGTGGAAAGTAGAGCAAAAATATTACTGTGTCCATTGTCTCTTAAAGATGACATCCTCGATTTGTTATACTTTTGCCGGCTACAAAATGGAGCCTTTATTGTCACAAGCGACAGCATAGACGAACGCTACATCAAGCATCAAGTAACAAAGCAAACCACCCTTTTTGCAATACGAAATGCCCCCACTTTAAGGTAATATCCAGACGCGCGAACGTCTGTCTGGTCGCGGGGGCTTTATTCAATAACGCTACACGGCACCTGGAGGGTGACCTGACATGCCTGACAAAGCGTCGGCAATGCGCGGGCAGTAGGCTACGGGCAGTCGTTACTTGTCATCAATGCTTCGCTTCATCCATGTCGTTCACTAGAAGACTGCCCTCTTATCCACAATAAAAAAATTGAGGGGTAGGTTGGATTTGTGCGTGCCAATAGGAGCGGGATTCTCCTTCTATGCCGTACTATCGGAACTTAATGACGACAGGGAGGGGAAGGAGAGGCAAACGCGAATCTTTGATGTGCATGAGAATACGTGTACGCGCACACATACGTACTCTGTCGCGAATACACCGTTCACTGAAGAGGAAGGATGAAGACCCCGTTACTTATAATTCTCTTGGCCCTGAACGTCCTGAACAGCCAGCCATTTTTCGCATTGTGGCTGACGCGCGGACAACGCGTGGGTGCTAAGTGAACGAGTGAACGCGGCACGCCATCTTATCTGATCGATGATCGAGAATTTGAAGAGATTGTCACCATCGTCCTGGTCATATGCACAACTTGACAAGCATAAATAAATCCTTGTGGGTGGCCATGATTGATTACCAGTGCCTTGGTGGAGTTACTGAGTATCTCCGAGTTCTCGATGGTTTCTTCCAGCGGCAGTTTGTTTTTCCTGGTGCGACCATTGGAGCGGACACGTATGCGCCTTGCCTATCCCACGCTTTCAGGAGAAGTGTTCCGGGTTGAGGGCAGGGAGGGATGCTCCAGACACAGACCTTCCAGATGCGTCGCGGCAATTAGTTTCTCGGCAATGGCCGTGTCAAATCGCGTGCCTTCCGCTTTCGCTGTTGGCTGCATGAGAGTCCGACTCAGTCCAGCCCCACGTTGGATTCTAACATTTCGTCTTCCTTGGAGGGATTCAGTCTTTGGAATAAAGGCTGGGGCATAATCAGTAATGAATGTTGGGTACTACTGAAAAAGAAAGATAATAAGCAGGTCACGCGTGTCGCGCAGGTGCCACGCTGGGACGGCTGCATCCGCATGTCCAACATACCCTAGGGCGCGAGCGCCTATATGATGTCTGTTCGTCGCTTTGGGGGGCCACCAATACTTTCACCCACACGCCCACAACCGCTTGCCCTCTTCCCCCGCATCTCCCTTGTCGTTGTCCCGAATGTCTGCAAGCTCTCAACCGTCGACCACCCTTGCTGCTGCTAACCTCCCCGTGATATTTGATGTTGCCCTGAATGAGTACAAGAGCCGCACAGGACAGGATCCACAAAGCCATCCATTCGCCATCGCACTCGAGGTGAACAACTCTCCCGACGCCATCTTGGAGATCTTTCGAAGGCAGACGCAAACCCTCGACAACTTCAGTCAGCGACATGAAAGGTTGATGGCATGCTTGTCACCCATCGTCAATATCCTCTTCACATTTTCTGGTGCCCTTGGCGAAGGTATCGGTCTAGTGAGCCCTCACCCTTTCCATATTACAATTCTCCGACACATATTTCGAAGGCCTTCTCGCCAGCGGGGACAATCTTTACTGGCATCGGCATTCTTCTCGGGGTAACTCTATCTCTATCTCTCTATGTGCCTTTTGTTTACGTAACTTCCAACACAGACGGTGAAGGATCTCATCGCAAGCTACGATAAGCTTGTCCAACTATTCGAGCGCATTCATTTTTTCCTTCAACGTCTCAACCGCTACACCGGGATACCACTCCCGCCAGACATGATAGATCTACTCGGCAAAATCATGGCTCAAGTTCTCTCTGTCCTTGCCCATTCGACCAGGGCGATGAAACAAAGTCGAATCAGTAGGACTATCCATTCGATATGCCCTTATCTCGCTGATTATGACCCAGAGAAATTCTTAAAGAGGCTTTTTGGGCGAACCGATGTGGAGGACGCACTTGATCGGTTGGATATGCTCACGAAAGAGGAGAATTTAATGACGGCGGCGAGAAACTTGGAGGTCACGCACCGCGTGGATGACAATGTGAAGGAGAACATGAAGCTCAATCACCATATCGTTCAGGATCTATCGAACATCAAAGATAGGGTCACTCTAACTAAGCGCGGTGCGCAGACCCCTTTGAATTCGCATGGACTCTCACTGACCTTTCTTCGCCACCCCCAAACAGTCATCGACGACACACAGCGTTCGTTTCTTCCCGTTCTCTCACTGTCCATCATCGCATCATCGACGCTGAGATACCGTCACAGGGATTCAATTACGGGAGAAACTGATCACGTGGTTGGCTCCTCCGGACCCATCAATCAATCACAATACTGCCTGTGGCACCCAGCACGAAGGCACCGCAAGCTGGTTTCTCAAGAGCGACACCTTCAATGAGTGGAAGAAGAACGGTTCTGTTTTGTGGATTCGTGGAAATCGTACGCTTTCCCTGCCCACCTAGCCTTTCATGACTGTTGATCGTTGCCCCGATTTGCAGCGGGTTCCGGGAAAACTGTACTTTGGTGTGTCATTTAACGCTGTTCGAGACATGCAGATTCTAAATCATTGAAAAGCTCTGCCATCATCGAGGACGTCAAGCGTATGCGAGAGTCCCGCTTGATCGCGTACTACTACTTTGATTTCAAAGAAGCTGCCAAGCGCGACGTTCGGGGCCTGCTTACCTTTCTTCTTAAACAACTTGTCCAACGCTCTGATCATTGCTGGGACATTCTATGTCGGCTTTACGAATCCCGTGACGACAAGTCCGAACAGCCCAGCGAGGCAGCCTCGCAAACTGCCTTAAAGCCATGCTCGATCTTCCAGGACGAATCCCCCTCTTCATTATCCTGGACGCTCTGGACGAGTGTCCGAACTCCGGCAATCCATCTGCCCGCGAGAAGGTCTTGAATTTCCTGGAAGGTTTAATCGGGTCGAATCATCCAAATCTACACATCTGTATCACCAGTCGTCCGGACATGACATACTGTCCACTCTAGAACCCCTGATCCCTGCTTCACGCCGCGTAGCCCTTAACGAGGAAGATGGCCAAACAGAGGATATCAATAACTATATCCGTAATTTCGTATATACGAATAAAGTGATGCGAAGGTGGAAGGCGGAGCATAAGGAGCTGGTGATCAGTGCGCTCACTAATCGAGCGGGAGGAATGTGAGCCACCTTTGTGCTAGAAATCTCGTGGTGGTCATTGATGCCCTTGGACAGGTTTCGATGGGTGTATTGCCAACTGGAGAGCCTCAGTCAATGTTTTCCGTCAAGTATTCGCAACGCCCTCATGGAACTGCCGACCACCCTCGATGGCACGTATGAACGGATCCTGCAAGGCATCCCTAAACAGAAGAGACATCACGCATTTCGGCTCTTCCAGTGCATGATTGCCGCTTTTCGGCCGCTTCGGGTCGAAGAACTCGCAGAGATGCTTGCCATCGAATTTGACCGGAATGCGGCAGTTAAGTTCGTGGAGGGATGGCGGCCGGAAAATCCAGAGGAGGATGTGCTTTCCGCATGTTCTACCCTCATCGCAATCATCGACGACGATGGTGCGAAAACTGTGCAATTCTCGCATTTTTCGGTCAAGGAATTCTTGACCTCCGATCGCCTCCGAATTTCATCGAAGGACGGGGACATCTGCGAGTACTACATCCCTCTAGAACCAGCGCATACTATCCTTGTGCGGGCCTGCTTGGCAGTTTTGCTCCAGTTGGACGAGAAAGTGGACAAGAAGCGGCTAGCGGCATTTCCTTTAGCCTCGTATGCTGCACATCACTGGGTGGATCACGCCAAGTTTGGGAATGTGGCAGCAGAAATTCAAGACGTTATGGAAAATCTGTTTAATCCAAACAAGCCACATCTTCGTGCTTGGACTTGGATATTCGACGTGCAGCATCCGCAAGACCAAACCAGGAACTTCTCCAGTGAACACCCGCCACCACTTCAGGCGACTCCGTTGTCCTACGCAGCGGCTTGCGGTTTTAGTGGGTTGGCAAAGCATCTTATTGTTGTGCACGCAGAGGATGTGAACGCCGAGGACAGTTTATCACGGTCCCCTTTGCATGCAGCATCGTTCTGGGGACATGCTGACGCTGCTTATGTAATACTTGCCTACGGTGCTTACGTAAACGCACGGGAAAGTCGATGGAACTGGACGCCAATACACTACGCATCTTTCAATGGCCATATCAAGGTTGCGCAGCTTCTCCTCGAGCACAAAGCTGACATATCTGCAGAAGCCAAAGACAGCACCACTCCCCTGTTATTTGCTTCGCAAGAGGGACACTTTGAGGTCGTGGAGCTGCTCCTTGCTCACGGGGCAGCCGTGAACGCACGGGGTCAATTGAACTGGACGCCATTACACTGCGCATCTTCCAATGGCCACATCAAGGTTGCGCGGCTTCTCCTCGAGCAGAAAGCCGACATAACTGCAGTAGCCGAAGACAACGTCACTCCCCTGTTCTTGGCTTCGCGACAGGGACACCCTGAGGTCGTTGAGCTACTCCTTGCTCACGGGGCCGACGTGAACGCACGGGGTCAATTCAACGAGACGCCATTACACTGTGCATCTCACAATGGCCATCTCAGGGTTGTGCAGCTTCTCCTCGAGCAGAAAGCCGACATAACTGCAGTAGCCGAAGACAACGCCACTCCCCTGTTCTTGGCTTCGCGACAGGGACACCCTGAGGTCGTTGAGCTACTCCTTGCTCACGGGGCCGACGTGAACGCACGGGGTCAACTCAACGAGACGCCATTACACTGGGCATCTTTCAATGGCTACATCAAGGTTGCGCAGCTTCTCCTCGAGCAGAAAGCCGACATAACTGCAGTAGACGAAGACAACGCCACTCCCCTGTTCTTGGCTTCGCGACAGGGACACCCTGAGGTCGTTGAGCTACTCCTTGCTCACGGGGCCGACGTGAACGCACGGGGTCAGTTGGACTGGACGCCATTACACTGCGCATCTTGCAGAGGACGTCTTGAGATTGTGCAGCTTCTCCTCGAGCACAAGGCCTACGTAACCGCAAAAACCAAAGACAACAACACTCCCCTGTTCTTGGCATCTCAGGAGGGACACGTAGACGTCGTGCGACTATTGCTCCGTCACAGAGGGGACACGAACATCCAGGGATCTGACGGTCTCACGCCATTCCAGAAAGCTACTGAGAAGGGACACCATGAAATTGCGCAACTTCTGCTCGAGCATGGCACCAAAGGAGTCTAGTCTTGCAGGTATGGAGCTATCAGTACTATTTGCATCGATCCTGTCTCATGGCAAATAAGAGGAGTTTAGTATTGGTATGTGTCGAAGATCATCCCATGGCCGTCGAGTGTCCCATCTACGATTGATTGTAACCAGACTTTCTTGGCGTCGTCATTATTCCCCGTCACATCCCCCACCCCGCGGACGATGTAGAAATCGACTACGACCGACTCATTGAAACCCAGAAGATGCTCCTCGCACAGCCAATCCTCTCCTTCTCGCCCACAGTGGCAGTCGCCGTGACTGTTGCAGGTTGGCCGGGGCTCTCGCAAGCGTCCGACTCGGTGTCGTGGACCACACTGACCCCTCCTCGAGTGACTTCACTCTCGAGGCGACGTGAGCGACTTCCTTTGCACAGGCCAACCTTCAAGCCGCTGCGGCGAGTTGGACGCGAACGCGCGGACGGCCGAACACGTGGCGCTACATGCGGGCCATCTCGCGTCATTCGACGAACGCCAGCCAATATGCTATGGACACGCCAAGCTCTTTCGTATTTTCAGTAGTTGTGAAGTGGTTCACACCGACGAGGGGCCAAGCCATTTAGATTATGTTCTGGCTGTTTAAGATTTAAGGCTTTAAGGGATGTTGCGCAGATTACAGTACGACGAGGAATATATTACATGTAGGCTGTCCAGAAATCGACATTATTCCGGTATTATTCATGTACGCGATGCGGGTGTTGCACACAGCCACAAATGGCACTTTTCTCTGCCAGTGGCCTGCTATCATACAACAAACATGACCCGTAACAATGCAAGCCGTCCGGACATAAGGCTACACACGACCTTACTTTTACAACAGTGTCAAGACGTGTGAGGCATCTGTGGTGGTCACAGCGCACGCATCTTCTTCAACAATTACGGTCTCGATGGTGGCATCATTCGCGATAATGACAAAGCGCTGCAGTGTGCGAAAAAAAAGAATGGTAATGAGAAGGCTACGGACAGAATGGGGGACGTCTACCTTAGCGCGAGGTGCTCCCAGGGCGGGAGTAGAATTCGTAATAAGACCGAGTGCCGAGACGAAGAGAGCTTGATCGTCAGTCGCAGCGAGTGACAGCGACGAAGCGGACAGCTTTTATCATTTATGCAAAAGGTCAGTCTATCGAAACAAAAAAAAAGGAAGCAAGGAGATGAGTTGGACTTACGTGTACCATTGGGAGCAAGTTTCTCCTTCCATGCCCTACGTAAATCGATTATGAGAGATGAGTAAAAAGGGAGACAGGCAAAAGAAAAGGGAGAGAAAATATCTTACGCGCGCCAAAAAACTTGCACGCGCATACACACATACGTTGTCACGAATGCGTCATTCATGGTGAGGATGTAAATGTCGGTGATGCCCTTCGCCTTGGACTCATCGTATTTCTCGATATATCCACCTGCAAGCTGCACGGGCGTGAACGCTCCACGCCAACCTAATTGATAAGCAATTTGAAAAACAAAAAAATGGTCGCGAAAGCAAATCATCAGTAAAAACGCACTGGCTATATGCATACTTAAAAGGCGAATAAAATGCGATGTTGGAACAAATTTTTAAGAAGAAAAATAAGAAGACGAGAGAGGGCCCAGAGGGGAAGGAACTCCGGTTAGGTGGGCCGTGAGTACTGCGTGAGTATGCATAAGTGGTGTTAGAGGGCGGAAGGGAAATCGTATAGTTACGGCCCTTGGAGCTTGGAGCTTGGAGCTTGGAGTGAGAGAAATCGGCCTGCTAAATGGGACAATCACTCACGGAACTTACAAGTAACTTACGGCAATTGCTTGTCCTCAAGGCTGTATTTGGCGCCTTTGCCCGCTTCCCCATCTGACCCAATGTCTTCAAGCTCCCAGACATTAGCTGGCTCGTCCACTGCCAGTGCTGGCTTCTCTGGAATATTCAATGCTGCGTTGAACAAGTATAAGACTCGGACTCGACAAGATTTACGCACCCATCCATCATGATTCACCGTCTCACTTCAGAGTTCAGACCCACCCGCACAACTCTTGAAACCATTTTGGAAATGTTTTGGAATCAAGCACGGGCTCTCGATACATACATTTCGCAGAGGTCATGACAAATTGATGGCATGTTTGACCCCGATCGTCAATATACTCTTTCATATTTTTCGCCACTCTTGGCGAAGCCACTGGTTCGTTGCTCGTTACTCGGGCCGCACTTCATAGGCCTCATCTTTGGACGATCTTCCCTTACCGCGCCTATATTACGGTACTGGTGAAACGACAAGATGACAATGAACCCGAGATAGATCAAGCGACTTGGAGATCGAGTGAACAAGAATACTTTGCTCTTTAACATGCAGGGGAATGTACAGCGTGTTGAACAGGACGGTGATTTCAGGTTCGATTTGGCCTTTTTTTGTTGTAGGATACAAGACGCCCTGTGGCAGCACCTCTGTTATCTATGAGACATTCTGCACAACGATCGAGACGAAAGTAAATGATGACCTGAAGACCAGCAAAGCAAGGCATTTCAAAATGAAACCCTTTCGTTCCTGGTCATGGCCTTGAGCCATGCCATACGTTCTCCATCAACTCATGCGACTAACTTGTCCTTGGGACAATAGATCATGCACCAGGATGCGCACAAAGTGAGAAAGAAGAGGGGCATAAGATATGGAACGAAAGATTCGAGAGACACGGCCACTAGGAGGAGTGAACATGGACACGAAGAGGCGAAGCCGAAATGAGTCATCGAGTCATCCCTCACGAGGCATGAGGGCTTATCGCGCTTATCCGGAATTGCGATGACCTATGCGAGCCTTGAGGTGGTCCGAGCCTTGAAGCCTTGAGGCCTTGAGGTGTAGCGTGGTCCGCATCACGGTGCACTCTTCCAACTGGCCTTCCAGGCGACCGAGATCCGCGGGTCAGTGTGGTGCATCCAAAAGGAGGATGATTCTCCTCACTTAGATGATGCCCCACGCATTGCCTACTATGGCCGCGTCCATGACCGCTACGTCGACATACTAGTAGGACGCGGTGCTATTGTGAGCTTTACTGGCACCACCCTGGTGAGTGCCAGTGGCGAAAGGCTTCGTATGCCAGTGAATCCCAGCTGACCCTGCTGGAAGGGACAGGGTCACAGACATGTAAAATGGAATGCATCTCTAGCACAAGTTAACAGAACCAGAAAGTATGCCGTGGGTGGTGGGACTTATTGGTGCGAGTGCGCGGTTCGCCACACTTTCGCCGAACGTGATTACGTCATCAGACCACGTGTTTTTTTTTTACTGGGTCCGGCAAACATCCATTATCATTATCCATTTACGCCCCGGAAACAGAAGAAATCCGAAGAACGTGGCCCCTTAGAACACACCATTAATATTCGGAGTCATCGGGAAACCAAGTATTGCGCGCGACACTCTTCAAAAAGTCAGCCACGCGCGGAACATGGCTGTCCACATGTTGGGGCCAGGTACTAGGCCACATGCTTTGATGGACACTACCAGTACAGTACACTTGCTCATAATGCATACGATTGGGGCCGTCAAATCCCTATGCATTATGGGATTTATGCGATACCAGTTCTGTCACACTTTGTGACATGCTGTGAGTCTGTGACACCCCCTCAAAGCGTGACAAAAAAGCGGACCACTAATCACAGCAATTAGACACAGTTGATAGGATGTAACTATCTAGAGAAGTTTTGAGTAGTGTTATGTAGTTCTTCCTTTTGTAAAATAGCACAGAACTTAAAGAGTTGGTGTGACAATTGCAATTCGAGGGAGAACTGGGGATCACCGCATCAGCAAGCTGGAGCTGCTGACAAAGCTTGATGAGATCAGCACGGCAAGGTGCGTTGTTGTCCTCGTCGTTGTCTTCATTGTCACGATCTCGACAATCTCTCCATTTGCCACTGCAATTCTCTTCGCACCACATCAGCAACCCATCTGTCTCAGTTTCCTCTTGTTGTCTCTTGATGGGATCAAGGATGTCATCGATTGAAGGTGCCAGGCAAAAAATGCGATTGTGGGGCTTCAATGGTCTCTGCAATACAGGGGGCTTATCTCGGGGTTTGCCCTTCAGGCTTCAGGGCCTTACATACGACATACGGATGTCAGATGTCAGTCATTCAACCTCGCTTAGAGCTTAGGGCCGGTTTTTAGATGACTTAGTGATGTTTGGCTTGCCTCTTGGTGCAACTCCACCCTTAATACTCACTAATACCCCCCCCAATAATGCATAATTGGTTCATAAGTCTATGCATTATGCAATATGCATTTTTTTGGTATTTACAGTGGGAACCATGATGGGAGATGGAAAAACCTATGCATTATTGGATTTATGCATTATTACGTTATGCATTATGAGCAAGTGTACTGTACACTACCCCGGAAGTTCTCCACCGTACCTTCCTTTTTTGGCAACCACCACCTCCGCGGCAAAAACCTTCGCCAACGAAAGTGATAGCTAGATTAGCGTAGATAGTTTTTGTAAAACCGAATACCAATGTCCTTCCACATTCCCCTTGCCGCGCGGCATACCGTTTCGCGCCAAGGGAGTTCTGGCCACTTGATGTCTCGGAAGATATCCCGCCTGAACCCAACATACCCTACAATGAACCCCTCGCCCTGACAGACTTCCCTGATCTCGCCGAAGGGCGGATCAATGGTATGGCAGTCATCCGCGCCTCCTCCTACCTTCGCCTCGGCTTCCCATACCCGACGCCTGCCGCTATACCAACGCCCTCCACACGCCCCCTGTGGACGAGGGCCGTGGCCGATATCACCTGCAGCGTGGTTGACGGCCTCCGAGCCTCACTCTCCCATTCCTCACCCACATCACCCCCGTTCGACTCCCTCACTTCGGACGAAGTCGACGCGTTGAAACAAACACGGGAGGCCCTCCTCCTCCTTCACCGATACTTCACCTCCGAGACTGATGACCAGGCAGCCTATGATCGTGCTGACCTCTGCCTGAACTGCCTCACCCCAGGCGATCCCGCCTCCAGCACGGAACGTGCGGGGGCTATCGCGAAAGCCTGCGGCGGCGATGTCAACATCGCCCGTCTCTCCCTCTTTAATGAGCGCAACTGGGAGATCACCTCCGAGCTTGCTGACTGGAAAACCGAAGTGGTCACCAACGGACAAGCCGCCATCCTCAACAGGATCTTAGGCTTCTCCGTCACCCTTGACACCCAGATCCCCGACGGCCTCCAGGACTGGGCCATAGCCCAGGCCAAACGCCTTGAGACCCACGTCC
>WTXF01000125.1:0-90682 GCA_022496215.1 Russula brevipes | reverse complement strand
TCCGAGGTCTGGTGAAACGGAATGGCCGTCCATTTTCCTTCCTAGGGATGACATAAGCACTCACTGGGAGTCAGGCCGGTCAGGGTAAACGCGTCCGTTTTGTTTTGTCTTGTCTAAAACATAACATAGAGCGACCACATTGTTTGAGTCACGGGCCAACCGTCGGCGTTTTGAGTGGATGGCGACCTCAATAAAGGCAACGCCACAAAGTAGGCTAGGTTGGGGAATAAATGTTTTTGCGTTAAAGTTGGGCAAGGGTCGATGCCATGGAGAATGGCAAAGCAATCCTCTACTCTGCATAGGCAGGCAACGTCAAATTAGCACTTAGCATCAAACGACTGTGCTGGAGCGTCATCCCTGGTTTGCCGACCCCCGTGCCGAGAATGGCTGATTTTTTCTGATACTGATCTCCTCGGAACAATGTAACCTGGTGCTCAAAGTCACACTCAGGCTGCAGAAGCATAGAAGTCGGCTGTAGTGGGTGTCGCAGTTACGGCATAATTATGAGGCGGTTTGGACGTGCGCCCAAGTTTCAGGACACAACAGACCTAGGGTATCGAGTTACTAATAGTGATGTGCGCTGGTAAAAATCGGTAAAGCCTTGAGCCGGAGATTGAGACCCACCAAATACCGGACGAAGACCAAGAGAGAGCAAGCAAGACGACGCAAACAAAGTCAAGCACACACAAACACCGTCGTCAGTCTTCAGAAAATCGAAAATGCTTCTGCTGTTCCTCAGGCCTCAGGCAGCACATTGAACGCACTTGCATCTCCCACAACATTTTTCGTTCGCTGTACCGAATTCGGGGGTCGCTGCATGGGTGACTGGATTAACTAACCACTGAGCGACTCTCGAACCGGAGTACCGCAAGGCGGCAGCGTCGCGCCACCGGTATGAAGTCGGAACAGCCTGAGCGCCCCTCAGGCTGTCATTCCCATCAACGACATGTCATGCAATCCCCTCAGCGCCCTTCTCACGTTCACCAACTTGGGTGCCAGGGCCACTTTTCTCTACATCTGGCTTAATCGCGAAGTCAGCTGAGGATTCCTTATAGATGATAATTGGTCCCCCGGATGCTGCGCTTATCTCTCCCCAGTGGCAGTCGTCACATCCTCTCAATTCCACCCACGATTTCCCCCTCTTCCTAGTCTTTTGCCTGCCGTCTTATGTCTGAAAGCAATCAAACAACCTCGGCCGCTAATTTCGCGGCAATATTCGACGCGGCCGTGAAAGAGTACAAGGCGCTCACCAAACAGGATCTACACGAACACCACCTCGTCGCGGAGCTTCAAATGTGTCAAAACCCCGCGGACGTCAAGAGCGTACTCGAAAAGCAAGCGAGGGACTTCGGCAAATCTACCAAAGGCGAAAAAAAGTGGATGACGTGGTTGGACCCGACGGTGTACATCCTATTTATGTTATCTGCCCCGCTCGAAGGTATTGGCTTAATTGTAAGCGTCTTCGTCATGCCCCCCAATGATGACCGCACTCCAACAACATCTGGTTCGCAGCCGTTCTCACCCGCGAAAACTATTTTCACCGGGATCGGTGTTCTTCTTAGTGTAAGTCACTCTTCAAGTTCCTTGTCACACGCCCGCGTAATTTCCGACTCTCAGGCTGTGAAGGACGATATAACGAGTCATATCACGCTCAGCCAGCTCTTCGACCACATGTGCTTGTATCTTCAACGACTTGAGCGTTACATCAAGACCCTGCTTACAGATGACTTGACCACGCTACTGGGGAAGATTATGGCCCAGTTGCTTTCCATTCTCGCGCTCTCGTCCAAGGCGGTGACAGAGTGGCGAATCAGTAAGACGATGGCTTCGCTCTGCTCGCACTTTGTTGACCATACGTCAGAGCGCATTGCAAAGAGGCTGATTGGAAGGAAGGACGTCGAGGACGCGCTTTCACAGCTGGAAACGCTCACGAAAGAGGAGAGCTTAGCCGTTGTTTCGAAGAGCTTGGAATGTACGCAACATCTTCTGTCCGTCTTCATACAAGCTCTAATTCTTCATCGGATGTTAAACAGTACTTTGCGAAAGCAAACGTTTGTTGCTTCATGGGCTACTCAATGTCGTCCGTCAAGGCTGACACATACTCTCAGGGAATGAGTTGCGGCGCCGTTTTCAAACATGGCTCTCTCCTCCAGATCCTTCGCTTAACCATATCACTGCGTGCAAAACTCAACACGATGGGACTACAAGGTGGTTTATCAATGGCAGCACGTACCAGAATTGGAAGGAAAATAGATCATTATTGTGGATCCGTGGCAACCGTGCGCATTTCCCACCCTCATTCCTGTGGTGATTATTAAATATTTTCATAATTTCACAGCGGGTGCGGGAAAAACCGTTCTTTGGTACGCGGCCTCTATTGCTCCTGTAATATGAGGTTCATATTGTTGATAAGCTCCGCCATCATCGAGGACATTAAGAATAAGAGGAATGCCAAGGAGGCATCAGTCGCGTACTATTACTTTGATTACAAGGACGTTTCAAAGCGCGACATACGTGGCCTGTTGGCATCAATTCTCTTCCAACTCAGTGACAACTCGGACCGTTGCTGGGCTATCCTTCAAGAGCTGTTCACCGCATGCCGTGGCGGCTATGAACAACCTAGTTACACCGCCCTTGCAACATGCTTCAAAAGCATGATCGAATTGCCGAGACAACTTCAGATATTCGTCATCGTGGACGCTCTAGACGAGTGTCCGAGTACCGGAATCCCGTCTTCTCGCGACGAGGTGCTGGACTTTGTGGAAGATCTTATCAGGCCGAAGAAGTACTCGAATCTGTCCATCTGCGTCACCAGTCGCCCCGAGCTAGACATACAGACTGTTCTTGGCCCCTTGCCATCCGCATCCTGCGTATCCCTTCAGGAGGAAAGTGGGCAAATGGAGGATGTTGGCAACTATCTCCGCTCGTTTGTCCACAATGACAGAGTGATGGGAAGGTGGACAGAAGAGGATAGGGAATTGGTAATCAGAACGCTCTCGAACCGAGGCGGCGGGATGTGAGGCACCTCAGTTCCAGCGGTGATATTGTTTCTCATACCCTCGGACAGGTTTCGATGGGCGGTATGCCAGCTGGATACCTTACGGCAATGTTTTCCTTCAACCATTCACAAGACTCTGGACGAACTGCCATCCTCTCTGGACGAGACGTACGAACGGATATTACACGGGATCCCCAAAGAGAAAAGGCAGCATACCCATCGACTCTTTCAGTGCTTGATCGCAGCCAGTCGGCCGCTTCGTGTTCAAGAACTCGCGGAGGTATTTACAGTCGAGTTTAGCGCGGACGCGGCGCCAAATCTCAGGGAGGAATGGCGCCCCGAACATCCAGAAGAAGCCGTGCTTTCTGCATGTTCCACTCTCATCACCTTCGTCAATGACGGCGGTTCGAAAATCGTTGAATTCTCTCACTTTTCGGTGAAAGAGTTCCTGACTTCTGATCGCCTCCGGACGTCCGAGAAAGGAGAGATTCGCCACTACCACATTCCCCTCGATTCCGCCCACACTACTCTCACCCAAGCGTGCCTCGCAGTGCTGCTGCAGCTCGGTGGCAGGGTCAACCGGAAGCGCCTCAAGACGCTTCCTCTGGCGCTCTACGCCGCCTCGAGCTGGGTCGATCACGTCAAGTCCGGATCCATGGCACCACCAATCCGAGGCGCTGTGGAACAGCTTTTTAACCCCAGCGAACCACATCTTGCAGCATGGACTTGGGTACACGATGTAGATCGGGATGTGGCGCGAGCCATTGGCCCTCTCACGGAGTACCCGTTGCGACTCAAGGGAACGGCGTTGTATTATGCGGCGTTGTGTGGATTCGGTGCGCTGGCAGAGCACCTTATCCTCGTGCGCAAAGAGAACGTCAATGCCAGGACTGGTAGTCGCGGAACGCCGTTGCATGCGGCATCGTCCAAGGGACATCTTGACGCCACGCGTGTTTTACTCGACCACGGGGCCAACGCAAACGCGACAGACATAAGAAAGAAGGTTCCCCTTTGTTTAGCGTACGATGGCGGCCACCTGGAAGTGATGCGGCTGTTGCTAGAGCGCGGAGCAGATACGGAGGTTTGGTACGATCCATTTGGACCTCTCTTGCACCGAGCATCGCATAGGGGACAAGCTGAAGTTGTACAGCTGTTACTGGAGCACAAAGCCGACGTCCGTTCCGAGGGTAGTACAAACTGGACCGCACTGCACTGGGCATCTGGAGCAGGACAAGCGGAGGTTGTCCAGATTCTCCTGGAATACGGGGCCATGGTCGATGCACAATCCCAGAACAAAAGTACGCCCCTGCATCGAGCGGCCGAAAATGGGTCTCTCGAAGTTGCACGGATATTGCTTGGGCATGGCGCCGATGCGCACATTCGGAACAAGGAGAATCAAACCGCGTATCAGGTGGCAACATCAGAGGGGCACACGGAAGTTGCGCAACTATTACTAAATACATGAGGCTGGAAAAGATTAGGGGCCGTGGCAAACATGGGACCACGAGAGTTCTCTACGCTACCTATCGTTCAAGGCGTCCCATCTGTTCGGTGTTTCGCCTAGAATATCTGTAATCTGTACAAAGGGGATGGATGGGGTTGTTGAGATTCAGATAATGACATCACCCCAGTTTCACGGAAGCAATGGAGTTCTTGGTTCGCTTGCGCAAGATTATCTCATCCACAGATGAAAAATCCACGATGTGATGGTATGATACAAAGACAAAGCAATTATCGTGATCGTTCGTGAAGATGGTCCCCAACCAAAGCGGCGCTACGGCCCGCACATCCGGACAGCACGTGGGAGCACTGCTAACACAAACACCCACTCGACATATCCTCCTCCACCTGCGACAGATCGATGTTCCCGGGCATGCGCTCGCCTGCAGCAGCAGCAGCGGCGGTGCTGTTCGTCGTCGTGGGCTTGGACGACGACGGCTTGTGTTGCTTCTCGTCGCTCCACAGCGAGGGCGTATCGATGATGCGCGCGACGACGTCGCTGAACGCCTCCGTCACGCCCACGGCCGTCTTGGCAGACGCCTCGACGAAGAGACACCCCGTACGCGCCGCGAACGCTGCGCCCTCTGTCGTGGGCACCTGTCGGGAGTATTCCTAGGAGGGGGGGGATGACGCGCGTGCGTGAGCGAGAGGGCCCGCAGGATAGAACATAGAGCGAGGGGAAGGAAAGCAGGGAGAGGGGACGGAAAGTGGGAAGGATCGGTTCTGTACCTTGTCTAGCTTGTTGCCAACGACGATTTTGACGACTTCTGGCGAGACGTAGTTCTCGAGCTCATCGAGCCAGCGCGGGAGCGCCTCGAATGACTCTCGACTCGACACGTCGTACACTGTACAATGCGCGTGCGTGCGTCCGACGAACCACGGGGTGAACGAGCCGAGCCGCGGGAAGAGAGAGGATTGCAACATACCAAGGATGACGCCCTGCGCGCCGCGGTAGTACGATGCGGTGATGGTGCGGAAGCGTTCTTGGCCTGCGGTGTCCTGCCGAGACGAAGCAGAGGGCAGGAAACAGGGGAACGCGAACGTCTCAGTTGTGCTTGCTGGTAGGGTGAAAGAAATCGAAAGGACGCACCCATATACTCAACTTGACCTTCCGCCCCTTGATCTCCATCTTGTGTACCTAATATATCCACATCGAAAAAGCAGACACCCGGGGGAAGGGGAAGGAGAGGGAGAGGGAGGGAGAAGGGAAACCAACGCAGCCACACCGCACCACCGCAACACACATGCACGCGCATCGTCGTTCATCGTCAATGACAAAGGAGCAAGAGGGTGAGCACAACAACGCACCCGAAAGTCTACGCCAATCGTCGCGCTGGCCTCGTCCTCTGGGAGCCACTGCTTGTCAGAGAAGCGTAGCAAGAGGCTGCTCTTCCCGACGGACGAGTTGCCAATGAGGAGCAGCTTGACGATGATGAGCTCTTGTGGTATCGGCGCCATCGTGGGAAGTAGTAGCAAAAAGCACTAGGTGGGCTATATGGTATGAGGGGCTGGATGCGCGGAGGGTTGATTACGATCGAGTATTGAGTGAGAATCGGACGGTAAATGACCGTTGTAGGCGTTGGCGCGGCACGTATGACGGTGGTCAGATGCTGTTGAAGGTCGTGGCGAGGGAGGTCACGGAAGTGGGGAGAAAACGAGCGACTGGCCTGGTGTTGGACTCACGACCTCCACGGGGCCCCAAAGGAGATTATTTAGGTCAGGATGATGTCCGGAGCGCCAACCCGCCCGTCGCCGCAAATGAGGCGCGCACATGTCTCTGTTCGTGTCCCACACACTCCATGCCCTGTCCAGTCTGGATAATAGAGCGCAACCAACATTACTAGTAGCGCGAGCTCCCGAGAAAGCCCCCATACGGCAGAACTCACAATTCCCTGCCAGTTACGGGCGCTTTATTTCCCCAGGACGCCCCTTGCACCCCTGGTCCCCTGTTTCTGGGTTCTACCTCGTTGATCCTAACTGCAAGTTGTGGGTCACAAAACCTGGAATCCACGACCCCCGATCAGTTGTAAGATGCTCGAGTGCAAATATGATGCAATGGGGGAGTTTCGAATCCAAGATGGATGACCTAGCTGGGATATAGAACTTGGATCCACTTGTACCGAAATTGTAGTACCTAGTGATATGAACTGTACAACGTTGTGGTACAGTATATAATACAACACAAAGCATAGTCATCAGCGCAAAGATGAACATCAGCGCAAAGAGCGTCCCTAGGTCAATTCGCGCAAAGAACGACGTGGCACTGGCACAGGCCGTCACAAACTGCTCTAACACCGACACCACCTTGATCCGTACCGATTCGGTATCGAGGACAGATCAATGTTCTCCGCGTCGCTTTCGCCCGGGTATGGTCCATCAACGTTCGTCGGGTTGCGGTGCCACAGCGAGGGCGTATCGATGATGCGCGCGACGACGTCGCCGAATGCCTCCGTCACTCCCTCTGCCGTCTTGGCGGACGCCTCGACAAAGAGGCACCCGTTGCGCGCTGCAAACCCCGCGCCCTCGTCCGTGGACACCACTCGGGAGTGTTCCTGTAGCGCGCATATCAGCAAAGGCAGACCGCGCAAAGGACGCAAAGACGAAGTCCCAGGTTACCTTGTCTACCTTATTTCCAACGATGATCTTGACGATGTCAGGCTGGGCGTGTGTCTCGAGCTCCTCGAGCCAGCGCGAGATGCCTCGGAATGACTCGCGAATCGACACGTCGTACACTAATATACGCATACGTCCGCGCGCGGTTTCCCCGCATCGACGGTGAGCCAAAGTGGTTGACTCGGAGAAGAAGAAACAGGCAGGAAGAGCAGAGTGAGGGATGAACTCGTACCAAGGACGGCGCCTTGCGCACCACGGTAGTACGACGGGGTGATGGTGCGGAAGCGCTCTTGGCCCGCAGTGTCCTGCAGCACAGCACGAGTATATACACGCAAGAGGAGAGAGAAAACGAGGGCCAAAATCTCGGCAGAGGCTCGCACGAGCAAGTTTGAAAAGAACGCACCCATATGCAAATCTTGACCGTCTGCTCATTGACCTCCATCCTGGAAATCTAGTGTGCATACAGCCAACATATTCCCCGGAGAGAGAGAGGAAGGGAGGGAGCCAATGTAACCCGCATCGCACCACGCGCACGGTGCCAACAACAACAAAGGAAAGGGTGAGCGAGCGAGCGAGCGGGGGAGGGTAGTGGGGGTTTTGGCAATAAACGCACCCGAAAGTCGATGCCGATGGTGGGCATCGGGCTGTCCTCGGAAAACCACTGCTGATCGCAGAAGCGGAGCAAGAGGCTGCTCTTCCCGACGGCCGAGTTGCCTATGAGAAGCAGCTTGACGTTGATGGGGTCTTGCGCTGTCGCCGCCATCGTGAAAGCACTAGGTGGGCCGTCAACGCGGTGCCTCTTCTATGTGGTATAGGAGGTTTTGCACACACGCGCAGAGCGTTGGTTAGTGAGAATGGGAGAGTAAATGGGTGTTCTGGGCGTTGGCACAGCACGTATAGTGGTACTAGTAGTTGCTGTTGAAGGCCGTGGCAAGAAAGGTCACGGTCCTCACGGAGGTGGGGAGAAAGCGAGCGACTGGCCTGGTGTTGGACTCACGGCCTCCACGGGGCCCCAAGGAGATTACTTAGGTCAGGAGAATGTCTGGAGCACCACGCGCCCTCGCCCTTAATCAGGCGTAAGAAATGAGGCAACGAGGCGCCGATCGTTGCACATGTCTCTGTTCGTGTTGCACTCCATGTCCCGTCCACTGTAACATTCGACAACGTCAGCCAGGATAAGATGAGGCCAGAATATCACAGAACCCAGGTGAGAATGGGCTGAGCATTGGGTAGACGGAAGGCGAGCGCATGAGGGTCTACGCCGTTTCTTTCCTGCATGAAATCTACCTCATCACCTGCGATTTAAGGTCATGTAACTTACCATACGCGTGACGGGGACTACGTGTAATACATGAGAGATGGTACAAGTACGAGTTGAGGTAGTCAGATCGCATCGTCCGCGCGTGGTCAGCTCTGGGAACCCGAATCGTGATGTTAGTAGTAAGACTGTAGTAAGGGTAGTGGGTGCCTCAAGCGGGGAATAACAAGAATAAATGACGACAGTCAGCTACGAGCAGATAAGTACGATGAGTGCTTGGTACCGGCAAGGAAAAGCGGACAGCACCGATGAATCACAAATCCACTGACCCCCCTCCCCAATGGTGGAAAGCTATCGGTTGACTAGAGGGCCGTTGTGCGGCGAGAAGTGACTTTATGGCATCCTGTACAGATCCAGATTTCACATATCCCCCCAAGAAAAGATCGCGTAGATTGGGCAACACTTCTGTGGACCTTTCCCCAATCCGTTCTCGCAGCGCGGGTATAACGAAAGGCACAAGTATCTCAGATACATAGAGACTCTGGATGGCAGCGAATGGCCGGAAAAGTTCGAGGAATTGGATGGGCTCTGTTGTGCTGTTTGCCCATTGTGAATCAATGCACGAATAGCCGGGCCCGGTGACGAGGTCGAGTCGTTCGATATGAGAGAAGAAAGGTGAAAGGTGGCTGCAAACCAAGGCCATTGAAGAAACCCGAGGATCCACACTGGCCATCCCGAGCATGCAACTGATCCTCCACGGTGGGCCATGTGGCTGGTCTAATTCGAGCTGGTTGGACCATCCGTCAATCACCACCTTGGCTACCTTGAACGGCTGGAGGCCTTCTGCACGACCGATGAGCTGTTTCATCTGTGGAATGTCAAGGATGGAGTCCGAGAAGAATGACAAGGAGAGTCGGCTGAGTCTGGGAGTATCGATACAGGCAGCCAAGTCTTCCGAGTACTCGTTCTCGCCTTCAAAGGAAAGGTAGCTGAGAGCGGGGAGGACGACACGTGTCTGTGGAGGTGGACATGGGCGATATTGGGGCATTTGACGCAATTGGATTTCAAGGTGAAATGTTTCGAGTCTGTTCAGAGAGGACAAGCAGGCGACGATCGACTCGGATGAGATGTACTGCGAATCGGAATAAGCAAGATTCCAAAGCTCAAGATCGACGAGGTCGCTGGCAGACGACAGCACGCTCAGTACTGCCGCTGCCCGATATTGCATGCCCCGTAATCGGAACGTTCGCAGGCGTGGGGCGGATCCACCCAGGAACGAATCAGGGAGGACATGAACCATTCCAGCATCCCACCAAAGCTGCAGACATGTCAGCTCTGGGAATGGCACCTGGATTACTTCGGCGAGCCTGCTCCCTTCTGAACTTGGAAAATTGTGGGTGATGATGGAACGCACACGATCGCGATGTTCGAGTGCGGCAACAATGTTGTCTAGTCCCACTTCCCACGTCTCCCTCCAGTCACCCTGAATATCCATGGGAAAGGCTGGCCAGATATCGAGCATCGTCCTCACTGGCGATTTTTGTCCGCAGAGAAGCGCTAGATTCAGGCGGCGCGGGGATGCAAACATGACCTCTCGCCACCTTCGGCACACGTGCACCAGCGTATGCCATTCGTCGCTGTCTCTAGGTTCGTAGGCGCTATTGTCGTTGTCCAGGTAGGAATCGAATATATCTAGGAGGACATCATCTGGGAGCTTTTCAATTGCCGCCTGGCCTGCGCCGCAGCAGTCAGCGGCTGTTGCAGATGTTTGCACATAAGACCTTACATAGACCTCGCAATTCATCTGACTCCTCCTGACGATGTGTCGAACGCCCCTCCATCCGTATGCCTTGAGAGGAACTATCAGTGGCGATGATATTGGGCAAGAGGGTGACTAGACTCCGGACAGATTTACGGGTATAGCTATGTGAAAAATTGGGTTATTTCAGCAAAATGGCTGATGGCACTTCCTGGACGCACTTGTGAGAGCGCATGGTGGACGGCAGGTGGCCACGTTGCTTTGACGACTTTTGACGCTCGCGCAAGTACCAACGACCACGTGGTCGTGAGTGGCCCCTTTTTCTTCACGATGTTGTATATAGAGATGCGTAGAATGCCAGATGCTGCGAGCAAAGCCATGACGTTTCTAGGGCAGAGTTATTAAGGTGTGCACATGGTGCCCTGAGGGTTCTGTGAGGCTTGTAATGCCTCGATTAAAGAATACACAAATACGAGCGCATGTGGAGGCAATGAGGCATGCCGGCACACAAAGATCATCGATTATCACTCAGGCCTCAGGCTTCTGGCAAGCGTGATATACGATAATAGATAACGGTTCTCTCAGCTTGCGCGTAACATAGTGACATGACAGACAGTTGAGACTTGAGACGGAAGCCGTGAACACTGGCAGCCCGAGCGGCGAGCGATTGCAGTGCCAACTCGCGCCGCTCAATCTTGCCTGCCGTCCTCCGCCAATCTCTACTTTTGCAGTTCGATACACATCGATACTGATTTCGGCAGACTGAAATTATGTCCTTGTCCTTGTCGTTCTTTTGCGCCACTGGCGAGTGACGACCACGGGCCACATAGTAGTGGTTGGAATATTTTATTTTATTTTGCCCCGCGTGTCAAAGCAACTTCATATAGCCATGCCCGTAAATCTGTCCAGAGTCTAGTGTTATCTGAATGTTAGCGCAGTTTCTCCGCATCGACAGTGAGCCAAATTGGTTGACTCGGAGAAGAGGCAAAAAAAATGAAAAATTCCAACGACCACGTGGTTGTCACTCGCCGGTAGCGCAAAAGAACACATAATTTAATTTTCAGTCTGCCGAAATCAATATCGATGTATCGAACTGCGAAGTCGAGATTGGCGGGGGCGGAGGACAGCAGGCAAGATTCAGCGGCGCGAGTTGGCAATCGCTCGGGCTGTTCACCGCTTCTCAACTGTTTTGTCATATCACCATGTTACGCGCAACCTGAGAGGACTGTTACCTATTACCGTACATCACGCTTACTGAGCCTGAGGCCTGAGGGATACTGAATGATCTTGTGTGTCGGCATGCCTCCACGTGCGCTCGTATTTGTGTACCATTTGTGTATTCTCGAACACTGGCAGAGACATTACAGGCCTCTCAAACGGAGTCAACCACCTCAGGGCAAGACCCAAACCATGTGCACACCTCAACGACTCTGTCCTAGAAGCATGGCTTTGCTAGCAGCGTCTGGTATTCTGCGCATCTCTACATACAACATCGTGGACAGTAGGACAGGGAGACCACTCACGACCACGTGGTCGCGCGAGCGTCAAAGTCATCAAAGCAACGTGGCCACTGGCCACCTGCCGTCCAGCAAAATGTCCTCACCATGAGCTCTCACAAGTGCGTCCAGGAAGTGTCATTAGCCATTTTGCTGAAATAACAAAACTTTTCACATAGCCATACCCGTAAATCTGTCCGGAGTCTAGTCGCCCTCTTGCCCAATATCATCGCCCAATGTTTATTCCCCTGTACCCGGACAACATCCGCAACAGCCGCTGACTGCTGCGGCGCAGGCCAGGCGGCAATTCACAAGCTCCCAGATGATGTCCTCCTAGATCTATTCGATTTCTACCTGGACAACGACAATAGCGCCTACGAACCTAGAGACAGCGATGAATGGCATACGCTGGTGCACGTGTGCCGAAGGTGGCGAAAGGTCGTATTTGCATCCCCGCGCCGCCTGAATCTAGCGCTTCTCTGCGGACAAAAGTCGCCAGTGAGGACGATGCTGGGTATCTGGCCAGCCTTTCCTATGGATATTCAGAGTCATTGGAGGGGGGCGTGGGAAGTGGGGCTGGACAACATCGCTGCCGCACTCGAGCATCGCGATCGTGTGCGTTCCATCATCACCCTCAATCTTCCAAGTTCAGCAGGGAGCAGGCTCGCCGAAGTAATCCAGGTGCCGTTCCCAGAGCTGACATGTCTGCAGCTTTGGTGGGATGTTGGAGTTGTTCATGCCCTCCCCGATTCGTTCCTGGGTGGATCTGCCCCACGCCTGCGAACGTTCCGATTACGGGGCATACAATATCGGGCAGCGGAAGTACTGAACGTGCTGTCGTCTGCCAGTGACCTCGTCGATCTTGACCTTTGGAATCTTGCTGATTCTGATTCGGAGTACATCTCATCCGAGTCGATCGTCGCCTGCTTGTCCTCTCTGAAAAGACTCGAGACATTTCACCTTGAAATCCTATTGTGTCACTTGCGCCAATATCGCCCACGCCCACCCCCACAGACACGTGTCGTCCTCCCCGCTCTCAGCTACCTTTCCTTTGAAGGCGAGAACGAATACTCGGAAGACATGGCTGCCTGTATCGATACTCCCAGACTCAGCCGACTCTCCTTGTCATTCTTCCCGGACACCGTCTTTGACATTCCACAGATGAAACTGCTCATCGGTCGTACAGAAGGACTCCAGCCGTTCAAGGTAGCCAAGGTGGTGTTTGACCGATGGTCCATCCAGCTCGAATTATACCAGCCACATGGCCCACCGTGGAGGATCGGTTGCATGGTCGGGATAGATTTTCAGGTTTCTTCAATGGCCTTGGTTTGCAGCCACCTTTCACCTTTCTTCTCTCATATCGAACGACTCGACCTCGTCCTGGCCTATTCGCACTTTAATCCACAATGCGAAAACAACGCGATACAGTCCACCCAATTCCTCGAACTTTTCCGGTCATTCGCTGCCATCGAGAGTCTCTACGTATCTGAGAGACTTGTGCCTCTCGTTATACCCGCACTGCGAGAGCGGATTGGGGAAAGGTCCACAGAAGTGTTGCCCAATCTACGCGATATTTTCTTGGGGGGATATGTGAAATCTGGATCTGTACAGGATGCCATACAGTCACTTCTCGCCGCACAACGGACCTCTAGTCAACCCATAGCTTTCCACCAATGGGGAAGGGGGTCAGTGGATTTGTGATTCATCGGTGCTGTCCGCTTTTCCTTACCGGTACCAAGCACTTATCGTACTTATCTGCTCGTAGCTGACTGTCGTCATTTATTCTTGTTGTTCCCCGCTTGAGGGCCTTGAGGCACACACCCTTACTACTAACATCACGATTCGGGTTCCCAGAGCTGACCACGCGCGGACGATGCGATCAACTCGTACTTGTACCATCTCTCATGTATTACACGTAGTCCCCGTCACGCGTATGGTAAGTTACATGACCTTAAATCGCAGGCAATGAGGTAGACTTCATGCAGGAAAGAAACGGCGTAGACCCTCATGCGCTCGCCTTCCGTCTACCCAATGCTCAGCCCATTCTCACCTGGGTTTTGTGATATTCTGGCCTCATCTTATCCTAGCTGACGTTGTCGAATGTTACAGTGGACGGGACATGGAGTGCGACACGAACAGAGAGATGTGCAACGATCGGCGCCTCGTTGCCTCATTTCTTACGCCTGACTAAGGGCGAGGGCGCGTGGTGCTCCAAACATCATCCTGACCTAAGTAATATCCTTTGGGGCCCCATGGAGGCCGTGAGTCCAACACCAGGCCAGTCGCTCGCTTTCTCCCCACCTCCGTGACCTTTCTTGCCACGGCCTTCAACAGCATCTGACTACTAGTACCACTATACGTGCCATGCCAAAAGTCAACGCCTAGAACATCCATTTACTCTCCCATTCTCACTCGATAGTAACCAACGCTCTGCGCGTGCTTGCAAAATCTCCCATACCACATAGAAGAGACACCGCGTTGACGGCCCACCTAGTGCTTTTCGCTACCGCTTTTCACGATGGCGCCGACACCGCAAGACTCCATCAACGTCAAGCTGCTCCTCATTGGCAACTCGGCCGTCGGGAAGAGCAGCCTCTTGCTCCGCTTCTGCGATCAGCAGTGGTTTTCCGAGGACAGCCCGATGCCCACCATCGGCATTGACTTTCGGGTGCGATTATTGCCAAACCGCCACTGCCCTCCCCCGCTCGCTCGCTCACTCTTTCCTTTGTTTTTGTTAGCGTGGTGCGATGCGGGTTACATAGGCTCCCTCCTCTCCTCTCTATCTCCGGGAATGTGTTGGCTGTATGCACACTAGATTTCCCGGATGGCGGTCAATGGGCAGAAAGTCAACACTGCCGTCGATAATCCTTCCTAGCCTGGCCATACATTTTGCAAATTCCAACATCCGACTGTAGGGCAATACAATATTGTTCATGGCCGACTCTTTAACTGAAAACATGTCACACATAGTGTCATTTTCGTGATGTATATCATGGGTCTTAATTCGATGCACATCTCGAAAAAAGATAGAACGCAACCAAGCTGCCTTGCGCCCCTGTTTCTCGTGTTCTCTACAACAGAGACTGTAACCAAAAGTGGATGCCAACTCCAAGCAATGAGTCATAAAATCCGGAGTCCAGATAACCTACAAGTTTCCACGACCCCCGACAATGTAAGATGCTCGAGCGAAAGTATGATACACAATGGGGGACTTTCGAATGCAAAATGGATGTGTTGGAATCGGATATGCTTGAAGCGGTTATTCCGTTCTGCGCTGACATTCAGATAACACTAGACCCCGGACAGATTTATGGGCAGGGCATGACTATATGAAAACATTGATTATTTCAGCAAAATGGCTAATGATGTTCCTGGACGCACTTGTGAGAGCTCATTGTGGTCACGTTGCTTTGACGCGGGGGCAAAAATACAACGAAAAGAAAAGAAATTCCAACCACCACGTGGTCGTCACTCGCCAGTGGCGCGAAAGAACGACAAGGAGAAGGACAAGGATATAATTTCAGTCTGCCGAAATCAATATCGGTGTGTATCGAACTGCAAAAGTAGAGATAGGCGGGGGCGGAGGATAAGTAGCAGGCAAGGCTGGATTGAGCGGCGCGAGTTGGCACTGGCAATCGCTCGGGCTGCCAGTGTTCACGGCTTCTCAGGCCTCAGGCCTCAGGTCTCAACTGTCTGTCATGGCACTATGTTACGCGCAAGCTGAGAGAACCGTTACCTATTATCGTATATCACGCTTGCCAGAAGCCCGAGGCCTGAATGATAATCGATGATCTTGTGTGCCGACATGCCAGTGCCTCCACATGCGCTCGTACTGTATCTATGTATTCTGTAATCGAGAGATCACAGGCCTCACAGACCTCAGGGCAAGACCCGAACCATGTGTTGAGCTGAGGCGAAACGCGGGAACCCGCGGACTCAGAGTTAAGGTCGCGTTGTTATGTTAATATGTAGTTATGACAATATATTCGATTAGTAAAACAATTTTATGATTACAGTAAGACAACTATGATAATCATGCTACATGATAATGAGTTTGGAGGTCGATCTACCTACTCACTATATTGTTCTGAGACCTCAGTAGTGCTTAAGGACCGCCTTTTCGTAGGATACACTTCAGTGCTGATTACCAGACTGAAGTATATTCATACTGTTTACTATTACAGTACACTAACGCGCATTGTAGTTACTTGACGCTTAGGTAATTGCGCCAGTCAATATTAGTGCTGATTACCAGGGTTGAATTACTTGATGCTTAGCTTAGCGTCTGATCACTTTAGCTGCGTTTCTTCACCATGTGCACACCTCACCTCAACGACTCTGACCTACCAGCGTCTGGCATTCTACGCATCTCTACATACAACATCGTGGACAGTAAGTCAGTAACATGAAGAGACAGGGATAGACCACTCACGACCACGTGGTCGTTCAGTTGGTACTTGCGCGTCATCAAAGCAACGTGGCCACCTGCCATCCGGCCCGTCCAGCAAAATGTCCTCACCATGAGCTCTCACAAGTGCGTCCAGGAAGTGTCATTAGCCATTTTGCTGAAATAACCAAGTTTTCACATAGCCATACCCGTAAATCTGTCCGGAGTCTAGTCACCCTCCTGCCCAATATCATCGCCCAATGTTTATTCCCCTGTACCCAGACTGATGGTTCCTCCCAAGGCATGCCGATGGAGGAGCGTTCGACACATCGTCAGGAGGGGTCAGA
This sequence comes from Russula brevipes, assembly GCA_022496215.1. Lineage (NCBI taxonomy): Eukaryota > Fungi > Basidiomycota > Agaricomycetes > Russulales > Russulaceae > Russula > Russula brevipes. The sequence continues at coordinate 74,324 of WTXF01000125.1, read as the reverse complement.
TGAATTGCGAGGTCTATGTAGGTCTTATGTGCAAACATCTGCAACAGCCGCTGACTGCTGCGGCGCAGGCCAGGCGGCAATTCACAAGCTCCCAGATGATGTCCTCCCAGATATATTCGATTTCTACCTGGACAACGACAATAGCGCCTACGAACCTAGAGGCAGCGATGAATGGCATACCCTGGTGCACGTGTGCCGAAGGTGGCGAAAGGTCGTGTTTGCATCCCCGCGCCGCCTGAATCTAGCGCTTCTTTGCGGAGAAACATCACCAGTGAGGACGATGCTGGATATCTGGCCAGCCTTTCCCATGGATATTCAGAGTCACTGGAGGGTGGCGCGGGAAGTGGGGCTGGACAACATCGTTGCCGCACTCGAACATCGCGATCGTGTGCGTTCCATCATCACCCTCGGTTTTCCAAGTTCAGCAGGGAGCAGGCTCGCCGAAGCAATCCAGGTGCCGTTCCCAGAGCTGACATGTCTGCAGCTTTGGAACGCTGAAATTGCTCATGCCCTCCCCGATTCGTTCTTGGGTGGATCTGCCCCACGCCTGCGAACGTTCCGATTACGGGGTATGCGATATCGGGCAGCGGCACTACTGAGCGTGCTGTCGTCTGCCAGTGACCTCGTCGATCTTGACCTTTCGAATGTTGCTTATTCTGATTCGGAGTACATTTCATCCGAGTCGATCGTCGCTTGCTTGTCCTCTCTGAACAGACTCGAAACATTTCACCTTGGAATTCGATTGCTTCAATTGCGTCAATGTCGCCCACGTCCATCTCCACAGACACGTGTCGTCTTCCCCGCTCTCAGCTACCTTTCCTTTGACGGCGAGAACGAATACTCGGAAGACTTGGCTGCCCGTATCGATACTCCCAGACTCCGCCGACTCTCCTTGTCACTCATCCCGGACTCCGTCTTTGACATTCCACAGATGAAACAGCTCATCGGTCGTGCAAAAGGCCTCCAGCCGTTCAAGGCAGCCAAGGTGGTGTTTGACCTAAGGTCCATCCAGCTCGAATTAGACCAGCCACATGGCCCACCGTGGAGGATCGGCTGCATGGTCGGGATAGATCTTCAGGTTTCTTCAATGGCCTTGGTTTGCAGCCAGCTTTCACCTTTCTTCTCTCATATCGAACGACTCGACCTCGTCCCGGCCTATCCGCACTTTGATCCACAATGCGAAAACAACGCGACAGAGCCCACCCAATTCCTCGAACTTTTCCGGCCATTCGCTGCCACCCAGTGTCTCTATGTATCTGAGAGACTTGTGCCTCTCGTTATACCCGCACTGCGAGAGCGGATTGGGGAAAGGTCCACAGAAGTGTTACCCAACCTACGCGATCTTTTCTTGGGGGGATATGTGAAGTCTGGATCTTCACAGGATGCCATACAGTCACTTCTCGCCGCACAACGGACCTCTAGTCAACCCATAGCTTTCCACGATTGGGGAAGGGGGTCAGTGAATGTGTGATTCATCGGTGCTGTCCGCTTTTCCTTGCCGGTACCAAGCACTTATCGTACTTATCTGCTTGTAGCTGACTGTCGTCATTTATTCTTGTTGTTCCCCGCTTGAGGCACCCACTACCCTTACTACTAACATCATGATTCGGGTTCCCAGAGTTGACCACGCGCGGACGATGCGATCTGACTACCTCAACTCGTACTTGTACCATCTCATGTATTACACGTAGTCCCCGTCACGTGTAGGCTATGGTAAGTTACATGATCTTAAATCGCAGGTAATGAGATAGACTTCATGCAGGAAAGAGACGGCGTAGACCTAGGGACCAGTCTGGTTAAACCGGTAAGCAACCGGATTTCAACCGCGGTTTCAACCGTACGGTTTTCGGTTGATCCGTGGTTCAGCTTAGAATATTTTAGAATAATAATTAAAGGTATATTATGTATTTTCTATGGGATTCAAGAGCCCATAACCTGCTTGTCAGTTTGTTTAGCGAAAGTTGCCTTTTTCTTTCGCCTGCAGTTGCAAACCGCGGTTGAAACCGTCAACCGTGTCATCCGTGGGAATCTATCCGTACCGAACCGTAATCCGTAAAATCGCACGGTACGGTTCGGTGAACCGGATAACGCTAACCGTGCTGGTCCCTACGTAGACCCTCATGCGCTCGCCTTCAGTCTACCCAATGCCCAGCCTATTCTCACCTGGGTTTTGTGATATTCTGGCCTCACCTTATCCTAGCTGACGTTGTCGAATGTTATGTTACAGTGGACGGGACATGGGGTGCGACACGAACAGAGACATGTGCAACGATCGGCGCTTCGTTGCCTCATTTCTTACGCCTGATTAAGGGCGAGGGCGTGTGGTGCTCCAGACATTCTCCTGACCTAAGTAATCTCCTTTGGGGCCCCGTGGAGGCCGTGAGTCCAACACCAGGCCAGTCGCTCGCTTTCTCCCCACCTCCGTGACCTTTCTTGCCACGGCCTTCAACAGCATCTAACTACCACTATACGTGCCGTGCCAACCCCTAGCTGAGAATACCCATTTACTCTCCCATTCTCACTCGATAGCAACCAACGCTCTGCGCGCGCGTGCAAAATCTCCTATACCACATAGAAGAGACACCGCGTTGACGGCCCACCTAGTGCGCTTTTCGCTACAGTACTGCTTTTCACGATGGCGCCGACACCGCAAGACCCCATCAACGTCAAGCTGCTCCCCATTGGCAACTCGGCCGTCGGAAAGAGCAGCCTCTTGCTCCGCTTCTGCGATCAGCAGTAGTTTTCCGAGGACAGCCCGATGCCCACCATCGGCATCGACTTTCGGGTGCGTTTATTGCCAAAACCCCCACTGCCCTCCCCCGCTCGCTCGCTCACTCTTTCCTTTGTTGTTGTTGGCGCCGTGCGCGTGGTGCGATGCGGGTTACATTGGCTCCCTCCCTTCCTTTCTCTCTCCGGGGAATGTGTTGGCTGTATGCACACTAGATTTCCAGGATGGAGGTCAATGGGCAGACGGTCAAGATTTGCATATGGGTGCGTTCTTTTTAAACTTGCTCGTGCGAGCCTCTGCCGAGATTTGGGCCCGCGGTTTGTCTCTTCTCTCGCGTATATACTCGTGCTGTGCTGCAGGACACCGCGGGCCAAGAGCGCTTCCGCACCATCACCCCGTTGTGCGCAGGGCGCCGGACTTGGTACGAGTTCATCCCTCACTCTGCTCTTCCTGTTTCTTCTTCTCCGAGTCAACCATTTTGGCTCACCGTCGATGCGGAGAGACCGCGCGCGGGCGTATGATACGATGGGGGACTTCGAATGCAAGATGGGTGTGTTAGAATCGGATATACTTAAAGCGTTTGTTCCGGTCTGCGCGGACATTCAGATAACACTAGACTCTTGACAGATTTACGGGCATGGCTATATGAAAACATTGATTATTTCAGCAAAATGGCTAATGATGTTCCTGGACGCACTTGTGAAAGCTCATTGTAGTCACGTTCAGTTGCTTTGGCGCGGGGCAAAATAAAATAAAATATTCCAACCACTACGTGATCGCCACTCGCCAGTGGCGCAAAAGAACGACAAGGACAAGGACAAGGACATAATTTCAGTCTGCCAAAATCAGTATCGATGTGTATCGAACTGCAAAAGTAGAGATTGGCGGGGGCGGAGGACAGCAGGAAAGATTGAGCGGCGCGAGTTGGCATTCGCTCGCCGCTCGGGCTGCCAGTGTTCACGGCTTCTCAAGTCTCAACTGTCTGTCATGTCACTATGTTACGCGCAAGCTGAGAGAACCGTTATCTATTATCGTATATCACGCTTGCCAGAAGCCTGAGGCCTGATAATCGATGATCTTGTGTGCCAGCATGCCTCCACATGCGCTCGTATTTTGTATTCTTTAATCAAGACATTACAAGCCCCACAGAACCCTCAGGCACCATGTGCACACCTCAACGACTCTGTCCTAGAAGCATCATGGCTTTGCTAGCAGCGTCTGGCATTCTGCGCATCTCTGCATACAACATCGTGGACAGTAACGTGAAGAGACGGGAGACCACTTACGACCACGTGGTCGTTGGTACTTGCGCGAGCGTCAAAGTCATCAAAGCAACGTGGCCACCTGCCGTCCGGCCGTCCAGCAAAATGTCCTCACCATGAGCTCTCACAAGTGCGTCCAGGAAGTGTCATTAGCCATTTTGCTGAAATAACCAAGTTTTCACATAGCCATACCCGTAAATCTGTCCGGAGTCTAGTCACCCTCCTGCCCAATATCATCGCCCAATGTTTATTCCCCTGTACCCAGACTGATGGTTCCTCCCAAGGCATGCGGATGGAGGAGCGTTCGACACATCGTCAGGAGGAGCCAGATGAATTGCGAGGTCTATGTAGGTCTTATGTGCAAACATCTGCAACAGCCGCTGACTGCTGCGGCGCAGGCCAGGCGGCAATTGACAAGCTCCCAGATGAAGTCCTCCTAGATATATTCAATTTCTACCTCGACAACAATAACGCGTACGAACCTAGAGGCAGCGATGAATGGCATACGCTGGTGCACGTGTGCCGAAGGTGGCGAAAGGTCGTGTTTGCATCCCCGCGCCGCCTGAATCTAGCGCTTCTCTGCGGACAAAAATCGCCAGTGAGGACGATGCTGGATATCTGGCCAGCCTTTCCTATGGATATTCAGGGTCACTGGAGGGGGGCGTGGAAAGTGGGGCTCGACAACATCGCTGCTGCACTCGAGCATCGCGATCGTGTGCGTTCCATCATCACCCACAATTTTCCAAGTATGGCAGGGAGCAGGCTCGCCGAAGTAATCCAGGTGCCGTTCCCAGAGCTGACATGTCTGCAGCTTTGGTGGTATGCTGGAGTTGTTCATGTCCTCCCCGATTCGTTCCTGGGTGGATCTGCCCCACGCCTGCGAACGTTCCGATTACGGGGCATACGATATCGGGCAGCGGCAGTACTGAACGTGCTGTCGTCTGCCAGTGACCTCGTCGATCTTGACCTTTCGAATCTTTCTTATTCTGATTCGGAGTACATCTCATCCGAGTCGATCGTCGCCTGCTTGTCTACTCTGAACAGACTCGAGACATTTCACCTTGTAATCCGATTGCGTCACTTGCGCCAATATCGCCCACGCCCACCTCCACAGACACGTGTCGTCCTCCCCGCTCTCAGCTACCTTTCCTTTGAAGGCGAGAACGAATACTCGGAAGACATGGCTGCCCGTATCGATACTCCCAGACTCAGCCGACTCTCCTTGTCATTCTTCCCGGACCCCGTCTTTGACATTCCACAGACGAAACAGCTCATCGGTCGTGCAGAAGGACTCCAGCCGTTCAAGGTAGCCAAGGTGGTGTTTGACCGATGGTGCATCCAGCTCGAATTAGACCAGCCACGTGGCCCAACGTGGAGGATCGGTTGCATGGTCGGGATAAATCTTCAGGTTTCTTCTATGGCCTTGGTTTGCAGCCAGCTTTCACCTTTCTTCTCTCATATCGAACGACTTGACCTCGTCCCGGCCTATTTGCACTTTGATCCACAATGCGAAAACAACGCGACAGAGTCCACCCAATTCCTCGAACTTTTCCGGCCATTCGCTACCATCCAGAGTCTCTATGTATCTGAGAGACTTGTGCCTCTCGTTATACCCGCGCTGCGAGAACGGATATGGGAAAGGTCCACAGAAGTGTTACCCAACCTACGCGATCTTTTCTTGGGGGGTTATGTGAAATCTGGATCTGTGCAGGATGCCATACAGTCACTTCTTGCTGCACGACGGTCCTCTAGTCAACCCATAGCTTTCCACCATTGGGGAATGGGGTCAGTGAATGTGTGATTCATCGGTGCTGTCCGCTTTTTCTTACCGGTACCAAGCACTTATCATACTTATCTGCTTGTAGCTCGCTGTCGTCATTTATTGTTGTTGTTTCCCGCCTTCGGTCTACCCAATGCTCAGCCCATTCTCACCTGGGTTTTGCGATATTCTGCCCTCATCTTATCATGAAATACAGTAGCTGACGTTGTCGAATGTTATGTGCATCGAATCAAGACCCGTGATATACATCACAAAAATGACAGTATGTGTGACATGTTTTCAGTTAAGAGTCGGCCATGAACAATATTGTATTGCCATTGCCCTACAATCGGATGTTGGAATTTGCAAATGTTTGCCAGGCGAGGAAGGACTGGAAACAGGAGCGGTAAGAGAGCACCAATGCGCGACCGTCAGAGCATGCAGGGAAGAGGCATCATCGACGGCAGTGTCAATGACCAACAACGATCATGGGCGAGAACCGCGGGGAACGTCGAGAGGAATGGAAGGTAACGCAGTGGGGTGCGATGAGACATAGATGCATAGTTGGCGGTACTCGTCCCCAGTTTTTTTTTTTTTTCGATTCCATATGTGTGCGTCTCGGGGTGCAGAGCCCCACGTAGCACTTCATGTCTGTGCGTTACATGATGTTGTGTCTACGACTATGGTGATATGACTCTTTGAAATATAATCCTGTTAGTACTAAGCTTCCAGCGGCCACTGAGGCAAACGGCGAGCGCGAAAATTTGCGCCAGAAACCCTAGTTTGGGATGTCGCCTCTACTGGGCGGGCAGGTGAGTAGAATGCTGACAGGTGTGTCCCCAGTTTATTTAAAAGGGACTGCTAATTAATGTAGAAAATAGCATCGTCTTCTATTCGAAGTCCCTCGCGCAGTCCCACTCGATGATTTAGCTTCACACATGAGGGATTGAACGAACTCGAGTCCGCTTGTGTAGAAATTGTAGTATCCAGTGATAAAAGCCGTACAATGTGATGACACAGTATGTAATACAACACAAAAGCATCAAGTCGATAGCAGAGTTGAAGCAGCATCAGCGCGAAAAAGCGTCCTTAAAAAAACAAATTCGCGCAAAGAACGACGTAGCAATGGGCAGTTATGCAAAAAAAAAAAGCGCTCTAACACCGACACCACCTCGATCCGTACAGATTCGTTATCGCGGACAGATCAATATTCCCCGCGTAGCCCTCGTCCGGGTATGGCCCATCAACGTTGGTCGGGTTGCGGTGCCTATCTTCGCGCCACAGCGAAGGCGTGTCGATGATGCGCCCGACGACGTCGCTGAACGCCTCCGTCACGCCCTCTGCCGTCTTGGCGGACGCCTCGACGAAGAGGCACCCGTTGCGCGCCGCAAAGCCCGCGCCCTCCTCCGTGGACACCACTCGGGAGCTTTCCTAGAGCGATTGCGCATCAGCAAAGGCGGGCCCGCACAAAGACGCGAACGAGGAAAAGTTCCCCGTTACATACCATGTCTACCTTGTTTCCGACGAGGATCTTGACGATGTCGGACTGGGCGTGATCTTCGAGCTCCTCGAGCCAGCGCGAGATGCCTCGGAAAGACTCGCGACTCGACACGTCGTACACTATATATATATATATATGCGCGAGCGCGGTTTCCCCGCATCGACGGTAAGCCAAAGTTAGTTGAGAAGAGACAGGAAGAGCAGCATGAGGGATAAACTCGTACCAAGGACGACACCCTGCGCACCGCGGTAGTACGACGCGGTGATGGTGCGGAAGCGCTCTTGGCCTGCGGTGTCCTGCAGCAACGGTACGAGTACATATACGCAAGAAGAAAGACAAAACGCGGGTCAAAAGCTCCGCGGAGGCTCGCACGACTCGAGGAAGTCAAAAGAACGCACCCATATGCTAATCTTGACTTTCTGCCCATTGACCTCCATCCTGGAAACCTAGTGTGCATACGCCCAACACATTCCCCAGAGGGAGGGAGCCAATGCAACCGCACGCGCACGATGTCAACAACAACAAACGAAAGAGTGAGCGAGGGAGAGCGGTGGGGGGGTGGCAACAAACGCACCCGAAAGTCGACGCCGAGTGTGGGCGTCGCCCTTTCCTCGGGAAACCACTGCCGATCGCAGAAGCGGAGCAATAGGCTGCTCTTCCCGACGGCCGAGTTGCCAATGAGGATCACTTTGACATTGACGAACTCTGGCGGTGGCGGCAGGAGCAACAGCGGCATGGAGTAGTGCTAGCGCTAGTAGCAGTGATTGAAAACGCGGTGCTTTTTGGTGATAGTAGTGTCGTGCGAGTTTCCACGCACGGAGACGATGTGCGATATTAGGAGAAGTGTATTGGAAATGCGTCACGGTATGTTGAATGTGGCTGGGCCGCGGCGTCAACTGAATTGAACGAGCATCTTTAGCGCTGAAACCACACGAGTACTGTCTTGCCATAGTTTGCCCCGGCGTGTCGAACGGTCCCAGGGAGATTGTTCAAGTTCAAGGAGGATGTGCTAAATACGACCAACCGCGCTGTCTGAATGATATTCCAGCCAGGCGCCGCTGAACTGGATCATGGCACGTAAGTGGCACGTATCTCTACCCTCCACACTTCAGTTCAAATATCTTTGTTCAAATTTGAAGACATTCGAAATCTGCAAATCGGTTCGATCCCTTACATACCTTACTACATGTGGCGCGCGCCGTGACGGAATGAGGTCAAAGACAGTCCCAGGCACTGCAGCATGCCCTTTCAAGTTTGTGTCTGTATGTCACTTTTGTAGAGATTGTTTTTGTAAAGTCCCCTTTTCATATCGCTTCCCACCACCACTAACTGATTTCCCCTTCCACCAGGTAATTAGTATACTCGCATCATACATGCCGAAAGCTTCGATATTTTATTGCGATTGCGAGAAGTACTGCAAAGTGCGAAAAGAAGTGTCCCGCACAACATTCTACAATCACAAGAAGTTTCGTGACCCTTTGTCGCATTTCTCCCCACGCCTTCAGGCGTTTCTTAGAAGCTTTGATGGACCGAATTCGTCTAATACTGCGCATGCATCGACGTCCAACACTACACAGCGATATCACCGCCTTTCTTCTAGGGAATCCGACCGAACTAGGGAGGCCGCTGCTTCTCCCCCAATGAAGCGATCGCATCTGTCTGCCGGTGTGAGCGACACCACGAATGAAAGGGCCCGGATGGAGGTGCGTGTTTTGGTCGCATATACTCAATCCATACCCCTGATTCCCCTCTCTGGCATATCAGGAGTATGATACTCCAGGACATGGGGATCATGTATCTCGCGATGATGGCCCTGGCAATACTCCGGATATTTGCAGTGCCAACCGCTACCATCCCGAGTCGGGCAGGTCAGACATTTGCAATCATAGTCTGCTGCAACAACAGGACATGCTCCCTCCCTCTTCCTACACCACCAATCGCACCCTTGGTCCGCACGGGATTCAATCAGGTGATATCGGCCGGGATCAGAGGGTCATTCATCCTGATGCTCTCAAAACAATGATAGCGTTCATAAAGGCCCTTCAAGAGGCCTCGTTGGATGGTTCTACAGTTGTCTTATCTAGAGAGGCACTCGTACGCCTTCGAAATCCACCTCAAAATCTACCTAGGCACTCTGTGGACGACAACGCACGACTGGCAACCGATCTCCATCTAGGAAAACCTTCAGAGGCGACATACGAATTGAATCGAGCCATTTTCCTGCGTTGTTATCCGGACACGGATATCCCTACCTATCACAAGGCAACTCGACTTGTGGCGGACATTACCGGCGTAGAGTCCGTCGTACACCACACGCGCGTCAACTCCTGCCTTGAATATACTTCAAAGGGGGAGAAAAGAGCAAGTGCACACGAGCCCGCGCGCTGACGTCGGTGCCAGAACCCAACGCCCCGACTCGGATGCCTTTCATCGCCCTCGCACGCCTTAGCGTTTTCTTTCAAAACTTCTTACGTTCCGTCAAGGATCGAGTGTAGTAACGTGGGCCCTGTTTATTGTCCTGGCTGGCCAGTGTGCCACCAGTGCTCGTCCCAGTTTATAAATGGACTGCTAATTAGTGTAGAAAATGACATCGTCTTCTATTTCGAAGTCCCTCGCGCATTCTCACTCTTTCATTAGGATGACCTAGCCTCCCATAAGGGATCGAACGAACTCGAGTCCAATTGTGTAGAAATTGTAGCACCTAGTGATAAGAGCCGTACAATGTGATGGTACAGCACGTAATACAACACAAAGCATTATGGTAGTCGATAGTAGATAGTACAGAGATGAGCGCTAGATGAGCATCAGTGAAAAGGGCGTCCCCTTAATCAATGTGGCACGGGCCATCACAAACTCCTCTAACACAGACACCCACTTGATCCGTTCGTTATAGAGGGCCGATTAATGTTCTCCGCGTTGCTCCCGCCCAAGTATGGTCCAACAACGTTGATCGGGCTGCGGGGGAAATCCTCGCGCCACAGCGAAGGCGTGTCGATGATGCGCCCGACGAGGTCGCTGAACGCCTCCGTCACGCCCTCTGCCGTCTTGGCGGACGCCTCGACGAAGAGGCACCCGTTGCGCGCCGCAAAGCGCGCGCCCTCATCCGTCAGCACCTCTCGGGAGTCTTCCTAGAGCGCGCATATGAGCAAACGCGAGCAGTTGTTTGCGAGGAAAGAAGGAAGGGAGGAGGGCGAGGGGGGCACAAAGATGTGAAGACGTGAATGGACAAGTGCCCGTTACCTTGTCTACCTTGTTTCCGACGAGGATCTTGACGACGTCGGGCTGGGCGCGTTCCTCGACCTCCTCGAGCCAGCGCGGAATGGCTCGGAACGACTCGCGACTCGACACGTCATACACTATATATATATATGCGTGGCGTTTTCCCGCATCCGCGGTGGGCCAAAGTGGTTGAGAAGAGACAGGAAGAACAGCATGAGGGGAAAAGTCGTACCAAGGACGACACCCTGCGCACCGCGGTAGTACGACGCGGTGATGGAGCGGAAGCGCTCTTGGCCTGCAGTGTCCTGCAGCACAGCACGAGTACATACACGCAAGAGGAAGACAAAATGCGGGTCGAAATCTCGGTCGAGGCTCCCACGGCCAAGTTAAAAGGGCGCACCCATATGATAATCTTGACCTTCTGCCCATTGACCTCCCTCCTGGAAACCTAGGGTGTGATACGCCCAACATATCCCCCAGAGGAAGGGATGTCGATGCAACCGCCATTGCACCACGCGCACGGCGTCAACAACAACAAACGAAAGAGTGAGCGGGGGAGGGCATTTGGGGGTTTGGCAATAAACGCACCTGACGCTCGACGTTGACGTTGGCCCTCGCCCCGTCCTCAGGAGACCACTGCGGATTGCAGAAGCGGAGCGAGAGGCAGCTCTTCCCGACGCTCGAGTCGCCAATGAGGATCACTTTGACGTTGACGAACTCTGGCGGTGGTGGCAGAAGCAACCGCCGCTGCGGGGGCGACCGCGCGGGAGGAAGCGACGACCGATCCGTGGGTGCTGGAAGCAACTGCGGCGTGGAGCCCATCCGTCGTGGTGAACAATGGTAGCGTTAGTTGTAGTCACCGAAAATGCGGTGATTTGTGTGCTAGTAGTGTTGTTGTGCAAGTTTCTACGCGTGGAGGAGACGACGTGCGATATTAGGAAGTAAACTGTATGTTGAGGCGTGGGACTGGGCGAGAAGTGTGAGTGAGGTGAGCCAAGGTGGGGCGATGGCCATGCTGCCCTGACGCCACAAGCACGCAGCATCAAGCGCAGCATGCCCCGGCGCACGATCTACGGCTTCTACCACGATTCCCAGGGAGACTATTCAAGTTTAAGGGAGGATGCAAGGATGTGCTGAATACAAATACCACGCTGTCTGAATGATATCTTGGCCAGGCGCCGACTCGGATCATGGTACGTATCCCCATCGAGCCTCAGGCTACCGTATCCTCAAAGTAGTAAGGTAGGGAGCACCAGGAACCAGCACCCCCTTATGTAAGCTGAAAATGCTTGTTCATGCACTCCCTTCTCCTCTTCCTCATCATCACCAATCCCTAATATCAATCCTAGGAATGGTAGGTGTGATCCATAGCTACAGTTTGTAGGAATTTTTTTTTTTTAAAAGTGTATATTGAAGGAGAAGAAGCAAAAATACATGATTTGCATTATAAAGCCTATTTATGTGTGTTTAAGTTCAAATGGCCAATATTTTGAATTTTATTGGGTTTGGATCCAACGATTTTGAAACATCACGTGCACAGTCACACGACCACATGTGACCAACATGTGACCAACACATGACATTGTGCGGTCATTGAAGTGAAGGAATACAGAAGACATTGATTCCTTGTAGAAAAACAGCCCTGGTTTTGCACATATGTATCTCAACATTGCTCATAAAATATATTATGGATTGTGATATGTATGCTGGAGAACAACTGCCCACTCCAAAATGTTTTTTGCTCTTACAGAGCACCCCCAACCCCGACATTTGAAACATTACATAAGCATTAACCCTAGGGTTAATGCTTACATAAACGGTGCTGGTTCCTGGTGCTCCCTACCTTACACTCGCTCAATGCATGAGGTAATAATGCATAGGATTTCCCACGTTCTCAATGTAAATAAGTGCTGGTATTGCATATAAATTCTCATAATGCATAGAAATTTGACCCCGTTATGAGCAAGTGTACTGTAGTGACTTCATAAAGCTAGTCGCTGCGCCCTGCGATAAATGTTTTTTTCTTTTTCACTCCTCATCCCCTCGCTCCCCTCGTTCCTCGAGAATGCCCGCGAACGCTGTAGCTGAGAACGTGTTCGGAACCATGGGTCGGCGTGCCGTTCCACCCTCCACGCAACCCCCAAACACTTTTAAAACTCACTCGCTCCTCATCCCCGGCAGGTGCGATCTTCTGGACGGTGCAGCTCATCCCGCAGCTCCTCAAAACCTGGCGCACCAAGTCCACCCAAGGGCTCTCCCCCTGGCTCGTGTAAGTAGCAGTCAAAAACTTTCGCTCGCCCTTCTGCTCCTCCGATTGCCGAATTGTGCTGACAAGGAACTGAACGAAACTGCACGCCCCCAACGGGTCGACTCGACCTTGCCACCAGTTTCCTCTGGGGCGTCTCCGCGCTCCCGCTCGGCGTCTATGTGATCGCACAGGACCTGAACGTGCCCCTGATTGTGCAGCCGCAGCTCTTCGGCCTCTTCTCGCTGCTCTCGTGGTGCCAGTGCCTGTACTACAGCACTGCGCGCTCACGCACATGGTGCATCGTCGTACTCTGCAGCACGCTAGTGCTCTGGGGCGGGCTCGAAGCCGCGCTGGTATTCGCTCTCCGTGTGAGTGTGCTCTCTCTCTCCCTCCCTAAACCAGTCATGGTTTCGTATCGGGAGGAAGGGGAGAGCGTCTTCTTTCACCCTCTCTTTTTTTTTAGCTTTGCTGAGTGTAGGCGATGGATGTGTGTGACGCGCGCGTCCCTCGTTCGTGTGTATTAGCCCGCGTACAGGCGTGGAACGCCCGCAGGCAAGACCGGCGTGCGCTTCTTCGGCATCCTCGGCTCGGCCCTGCTCTCCATCGCTCTGATGTGAGTTGTGAGTTTTTTTTTTTTTTTGTAAGTCAGGTCATGGCTGACGAGTCCGCAGACCTTTGCCTTCCATTCCATTAAAAAAAAACCCCCATGTTTCCCCGTTTTTTTTGCACGACCTTGTTTTGTCTGCCGCGCCACCGAGAGTCCGCAATTTTATGAGATCTACAAGTACCGCGCGGTTCTCGGCATCTCGCTCACATTCATGGCCATCGACCTCCTCGGCGGCGTCTTCTCTATCCTCTCGCTCGCCTTCAAGCACCAGGTCGACGTGCTCGCGGCTGTCGCATACTCCATCGTCGTGGTTCGTCTCACGGGCTACTTTCTCTGAGTAGCATATGACATTTCCTGCTGCGTGTGAATTCTAACAGATCATGGACGGTCTCGTGCTCGTGTTGGCTATGATCTTCAAATTCAACTCACGCTTCAAGGGAGGCGCGCAGCGTAAAACGCAGAGGTCATGCGATCAGGCATGCGATAGTGGCGCATTGACATCAGTGGTGCCTGCAACTGGAGTGCAGGATAGCAAGGAGAAGGATCCTGGGAAGAATCATAAAACACCTATGATAGTGTAACCAACGCACTAGCTACGAACTTATAGATGTTGTAGAGGGTATTGTCACTGTTAGCAGGGCTACTTGTGCCGATAAAACCAAAAACGGACTACAATCCTTCCAAGCAGCACCTGGCTGGCGTGATCCCAGTGATACCACCACCTTGACCACCACCCCTTCCTGCTGAAAAGTTACAACTCCCGATAAGACCAAGACCCTCAACTGCACACTTTCGGAGCAGAAAATGGACTCCTCCCTAGTGATGCCACCACTGAGTAGTAGGAGTATTTCCCTCAGATGTGATGTGGAGGACCTGCTGCGGTCGGTTCCTGTCCCACATGCCTTCTACAAGCTGCTGCGTTGCACGCAAATAAACCAAAAAAACAGCTTAACTCCAACACCTGCTGCTTGATCCCTGCCCGCGCCGTATTGAGGTCAGATCCAATTTCTCCGAGCTGCTCGTGTGCGGCGGTCCATCACTGCCTGGACTGGTAACCACGCCGTCCCTGCGCGGCGGCTCGGGCTGCTTCTCCCCATGCGACGGCAAGATCACATGGACGACGCGCGCGATCACGTCGTTGATCGCCTCGCTCACGCCCTCCCCCGTCTTGGCGGACACCTCAGCAAAGAGACATCCATTCCGCGCCGCAAACTCGGCGCCCTCCTTCGTGGGCACCTCTCGGGAATCTTCCTGCAGTTTGTACGTGTTAGCGAGGGGGGGGAAGGGGTGGGCAGTTTCTCGGGAAAAGGGTGGCGGGAGAGGAGTTTGGGAGGCCCCGTACCTTTTCCAGCTTGTTGCCGACGAGGAGCTTGACAGCTCCCGGCGGCGCATGGTTCTCGATCTGCTCGAGCCATTGCGGGAGCGCCTGGAACGACTTGCGACTTGACACGTCGTACACTACGTACCGTATTGATGGTGTAACACATACGACACGACGTGACCGCGTGAGCCACCAGCACGGGGGCGCGGGAAGGGGGATAAGCGATAGGCGATAGACACGTACCGAGGATGATGCCCTGTACGCCGCGGTAGTACGGCGCAGGCATGGTGCCGAAGCGTTCTTGGCCCGCAGTGTCCTGCCACAGCACACACCGATAGCACACACCCCCAGAAATTAGACCTCTCTCAGCAGCGCTCTCTCAATCGCGAAAAAAATCAAAATGCAAACGCACCCACAATTGCACCTTGATCCTCCGCCCGTCGACCTCCGTCCTGTGCACCTAGCGTCATAACATGACACACATCACGTACGCCGTCAACGATTACAATCCGTCGGGGAGGGCGGAGAAAACGCCTGCGCACCCGAAAGTCGACGCCGATGTTGGGCCCCGGCCTATGCTCGGGGAACCACTCCCTCTCGCAGAACTGAAGCAAGAGGCTGCTCTTGCCCACGGCCCAGTTGCCGGCGACGACTAGCTTGACCTTGATGGGCTCCGGAGCTGGATCCGGCTGCGGCGGACTCGGAGAGGTCGTTGAAGTAAGCCACGCTATGGTGGCGCTGATTAAGAACGCGATGTTTTTCAGCGGTAATAGTGTTGGGGGCATCGAATTGCACGCGCGGAGGAGGGTGTGCGCGATATTAGGTTAAATATCAGGCCTAGGGAGTGGGAGATCGAGGAGGGGTATGCGTGTCTGTGGCGATGTGCCCAGCACCAGCGCTGCGCCGCAGCGACAGTAGTGGGCCGTGTACGGGCGCGCGTGTACCCGTGCACCATCACCATCATCAATATAAGGTAGGGAGCACCAGGAACCAGCACCCCCTTATGTAAGCTGAAAATGCTTGTTCATGCACTCCCTTCTCCTCTTCCTCATCATCACCAATCCCTAATATCAATCCTAGGAATGGTAGGTGTGATCCATAGCTACAGTTTGTAGGAATTTTTTTTTTTTAAAAGTGTATATTGAAGGAGAAGAAGCAAAAATACATGATTTGCATTATAAAGCCTATTTATGTGTGTTTAAGTTCAAATGGCCAATATTTTGAATTTTATTGGGTTTGGATCCAACGATTTTGAAACATCACGTGCACAGTCACACGACCACATGTGACCAACATGTGACCAACACATGACATTGTGCGGTCATTGAAGTGAAGGAATACAGAAGACATTGATTCCTTGTAGAAAAACAGCCCTGGTTTTGCACATATGTATCTCAACATTGCTCATAAAATATATTATGGATTGTGATATGTATGCTGGAGAACAACTGCCCACTCCAAAATGTTTTTTGCTCTTACAGAGCACCCCCAACCCCGACATTTGAAACATTACATAAGCATTAACCCTAGGGTTAATGCTTACATAAACGGTGCTGGTTCCTGGTGCTCCCTACCTTACGTCGATCTCACACAACTGCGCACGCGCAACTAAAAATGTACAGTCATCTTTATAGTCACGACGCAGGGCTCTGTGAAAGATAGAATGTAGATACGACAAGATTGTGGTGGTTTATTTCTAAGAGTACCAGGGGAAGTCATCTTCTGGCTCATCATCGTCCGGCTCACCGGGCTCAGGTTGCGGCTCGGGTTCCGGTTCTGGCTCGGGAGCCTCCGGACGGCATACGGCCGGCACCTCATAACCCTGTGGAATAGACGTCGTCAAAAATATGTAAGGGTCGGGTCGGGGTGTCATAGAGGAAGTAGTAACTCACGTCCTTGCGGATACCTCCGCCCCACGGAGTACGTCCGTCGACCCTCGAGTCTATGCCCAAACCCTTCTCGGCGAAGGCCAACCACAAATCACAGAAATTCTCCCCGCCTGTCAGGACCTGGTCGGCCTGGATGATCGCGTCACGGGATTCGATGAAACCCGGACGGCATTGCTGCAGCTTCATGGCGTTAAGCACGAGCTGCACTACCAAGGAATTGCCATGCTTCGGCACGAGTTGCGTTGACGCGTCTGTCGTACGGTAGAAGTCGCCGACGGGAATCGTACCATCTTCGAGGGGAAGGGCGGGAAGAGCGACTCGATGAAGCCGTGCTTCGCAATGAGCCGCTGAGAAACGACCCAAAGCATCTCTGCCCAGACCTCACCGATCGCGTGGACTCCCCAGTACCCGGGCTTGTCGAGTGTCTTGTACGTGGACGGATTGATGGTCTTGTTCTAAAAGAGAAGATCAGATGCCGGGAAGATGTAGGGGCAAGCAACATACAAGAGAGTAAGGGTAGTTCCGGATACCCTTATCTCGGTTGGCAGCCCAAGCACCCATGGGATAGTCCGAGTAAACAGCGTTGCTGCGAATTGTGGTGGCCAGGAAATCTGCATAACGACGTCAGCGCAGGGCCAAGCTGTACAAGGCCACACTCACCTCCCCAACCCTCGCCCATTCCGCCGCTTTCGCCCCATCCAAGACACCCGAGTTCGCAGGGCCACCAGTCAAGCGGATGCTGAGACCATGGATAACTCGTGAATAACGATACCAGCCTCGAGATCACCATCGCGGTACGGATTCGCCGTGTTCCAGAGGTACATCCTGCACCTTCCGTTCTGACCGTCCGGAGGTGTCATGAAATTCGCATTATTAAACCGGATCCATCTTGGGCGTTCGCGATTACGGCATCCCCTTCCTCACCACCGCGCCCGAAGTTGTGTTGCTGGAAGTTGCCGGATACTTCATCAAAGCCATATCTGGATATTCTTTATCACACCGATAGGGATGTGACCACGATAGGACATACCGGTAGTATAGATCATGCACCAGGTTGGAAGTGTAGAAAAGTTGGGTGACCGTGGTATTGATGTACTTCTTCGCCTCGTCCAGCGAGTCCGATTTGTTCGCAGGCTTAGGGTGATAGGTATAATTGAATATCAACTGCTTGCCGCCATCAGGCCGGTAGTTCTGAAGCCAGCTGTACTGTCCCTCCCAGTTCTCGTGTGCGAATACCTGCGAACGATTGAGTATAAGCTCTGAGGGACGAGGAAGGACATGCTGACATTGTTGCCAATGGTAGTGGTATAATTGGAGTATCGGCCCTTCTCTTAATGTTGGAGACAGTGGATCATTGGCAACGGAATAACGTGCCACCCAAGTGGGCTGGCCAGCGGATCAAAGTTCTCTTTCTCAATGGAGCGGGTCGCCCTCTGAAGGATCGTTGATGCCGAATGGGAAGACGTGGTAGGTGGCTGGTGGGCGCTGTGCGGGCTCGGAAGGGACAGGAGAATCCGATGCCCAGTCGACGACCGAAAGGATGCGATGGGGCGCCCGGCGGATACAACAGCCTCGTACCAGTTGTCTCGCATCTCAACCTCGAACTGCGAAATAGCTCAGAAGTTTGTAGGGGAGAAAAGTTTAGGAAAAGCTCACCCGCCAAGCCTGCGTGAGTATGGTCTTGTCACCATTGGGAAGCTGGATATAGACCGGCTTCGCCTTGACGGGAGAGACGGCATCGGGGACGTTATCAATCATCTCTACGGGGACGGTGGTATCATCGCCAATGAAATGGGACTCAAACCAGCTAGTCATGTTCTCGATTATCTGACCGTAGTTGCTAAGGATGTCCGCTACAACAGCGTCTTTCGGGGTGGCAGCAACCATGAACTGAAGAAGGGCGTCGCGCGGGTCAACGAGATCGTCAGGCTTGACGAATCCCATCTGTGCGAACTCATAAGGGGTGCGGACGTGCTCGCAGTTCCAGCGGTAAAGGCGTGCATGCGTTCAAGTGGCTCATCTTTGCGGGACGACCCAGACATGGTAACCTGATCGGCAGCAACGACTTGCTGCTGGAGTAGATTGAGACGCTCGATCACACTGTCTTGCAAAATGTCGCAAAACTCGGCATGAGGACCGGGAGTGGTCGGCTCATCCATGAGGAAGATACTGGGCACACCGCCACGATAAAACTGGGGGGCAAAATTAGCGCCTGGGGGCGGATACAGATATCCGGATGACGACGCTCACCGAGTCACCATACGAAATGACGGCGCCATCCTTCACATTGACATTGATGTCACCATCCGCGACCTCTATGCCATTTATCATCTGGCGGAAGAAGACGTGGGTGACACCGGTGGCCTTGTCAGTGTAAGAGTCCTTGCGCAAGGCAAAATCATTCTCCACAGAGAGTTGATCGCGGAGGACGGCCGAAACAAGGCTCCTAGCAACCTCATATGGGTCCGGAGAGAAGAAAGGAGGCCTCGCAGTGGAGAGAGGACTGGTGTGGAACTTGCATGGGGGTGCACGGGACCAAAGCCCATGGTCTTGCGACGGGTGATGTGGCCATCATGAGCAAGGGTGGAGCCCACCAGGCCAACGAGGCCAGCGAGGTCTTGGAGGATAAGCGCATGGGGGAAGGAGGAGAAGTCCCGATAAACCACCGACCGATGCAGGGGGTGGTTGATATAGAAAACAAGGCGATGAGACTGGGTAAGAGGCGGAAGGGCAGCAGGCAGCAGCCGAGCTGAACGGCACTTATCCGGGCCCGGCCCTCTCCAGCCGCACGTTCCCACGGTGCTTCGCCTTCCCTTGAGTCCCAAACTCAAACAATTGCTGCCGTTGCCGTTCAGTCGTCCGTTTTCTCTTATCTTTCACGAGATACCTAGGTATGCTTCATCTCGCCTTATCAGGTGTTCTCCTCCCTGATCTCAGTCCTCCAAATACAGCCGCGCGTTTCCTGGCGCAGTGAATCTGCCACTTTTTTCAAGTCCGCAGCTAATATTACCCTTCCCTGCATGTCGTGTGCTGACAACTATTGCAGCGTGTCAATCCACTCTTCTGCCCCATCGTTTCCCTTTCCTCCCCACTGCATACACCATGTTGCCTAGGCCAACTCTTGTTCTCGCGGGAAACCGCATATATGCTGCATTCCATGCCGCGGTGGCCCGTATGGACAAGTCTCTCAATCCACGAGACAACATTCGACGGTTGCAAAAACACCCCTTCGCCTTATCTGACCTCGTCTACCTCATCCATATCTTCAATTCAGCATTCTGGCTCGTGATTATGCGGGTACCTGGTTTCCCGATCAAGCTCCTCATCCCCATCCTCCACATCGGCCTCCTCCTTGTCCCTTTCACTTCCCAATTCTTCCTCCCCGCATTACCCGTCACAACCTATCTCATCACTTTTTATTCTTCTCAGTTCATCCCAAACAATCGCCGTCCTAGCATATACGTCTCTGTATTGCCGACCCTAGAGTCGGTCCTTTTCGGCGCCAACATCTCCGATCTTCTCACTCGTTATACACACCCCGTCCTAGACGTCATCGCATGGTTACCTTATGGTGTCGGCCACTTTACCCTTCCTTTCATCGTCGCCATCTTTCTCTGGCTCTTCCGCCTAAGCAAGTCCTCCACCTTTGGGGTTACGCGTTCGGTTGGATGAACTTCGTTGGAGTGGTGACACAAATCATCTTTCCGTGCGCTGCTCCATGGTATGAAGTCATTTTTGGCCTCACTCCTGCCGAATACTCCATGAAAGGCTCCCCTGGCGGGCTGCTGCGCATTGACAACCTCTTGCATAGCCACGGCTACACCGTTGCCTTCAGCAACTCCCCCGTCGTTTTTGGTGCCTTCCCCTCACTCCACTCGGCTTGTGCCACAATGGAAGCTCTCTTCCTCGCCCACTTTTTCCCTCAGGTAGCAACCTACGCCTGGGTCTACGCTGCAGTGCTGTATTGGGCCACGATGTACCTCACCCACCATTACCTCATTGACGTTGTCGGCGGTTCCTGTCTCGCCATCGCCTTCTTCTACATCTGCCTCCCCGATGACCTCAAGGGCCCACTCGCAACGGCTTCGCCCACCGGTGCGCTTGCAAACGGTGCTGTCCACGGCAACGGGCACGGTAATGGGCGCTCAAAGTACGAAATCTACGATATCGAGGAGCCTCACTTGGACGGCGACGGATTATCGTACGAACTCTCAAGCGACGCTGCGAGCGAGGAAGAGGACACAGGAATCGCCTATCGCTCGCCCGCACCTGCACCTGGGAGCGCTGGCAACGGAAACGACGCGACAGCGGCGATGCCGTTCGTAGGACCCGTCGCGAAGCAAGCCCGCCGCAGCCACAAGCACACAGCAAGCATTGCCAGCCTCATTCGCGCCGACGACCGCGTCGAGGATGGGTGGAGCCCAATCGGCAACGGTTCGTTCGTCTTCCCACCAACACCGACACGCTCGGAGCGTGAAGCTCGTGAAGCGTGGTGACGTGGGGCGTGCCACATGCTGGGCCGTGAGGCGAGCGGCATGGTTTATATAATACAATAGTAGATATACCACCTTGTGTATTTATTGTGTCCTCTTCCTCTCGCTCTCTCCACTCTGCAAACTCATCCTTGTCTTTCTTTTTTTCTTCTGGACCATGTCTTTCCTATCTGATAGCAGCAGCACGTCTAGCCTGTTCATGTCCTCGCAATCCACACTGTTAATTATACCAGTCTGGCGGGTTCGACACCCACAAAGCAATGTAACGGACGCGTAAGTGAATAGCACGGGGATATCACTGCTCTATAAATGGTTTTCCCGATCATCGCGAAAAGTCCGACTGGATGACTGGTTTCGCGACCGTGGACATCCCTTCGTCGAGACGCTAGCTAGCTGGGGGCTGGATCTTCGGAAACAGGAGAGGAGGGCAACCTCGTCCCATCGAGACTTGTCCTCCCATCTCTCCGTTTCCGTTCGATAGAGACCATAAACGGCCCAAGGAAGAACTTTCAACCGCTGGTAGTACGGCGGCCATCATTGGCCTCGCTTCGCCGACATCATCGCAGTTCCCGGAAACAGCTCGAGAGGCTTTGTATAAGCTTTGTACCTTGAGCACGCCCTGTGTCTGTTTTTTTTTCTTTTTTGAAATGGACACGATACAGTGATAACAATACATCAATTAACCCGGTCTTATCATATGATAGAAGCTGATGGTACATATCATAAATATCCAATATCTGAGCAACCCGCAGCCGCCGCCACCAGAAGCGCCAGAGCACCGCGCGTCCCCGCGGCTGCCAGCTGACGCGCTGACGAATGAGCGTCATCAAATGTCAAGCTCTCTGACCAGCTACGGTGCTCCGCAAATACGCCGTGTTACTTCCCAAGGCTAGGCCCAAAGCGTGCCCGAGGCTCGGGGTCCCAGTACCGCTGTTTCTTCGCCGGGGTCTTTTTAAATTTTTGTTCAGTTTCGACGTAAGCAACCACGGGCGCCCCAGGGTTGTTAAAAAAAAAGGAAAAAAAAAACTAAGACTAAAAGCTCGGAGATCGGAAGAGATCATATGATCAGAAGTTGTGGATGATGCGCTCGACGACGTCGCGGAATGTCTCGCGCACGCCGACGGCCGTCTTTGCGGACGACTCGAGGAAGAGACAGCCCATCTTGGTGGCGTACGCTGCGCCCTCTGCTGCGGAGACCTGGCGCATGTGGCACTGTTTTGGATGAGGATGAGAGGGCCCGCGTTCAGTGAATCAGTGATGATGATGATCAAAAGGAAAAAAAAAAAAGATGGCGTTTTTTTTGCTCACCTTGTCGGATTTGTTTCCCACGATCATCTTGATGGCGTGCTTTGGTGCGTGCTTGTTGCGCTCCGCGAACCACCATGCGATCGCTTCGAAGGAGGCGCGATTGGTCACGTCGTAGACTTTTTTTTTTTCGAGCGTCATGAACATGAATCCCCCTTTTTAGCATTTTTGACTCAGGGTGGCCAACGGCTTACGTACCGAGAATGATGCCTTGTGTACCGCGATAGTACGACGAAGTAAGGGCGCGAAGGCGTTCGTCACCAGCGGTGTCCTGTAACATCATCACCACAGCAGTGAGTTCGCGTCGAGTCCCCGAAACGGTGCCCACACGCACCCAGATATTGAGAACCACGTGGTTCCCTTTCACGTCCATCTTGTGCACCTGGAGAAAGTGTGAGCGCCGGCGGGTTCTTCAGCTTCCGAGTAGATATTACCAAAGTGTCCACGCCAATCGTTGGGATCTTCTCTCCCTCCGGGAGCCATCGCTGATCGGTGAAGCGAAGCAACAAGCTACTTTTCCCCACTGATTCTGTTCCGAGCACCAGCAACTTGATGCTAATCGGTTCGTTCTGCTGCGTGAACGTGCGTGTAGCGGGCATGAGTGATCGGAGGGGGTAACGAGTCGTGTCGAACGGATGGGGATGTGGGTAGGTTTCTCCAACGTTGGGAGAGGGATTTGGGAGGCAGATTATTATATACACAAAGGCTGCTGGTGCGTGGCAGTAGCAAAACGTGACGGTGTGCAACAACGCTGTCCCCCATGTGGCTCGAATGAAACACGAATCGATCGCCTGCTGAGTGGTCAAGCATAGATCACTATTGCGTGTCTGAAGGTACTGGCCAGGACCCACCAAAAGTATTCCTTCACGTGACTAAGATAATTCCCCTTTTGGTGTGAACCACTCGGACTTTGCAAGGAGGGGCGGTGCTGTACCTCAAGAAAAACAAAAGGGGTCGCACTGCGCCCGAAAATGTTTCGATCATGGAGTGTCGCCTTGCTTGTCGACTGTGAGTCGGATCTATTGAAACATATCGCCTGAAGACCTCCCGTATATGTGGACGCTGAACCGTGCTAGGAACGAAACAATAGTGTCACGGGGTTCAGCCGCTCAGGAGATTGAGTGAGGGAGGAACAGCGACAACCGCGGACGAGGAATCAACGGAGGCACTTCCAGCTCGGGGTACGTTGAAAGGGACTGCTGAGGCACAACGCCAGCTGTGCAATACGGAATGGGGATGAGTCACGCTGATGTTTCAATCAGCTGCCAGGTATCACGTCAATCACGAGTCTTGCAACTCAAATTTGCATCTCTTGCGCGTGCCAGGGACAATCTGACGATCTTGGCGTGTGCTAATTGTGTGAGTGACTATCCAGAGAGCCTGGCGCCCCCAGAAACACGGATAGTGGTTGAAACACCTGACTCATAGGGGCATAGAACAGCTCTCCAGCTTCTTTTCCCCAGTTGTGGGTTCGCAGAGCGTCAGAACCCAAAAACGTCGTGTGATGGCGCCAACTCTCGCCAACTGTCTTCGTCATCCTCAATTCGGTTGCAGGGGGATGGGTATCTCGATCCTCGTATAGGTCCCTCGTCAAGTACATCGGTGATCGATGTGGGTACACCGCCCGAACAGAGGTAGCTCCTTATGGACAGTTTCAGGATAATGTGTACGAATTGCATGGATGGAAGAGCCTCGAAACGACGCGTTGATATTGGTCGTTGGTCCTTCGTACCAAGATTGTTTACCTTGTCGCGGGTGTGGCGGTGGTTACCAAAATGTCTCAGTCCAAAGCGCCACGACGATATAGACAGCTGTAGAACGATTGAGACCATGACGCTAAGCCGCGGAAAACATTTCGGCGACGCACGACGCGGTTCAGAACGCGCAAGAGCAACCCATATCTGGAATCAGCGCTCGACACGCGTCTACTCAGAAAAAAAAAATGAGGTCCTAAATGAAATACAAAGACGCTAAACAGAATTGGGTGGAATTTGATGAGTATAGCAGATTTTCGTCATTATCTCCGAGGGTTGAGCATCAAGAGTGCCTTCTGATGGACATAGAGGAGACACAGCAAAAGTGGGATCTGATGTGATAGGCCATCAGCAGCGGAATGTCAGATGACATGAGATGAAAGTACTAGTAAGTAGTTTTAGTTACCGCATGCACACTACTAGGAGTCCACACAAAGCACCCAGCGGCGTGGTCAATCGAAAGGGACGTGAGAAGCGATAAGGTTTCGTAAGTGGTCTGGACTTGAGGTTACGTTGGATGAACGAGACGCGTTCCTGGGAAAGTTGGCATATCCCTCGGCTTGAATATCACCACAACGGTCTCCCATAGCCTGCTGCATGCTCGTTGTTGTGATGTTATCAGTGAGGTGTATGCGGCCATCTGTGGTCGTCGGGGTCAACTCCCAGAAAATGGCGACGTTTGCCACCCACCCGGCCCGGAGCGGATAGATAAGTGATAAGATAATATTACCACCCATCGCTCGTTTATGTTGTACAAGTTGACTAAGTCATGACGATGATGAGACACAAAATAGGTTTGACACGAGAAAGTGATCGAGATAATTATGGTCGTACATACTGTAGGGAAAAATATGAGCGTAAGGTAACCCTGAAAACCCTAGACAGGAAATGCGTGAAGGATGTTCGCGGCGGAAGAATCAAGAATGTGTTGGATGATCGATGGGCGACTCTGAATCTTCGGAGTGCTATGTGGCGCGGGTAAGAACTGTAGGGAATCCAGGTCTGGATGTGGGACCAGGCGCGACAGACAACTCCGAGTCCAAGACGCGTTCCACAGTATCCCGAAAGATCTCCCGGACGCCGACGGCAGTCTTGGCTGATGCCTCTATGAACAGGGCTCCCATACGAGCTGCATACCTTGCAGCTTCTGCGGTCGGCACTTGTCGCATATCGGCCTGCGTTTCATCACCTCTGAGCATTGTACGTATAAAGACCTCGGTGGAGACGGGAAAAGCACCTTATCTGCCTTGTTCCCGACGATAACTTTGATGGCGGACTCGGGAGCATATCTGCTGCGCTCTGCGAACCACCACTCCAGCTCTTCGAAGGATGCGCGGTTCGAGATATCGTATACTGACCGCCGCATTGTGCATCAGCTAGGGGTCTGGGGACTTGAGGGAATGGCATTATGACGAACCTAGGATGATCGCCCGTGCGCCGCGGTAGTAGGACGATGTGATCGCGCGAAAGCGCGCTTCACCCGCGGTATCCTGTCGCAACAGCACTTCAGAGTTCCTTGCTTTGCATCGCGCAGCTGCACACCTACCCAAATGCTCAAATCCACGTGTTTGCCCCTCACATCCAACTGATGGCTCTAAATGAACAACTTGTTAGCGTTGGCTCAAATCAGGAACAGGTCCCGGCCGTGGGCGCGCACCCAGTTATCAACCCCGATGGTCGGACGTACTTCACTTTCCGGTAGCCATCGTTGATCCGTGAAGCGATATAACAGACTGCTCTTTCCCACCGAGGCGGTGCCCAGAAGAAGCAACTTGACGTGGTACGTCTCTGATTGTTTCAAAAGCTTGTCGAGTGGCATGGCGGTGACCGAATGCGGGAGAAGTATTGTTCGTGGGGGCGAAAACGTAGCGTGAGAGTAGTGAGCCAAGGAGAGGAATGAGAAATGGATCACCACAAACGAAAAGGACAGAAAAACATGAGTCGCAAGGACGTCGGGGAGACGGTTTAAGTACTCCAACAGCGCGGAGAGCAAGTGGAAGGTCGAAACCCTTCACAGCGTGCCGAAAGTCATGAACCGAGAACAGCCTCGTAGAATGACCATAGGATCCACCGAATGCTCGGAGTTCACTTCCGCATGGGGCAACAGACCTGAAACGGAGCGTGAATCTTCGGGGCATCTTGTTTCGAGTACTGTGTCCGGGACTCAGGACGTGGTGCTGGAATTATATGGGTGGTTCATCTAGGCCGGTTCCATCCGAATCACATCTGATGATCGTTGTATGGTTTCCGGTTATGGTAAAGCACACCGGCTGTAGAAGCCTAGAAGGATCATAGAAATCATCATCGCCAAAACGATCAAAAGCAGTGCGCGGAGTAAGACAGCCCGAAGATCCGAAGCCAGGCGGCCATTGAGCGCTATTGAGCTTCGACAAGAGAAGACACTCCACCCAGCACATCGTTTGAACCGAGCTTCAGATTCCAGAATATCTGTATAGTACTGTTTATATATAACATAACGATAGTGGGTGGACCAGCCAAAACCACAGGATAATTCAAGTCACCAGAGGCAGGTAACGTACGCAAGACATGGGATGTCGTACTCCACAGGGTCATTGTCGTCATCGACGAGGTAGCGTTGGCGGCGATCTTTACGGAATATAGTCGGGAACTTGCACCGAGTCGGTGACGCGGAACTTGCCAAGGCACGGACACGTCGCTTAAAGGAAGCAAGAAGGCCACGTCGTCTGGACAGAGGGGGCGTCGCAGTTGTCGACCCGGCACTCGTACTCGCCCTATCAAACGGCTCTACAAGGACGAACCGAACGTGATCTTCAAAAGAATCGTGGTGCTTCACGAGTCCATCGACAAATGGTACTTCGCTCTTGAGCGGGGCCTCAAACAGTGCGATGGCGTCAGGAGAGTAAGGGGAAGGATACGATTCCTCGGATGAAGTCGATGGGAATGGGACGTGGCCATCGAAAGACAATTGAGGCGTGCCGAGCGACGACCAGGTAGATCTACTGCTCGAGTGGTGATGACGTCCGTTGGTCGTCGTCATTGGGTGTGAGAAGCGCGCAAGGAGGTTTGAGACGTGAACAGAAGAGTGCACGGCGTTCTGACTTCCGGAACACTTCTCTTGGCGGCGGCGGCGACGACGAGAGTGATACCGTGGGTTTCCGGACGAAGAGTGCCTGGAAGACGCTGTACCACGAGGATGTGGGGGGTTCGGAGTGTCGGAACCGTCGCCGTCATGTCGAGACTCAATTTTAGAGTACGTCTTGCGTGCGTCGAGAAGATGATTGCTCCGCCAGCTACTAGTAGGAATTGTGCGGGACGACGGTAACCTACGCACACTGGCACTGGCTCCGAGTCGGCCCACGAGACGTGTTGCGGTGGAACTGGACTTTGAGCGGGGTAGGCAAGGATCCCGCTGGGAGAGTACAGCGGCTAATTTGTCATTCACCCGGCTGTCCGGCATGGGCGTGAGGTGAGACGTGGCGACGCCAGCACCTGTGTTGTGACGTTCAGACTGATCCCCCGCAAGAAGGAAGCCATGCACCCGCACCAGAATAGCTTCTATGCTCTCCGCGCTCATCTGAAGACGTGAAGCCTCGCTGAGCGTCGGGATCACTCAGCGACGTACTAGAGGCAATCATTGAGATAGTCGTTTCACTGTGACATGTAGAACGGGTCATTATAGGCATGGGGAGGGGGTGTGATGCTTCATCGTGGCAGGAGGCCCGCACAGTATATATATGAAAACTTCATGCAATATATAGTAAGACGCGGCAATCCCCTTGACTGGTTGCTGTCAGCTAGTGCTCGGCTAGGCAAAAAAGTAGGGCGGTAAATTTGAGAAACCCGTCAATAGAGACGGATGCGGAGCTTAGGAAGGGAATGACTCGGGATATTTCAATGACGTACAATATCGGTGAAGCACGCGGACAGCACGCTGGTTGCGTGCGACTCCCCTCTGATCGTAGAGGGAGAGGGAGTGGAGTCTTTGGCATAAAGGTGCGGGCCGCGGCGCTGTCAACATGTGTCATACTAGTACTAGTGCGTACTAATCCGAGTCGATACAGTACTAATCATTCAAGCCTCCAAGCTTGTTTGACCGAAACGTCTGCTCTTTGCTGACGCCTTGACTTACAGTACAGTACCCGTCCCCGTCAATGGGGCAGATTGGCGGATTTGCAAATTGGTGCATTACAGAATCCGAGCTAATTTTTAGTCAGAATTCGCCACTGCAGGTGGGAGCGTTTGGTTTAAAGGTTGAATACGTTGATTGGGCATGGCAACTACAGTAACCGCTTCGCTCATATCCCGTATGTGATGGACTACAGATATGGGACCACACCCTGACATCAGGGCAGCAATATCAGTAACCAGCTCTCAGCCGCGTTTCGTAAGATAAGGACGTAGGTCTCAGAGGTGTGTAGCAACATTGTCCTAGCTGGTACTGCTAGCAGTTGTAACGACCCCATATCTAACGGCAATCTAACGGCAGAAAAAACAACAACCACCACCACCACCACCACCACCACCATCACCATCACCACCACCACCACCGCCAACACCACCGCCAACACCACCACCACCACCAACACCAACACCACCACCACCACCACTACCACCACCACCACCACCACCACCACCCGGGTCTGATGCAGGGTCGGGCTTCTGCGTGGGTGGCAGCGGCCCGCCAAGTCGAGGTGTTCGTGGCGTCCCGCCTGGGCCAGATCGATTGGGACCAGAAGACTGATTTGTAGGCTCTCCTCTGCGTGACTCCGGTGGTCTGGTCGCCCATGGTTTTGATTCTGGCGCGGCTTTATTTTGTTCCGGCAGCCTACTTTCACTCGGCCGACCGACAGGCTCTAGTGGAGGCGACTGTACGATGGCGTGAGCAAGTTGTTGTGGGGGAGTGTTGACGAGCGGATGAGAAAGCTTCATGAGACTTGGCTGAACCGTCATGAGACTTGGCTGAACCGTCATGAGTGTTTCTTTCACAGGGGTTTCTGGTCCCTTTGATGGGTTGCCATGTAAAGTGTACAACGGAGACATCCGGGAATCACGCGAAGTATTCTTCTGCCGCGAGTGTGATTGCTTGACTGGGCCTACAGGTTGTATGGATGGGTCAACCCGGCTAGAAGAGGGTACCGCATGATATGACTGAGTATGGTCCCAGGGAGAGGCTGCTGCATGAGCGTTATATCCTGGGGGAAGAAGCACTCGCTTTAGTTCTCCGGAGGGGACCATATGAACAACTTCGCTAGGAGATACCATACCTTTATTCTCAGCTTGAGTGTGAGGCAACACTTGACCGTGCCCGTAAGATGCCTCGGAATCACCACCGCTCCAGGGATCGCCTGCCCGACTGTATGACGTCTTGAATCCTGCTGTTGATTGAGTGGTAGAATTACCAGATGGCTGCTCCACGCTAGGTCTCTTTGAATTCGCGTAGTCGTGAGGGTGAGTTGCTGATGCATGGGGATAATGACTCCCTGCGCTGTGATCACCCGGAACGCTGAAGGAAGTATCGGCACCCTTATCACGTCGTGTTTGCGTAGATGGGGCATTTTGAATGGGAAGTGGATGGCCGGGGTGGGCCAATGGCGAGGCGCCCACAGGACCCGCCTTGCTCTCGAGTTGCGCCTCTCGAGAAGCTCTGGATGCAAAATCATCGGATGACCTCGGATAGGATAGGGGCGGTGCACTGGGGCCGTGTGGACTCCTTGTTCCTTGTGTCGGTGCCGTACCGGGGGCGATTAAACCTTGATTCGAAGGCACCCTAATAACGTGCTTGGGTTCGCTCGTTGACGATAAAAACGCAGGAGGAGGCGGTGCGATGTAGCCTTGCGTACCACCCAAGGGCGATGCTAAAGCCGTAGACTGGCCGACTTGTCTTCGAGGGTCACCGGTGGCAGGGAGATGTGGTGCGTTGACATCGTACGCGCCGGTGGCACTAGAGGAGTACGCCCGTTCCATGGAGCTTCCAGGGGGAGGAGCATTCGGGTAACGTGCGGTATCCGGAGCATGACCACTGGTAGGGTTTGGCTCGGCCTTACGGCGAGGGGCGGTGCCTGAAGGTGTAATAGAATCATCTCGATTGGTCGCGCGTTCATCGTACACCGGTCCCCGCTTTCGCACCTTGTCCGAAGTCAGTTCATCTGTTGGTCGCTTAGCTTCACGATCGATTCCCTCGATTCCTTGAATGCGGGAATTGTCCTTGTCCAAGCGACGCGGGTCAGGTGCTGGGTGGGGCCGGGAAGGATGCCCTACTGGGGGAACGGTCGGGTGTGGTTGTGAATGCTGCTTGAGTGGTGCAGCTGAGGGGTTTGCATAGCGTGTCTCTTCAGCGTAAGCTTTTGCATTGCGTTCATCATAAGGGCGTGATAAATCGGATGGAGCTTCCCCATATCGGACCTGGGGTCCACCTGGATGTGTGCCCTGCGGTGCCTGCATCCGAATGGATGCCGTCTTCGTTAATGCCGGTGCTGCAGGAGACGGGGAAGGAGACGTGGAGACGTTCTGTCGGTTCAAAGATGGTGGGGGATAAGTGAAGGACTGGGATGACGACTGGACGGAAGGAGTGCGATCAAGTTGTTGCGCGCGGGACCTATTCTCATTTCTGTCACGATGCGGGTCCGTCTGGGGAAGGGGAGACCGATCGCTCTTCCTCGGCGCTTCCATTCTAGGAGGGCCAAAGGAAGCGTCGCCACGAGTCTCCTGTGATGTCCGCGCAGACGGTGCGTTCTGAGATGGGGGAGGAATCGTTGCAGGACTCGGTCACGTTGTCGGTTGAATGGAGCTCACCGATAAGGTGGGGCCAGGGCTCGTTACAGCCTCATGTCGACCAATTCGGCTCTGAGCTGGTTTCGCGGCCGATCCACCGGATGGGTTGGAGTAGGAAGCGGGGTGTATAGCAGCACTTTGAGAGTTGCCTGCACCAACAGGGGGCTGCGGCGAAGGGTCGGCGATGAGAATCGCCCGTGCACGCGCAACTGGGGAATGTGATGCGCACCTGACTGCCCCGAGGCCGTGTGTCGGCCTCAATCTCGGGACCACCGATATCTTTGCGGCTCGCTGTCGTTTGACGACTACTTGAGGCAGTCACCGGAACAGCGGTCGCTCGATGATCCCCGAGATGAGCTTCCCTGGTCCGCGACGGTTGCACGAGGCCAGCTCCTGTAGCATCGACCGGGCGACGGACAGAAGTTGCATTCCTATCGGCAGGTGCATAAGGTGGCTGCTCTTTCCCTGTCGTCCCGTAATGAAATTCCGGATCCATAAATCCGCTGTTGTTCCTGGACATACCTGTATACTGTGGCACAGCGGCTGGGTACTGCGAAGGAGGGCTAGACCTCAGGCTAGGACCGCCGAATGTAAGTGATGGATCTGGGGGAGCATTTCCTGGCCGGGGGACAGATTTTTTGGCATGCATGAGTGAGAGATAGGTTGAACGAATGAATTTGCTATGATATGAAGGTGAGAAGGGCGGTATAGCCGGCCTGGCTTTGAAAGATTGACGCGCTACGCCCGATGCCCTGCCGCGTGTATTTCCCGAACAGCCGTACACAGTGAGGCTATCCCACTTCTCCAAAAAGGGCTAATTTGAAACAATTAAAATTCCTGCCCTGGAGCGCGAGCCTGTGGGGAGAAAATCTAGGAAACAGCGTCGGGGTTTATAGCGCGCTTTACCCGATGTAAACAGGGTCGCGAAACGCGTTTAGTGCACCCATTCCTTGCATTATTGTTCTATTGGCAAAGTAGATCGTTCTAGAGGACATGGGGACCAGGTGTGACAGCATTCCTATGTTGAGCAAGTGCAGTGGTACCTTTTTCGCACAAAGGCACGCACAGCACGTTCGAAATGGAAATGTCAGCCTCGTTGTTTGTGTGCGTGACGGTCGTCTGACTTGTGACCAGAAGTGACACGAAGCTATCACAGCATATGGATTGATTCAAGGATTGATTGCGCCCGGTGCTCCGGAAATACCGGTTGAAATAGGGGAAGGAAATGTGGCCATCAACTGAACGAATGCTGTGTTTGTCGTCCTGGCTGCTGGCTGCATTGGACCAGATAAAAGATCGTCGAAACTCAGTCACGCATGATTATCATGAAGCTGATGTGGATTGTCACAGGTACACAAGCGTGACACGAAGCGAAGTGGAGCCGCAAGCGCTGGGCACTGCTGGGGCTGTCCCCGCATCGCAAGCGAGCGCGAGGTTGGACGATCCTCCAATGAGCCTCCTAGCAATATGAAAAGCACTGCCTGGGACGAGGCGGTATGTTGCATAGCATGCCAGCTAGTGCCATATAAGCTGTCTGCAGGCGCATCGCCTTGCTTCTCGAGTACGTACCTTGGAGCTTGGGCGTGGTCCGCTTGTCTTGCGTGGCGCACAAGGTGGCGCACGCTCTTGTAGCGCAGGACTTTCACATTGTTTGCTCCTCTTGGCCTTGTTTTCACCTAGTGCAAAGGGAAACGACGTCACCGGAACGAACAAGGGATTATACATAGACGAGATTGACTTCAGTTGTATGATGAACGTTGAAACGTTGTTGAAAGGGAAAATTTACGACTCTGGGCCCACGCTCAGGGTGATCAGGCTTCGGCCCGGCCACGCGACGGACTTGCTTTCTTTCACCTGTTATTTTATTGATACTTCACGCGTTCCTGTAGGTCTTTCATACATTGTCCCAGCTAGTGATGTCTAAAGGCAAAAACAACAGCCACCACAGCAGCCACCACAACAACAACAACCACAACAACTACCACCACCGTCGGGTGGCTTCTGCACGGACTGCACGGCTGGGGGGCACAGCAGTGGCCCTCTATGTCCGGGTGTTCAAGTTCGTGGCATCCCGCCTGGGCCGGCTCGACCGCGGCCGGTTGGTTTGGTCCAGGTGGCCCTGTCGGCTGGTCTCTACGCCATCCTGGAAGACCACCATCGGGTGTTCTCGACGACCCACGCCCTGGTGAACCCAATGTGACATTTGGTGGTTCTCGTTGCTGTCCTCCACGTGGTCTGGTCGCAAATGGTGGTTTTGGTGGCGCAAAACTATGTGGCTCCGGCAGCCTACTTTCACTCGGCCCACTGACATGCTCTGGTGCAGGCGATTGTGCGATGGCGTGAGCAGGTTGTTGAGTGGTGTTGCCCAAGCGGATGAGAAATCCCCATGCGACTTGGCTCAGTCGTCAACATGACTATTTCTTTCACAGGGGTCTCCCGCTGCCGCGACGGGTGGGATTGATTGACTGGGCCTGCAGGTTGCCTTGTTGGGTCAACCTGGAAAGAAGAGGGTGCCGCATGACATGACTGAGAATGGTTCCGGGGAGAGGTTGCTGCAGTAGCGGTATGGCCTGGGGAAAGGAGCATTCGCTTTAGTTCTCCGGAGGGGACCACATGCTAGGAGATACATGCTATTATTCTCAGCGTAAGTGTGAGGCAACACTCGACCGTGCCCGTACGATGCCTCGGAATTACCGCTCCAAGGATAGCTTGTCTGACTGGATGACGTCTTGAATTTTGCTATTGCTTGAGTGGTATAAACGAAGACGTCAGTGAGGGTAAAGGTGACGAGAGAAGATGGACCAGATGGCTTCTCCATGCTGGGTCTCTTTGAATTCGCATAGTCATGGGGGAGAGTTGCTGATACATGGGGAGAGTGACTCCCTGCGCTGCAGTCACCCGGAACACCCAAGGGAGTATCGGCACCCTTATCACGTCGTGTTTGCGTAGGTGGGGCACTTTGAGAGGCAAGCGGATGGTCGGGTCGGTGGGCCAACGGCGAGGTGACCACAGGACCCGCCTTGCTCTCAAGTTGCGCCTCTCGAGAAGCTCTGGATGCAAAGTCATCAGATGGCCTCGTTACAGCCTCATGTCGACCAACTCGGCTCTGAGCTACTTTCGGCGATGCACCGGAGAGGTTCGGGAAGGAACTGGGGTGTACAGCAACACTGTTTTGAGTCTCGCCTGCATCAACAGGGGGCTGAAACGAAGGGTTGGCGATGAGGCTGTGCACGCGCAACTGGCGAATGTGCTGCGCACCTGGCTGCCTCGAAGCCGCATGCCGAGCTCAACCTCGAGCCCACTGGTATCTTTGCGGCTCGCTGTCATTTGACGACTACTTGAGGCTGCCACTGGAACGGCGGTTGCTCGATGATCCCCGGGATGAGCTTCCCTGGTCCGCGACGATTGCACAAGGCCAGCCCTGCCGACCCATGGTGAAATTCCGGATCCACCAATCCACTATTGTTCCTGGACATACCTGTATACTGTGGCACAGCGACGGGGTACTGCGAAGCAAGGCCAGACCTAGGACCGCCGAACGTAAGTGGTGGATCTGGGGGAGCATTTCCGGGCTGGGGGACAGATTGTTTAGCATGCATGGAAGAAAGATAGGTTGAACGAATGACCTTTCTGTGATGGTGAGAAGGCTGGTATGTAGCCAGCCCAGCTCCGTCTGAAGATCTGAAGCTTCTACCAGTGGAAACTGACGTGCATATTGACGCACCGCAAGGCCAAGGGCCGGCCTTGGCCTTGCATGGAGTCTTCGGGTCATCGCCGTTGTCATGCCACGTAACTAGTATTGACGCTATTGACGCGCTGCACGCTATTCCCGGCGCTTTGCCACGTGTCTCTGTATTTCCCGAACACTAGTACTGGCCCTTTGCTCCAAAAATTGAAAGGCTAATCTGAAAAAAACACGCCTCAAATCGGCGCCAACCCCGTTGTGATTTCATGGTTTCGTATGTTGGAAAGGTTGACGCATTGATGGGTTCTACATTCACTTACTTCATTTTCACTTTGTTGGTGATCCGCCTTCACTGCCCGAGAACAGGGCCTGGCTACCATGGCCGACCCAAACACTCCATTACTTACATGTACCACCATACAAAAGCTGTCTCATGTGTGGACATTCTACATGCGACGACTAGACTTCGTCCGTAACGTAGGCGATTTTGTCCTCATGCGTATTTGCCTGAAAGGCCGGTGAAGATCCCCACTGTCATGAGTCGACATCTTGTGGATGGGGACTCGTTCGTCGTCGATATGTGTGGATCAGAAAGAAGTTTATAAGTGTGTATGGGATGACAGAGTTGGATTATGAGCGGCCAGGTCCCATAACCTGCCAGGAAACAGGGATGAAGAAGTTCTCACTCTGTCATGCGAAGGGGGTGGACGTAGGCGCACTCTGTTGTAGTTCTGTTTTTTTCCGCTATATATCCAAGGAAGACACGAGAGAACAGCGCACGCATAAACGTGTGTGCGTGATGGTCGTGGCAGGGGACACGAAGCTATATTACAGCCATAGATTGATTGCGCCCGGTGCTCGCCGGGAAATACCGGCTAGAATAAGGAAATGTAATGTGACCATCAACTGGACAAATGTTGTGTTTGTCGTTCTGGCTGCTGGCTGCATTGAACCAGATAAAAATTGCGAAGCGGCGCTCGTCTCTTGGCCTTGCTTTCCCCTAGTACAGGGAAATGACATCACCAGCACGAACAAGGGATTATCCATAGAGACTAGATTGACTTGTATGGTGAAAATTGAGGAGGAAACGGGCATGACGCGCTGACGGTGCAGAGACGCGTTGAGAGCACTGCCACGCATTGCTACCCATGCATTTTGCCAGCGAGCGTTGAACGTTGAACGTTGAAACGCTGAAATTCGCTGAAACGTTTAAAGGGCATGGGCAGAGCTACAACCGCGTGGGCACGGCCGTTGAACGTTGAACGTACGTTGAACCGTCGACGGAAACGTTGAAAAGGCGCGGGCAGAGCTACAGGCCAAGCCGTTGAACATTGAAATATTGAAACGTTGAAAGGGCGTGCCAGTGAGCGGTGCTACTAGTGCAACCGCGTGCCTGGGCCAGGCCGTTAAACATTGAAAGTTTTGAACCGTTGAAAGGGCGTAGGCAGAGCTACAACCGCGCGGGCTTGGAAGGGCGTGGAGGAGGGCGTGGGCGGAGCTAACAACCGTGGGCCAGGCCAGGCCACTACAGTAAGTCAGTAGGCCGATGAACGTTGAAAACGTCTGACCTCGTCCTCCATTCCATCTATTAAATTCCTTTCATCTAGTCTAGTGTTGCCTGTTTCGACTTGTGAACAACTGCTGGAGCTACCAGTGTTTGCGCCCGAGACTCAGCCTCTTCCCCTGTTCAGTTGCTTGCTTCCTTCTCACCGTGACCCTCCTTCCTCCTTTCATCCCTCTCTCGTCCTCCTTCGTCGTCAGTTCTTTCTCTCGCCCTCCATCGTCGCCCATTCCTTTCGCGTTCTCTCGTTGCTGCTTTTGCTCTCATCTTCTCTCGCCCCATCTTCCTCTCTCGTCCTCTCTCACTTTTGAGACCCCTTTTACTTGCGAGCTCTTTCCGGTCACTCCTGGCTCTGCCCTTCTTTACCCCCTCGTCTTCATCCTCCCCTCCTACCTGGGTCTCTCTCTCTCTCTGTTCCCGAACTCACCCGCGCGCCCTCGTGTGCTTCACAAGTGCATCCACACAGGCTCGAGCCCAAAACGGAGGAACAGTGTGTGTTGTCTCGTTTGTGGTGCGGGCCGCATCCCTTCCGCTTCGTCGGAGCATCCATTCCCTACCTTTTCGTAGCACCTTGTTCATTCACTGGCCTTGACGGGCCTCTTCTTTCATCAGAGCCGACTAATCTAGATAGGAATGCATGTATTTAAGAACGATGGTAAAGCAATCGATATCTAAGACAGTTTTCTCTTCCTCTTGCGTTCGCATCTCACTCGTGCTCCCTTCATATTCTCACCATTGAACTGTGCCGACCATACTGGAGAGGACGTTCGACCGAAAGGCGTATCACTACAAGTTGCATCGCAAAATGACTGAAGTACGTCGCGGTCACTGTCTGCACATAACAATTTGAACGTCAACGTAGTCAGCATTTCATTTACAACAAATGATAGACAAGCAAGCTTTAATGCAACTCTTGAAACAGCCCTCGTCCGGCAGTTCTGACCGTCTTGACGATTCAAAGCTTGCTGTGCGCCTCGATGCTTCCGTTGGTGTCGTCGTTGCAGCCGGTCTATGTTCCCTGGCTGGTCTTGATGTTCCGTCTCTGTGTGGTCCAGGCGACCCATCACCACCATGAGGCGGTCCCGGTGGTCCACCGCCAGGTGGTCCTGGCGCCCCACCGTCAGTACGCCTGCTGCTATGCCCTAGCGGAGGCGTCTGTGTGCGTGTTTCAGTAGGTTGTTGAGTAGGGATAGCCAGCGGTTGAGGAGCTTGCAAGGGATGTGTCTGGGTCGTGGTGGTCTTATCGCTTGGCTTCGGTGGGATATCCATTCTTGAGCTTGAGCTTCGTGAGCTGCTCCTTGTGGTCTCAGCGGCCATTAGAGACAACGTAGAATTGGGTAAAGCAATTCCGGCCTGGAACTTCGGGTTGGTGGCGTTTGGTTGCTTCAACATGCCTGCCGATTGTGATATTTGGGAAAATTGGCTAGGGATTCCAGAACGAAACGCAATAGGAGAATTGTGCTGCGCGGGAGTTATTCCTGTAGTCTTCGTCTGGTCTGATGAAGGAAGCAACCCCTTTAGTTCTCCAGAGGCGTCTGTGAAACCTTTCTCGTTGGATACTATTCCTTTGTATTCGTCGGGAGAGCGTATCACGTCGCGGACGAAGTCGACCAGTGGCCCAGGGAGTGGCTCAGTTCCGCCTGTAACCCCGCTCTTGGGTTCGTCATTCAGGCTAGGTGGTGTCCCTATTCCTGTGAGTGACAGACGGAAGTGAAGACGTCAGCAGGCACAGCGTTGACGAAGAGAATATGGACGACTTATTACCAGACTGCTGGACGTGGCCTGGGTGCTCAGTACCGATGTTCTTTACACTCGTATCACCGCCCTTGGTTGATGGAGATATAACAGTGGGAACAGAACCTGGTTTACGCTTAGCTGGGGCCTCAGGAGAGATGCTCGGCGCAGACATACGACTTGGATCGTAATGGGAACGGGAGGATATGGGCCCGTCGCCCGCAACACTTGGACGCCGCATCATAGGGCCTTCTGCGCGGACTGGCGAGCTATTGTCCGCAGGCGCTCCGATGACCGATTTGGGTTGGCCTTGAGTGGAGTGGGTCCCAGCACTGGTAGGAGGCGGCGCCTGTGCAGTTTCCTGTTTACCGAAGGACGGCTCTGAGTCCATAGACCGTCCGACTTTTCCTTGAGATCCGCTGGTGTCAGGAAGACGTGCTGTGCTGGGAACATAGCGGCCAGAGGAGTTCAGTCGCTCAACGGAGCTCACTGGGGGAGGTATCAGAGAGGGCGCTATTCCTGAAGCACTGGCGCTTGTGGAGGGTTCGGATCTAACGTGTGAGGCGTTGCCCGAAGCCTTAATAGTGTCTCCTGGGTGAGTCCCACGTTCATCAGGTGCCACTGGCAACTCTCGTTCCTTCTGAGAATTCGCCCCGCCTTTGGCTCGCTTATCTTCACGATCGCCCCCCTCATTTCCTTGTATACGAGAGGGGCTTCTGTCCAAATGACCTGGCTTAGGTACTGGTTGGTGTCGGGATAGGGGCTCTGTCGAAGAAGGGGTATCACCCGAGGGTTGAGGTAGCTTGGCCAGTGTGCCTAGGGGGTTCTTAGGACGTTGCTCGTGAGGAGCTTTCCGTTTGTCTTCATCAGGAGTGGGAACTAATTCGGAAAGAGCTGTCCCAGATCGCGCCTGGGGTTCGTCTCGAAGTGTACCCCGGACTGCCTGCGTTCGATTGGACGCTGTCTTTATTAATGTCTGTGCTGCGGGATACGATGAAGGAGATGTGGAGAGGCCTGGTCGGTTCAAAGACGGTGAGGGATGGGCGAAGGGCTTAGCAGAAGACTGGACAGAGGCTGTGCGATCAACTTGCTCGGCGCTGGGTCTACTCGCATCCTTTGTCCCGGCACTGGTAGGAGGTGGTGCGTGTGCAGTTTCCTGTGTAGTCAAGGATGGCTGTGCATCCACAGACCGTCCCACTTTTCCTTGAGATCCGCTGGTGTCAGGAAGACGTGCTGTGCTGGGACCATAACGGCCGGAGGTGTTCGGTCGCTCAACGAAGCTCACTGGGGGAGGTATGGGAGAGGGCGCTATTCCTGAAGTATTGGCGCTTGTGGAGGTTAGCTCGGATCTAACGTGCGGGGCGTTGCCTGAAGCCTTAGTAGTGTCTTCTAGGTGAGCCCTACGTTCATCACGTGTGACTGGCAACTGTCGTTCCTTCTGAGGATTCGCTCCACCTTTGGCTCGCTTATCTTCACGATCGCCTCCCTCATTTCCTTGTTTACGTGAGTGGCTCCTGTCCAAATGACCTGGCTTAGGTACTGGTTCGTGTCGGGATTGGGGCTCTGCCGAAGGAGGAGTATTCCCCGAGGGTTGAGGTAGCTTGATCGGTGTGCCTATGGGGTTCTTAGGACCTTGCTCGTAAGGAGGAGCCTTCCGTTTGTCTTCATCAGGAGTGGGAACTAATTCGGAAAGAGCTGTCCCAGACCGCGCCTGCGGTTCGTCTCGAGGTGTACCCCGGACTACCTGCGTTCGATTGGACGCTGTCTTTATTAATGTCTGTGCTGCGGGAGACGATGAAGGAGACGTGGAGACGCCTGGTCGATTCAAAGGCGGGGAGGGATGGGCGAAGGGCTTAGAAGAAGGCTGGGCGGAGGCTGTGCGATCAACGTGCTCGGCGCTCGGTCTACTCGCACCCTTTTCGCGAGCGAAGCCTGTCGGAGGAGCGGGAGATTGATTCCTTTTCTCCAATTCTTCCACTTGGGGAGGCCCACGGGAAGTCTTGCTGTCAGCGTCTTGTGATGCCCGTGTAGGCGGTGCGATCCCGGATGAGGACGGAACGGCCGCAGGATGCGGCTGCGTGTGCAATTTCGTGGAAGCCGATGAAGAGATGGAACCTGGAGTCGTGATACGCTCATTTTGCGTCGCTTGAGGTCCTCGCAAAGCAGATACACCGGATGACCCAGTGGGGGGAATAGGGCGCGTGACAGTGTGGCGTGGGTCGTCTACACCAACGGCAGGCTGCTGTAGAGTGCTACTGTTGAGGACTCCATGCAAGCGCTATGCTAATCGGGGCCTCACCTGGTCGCCAAGTGACCGAGAGTCGGGCTCAATGCCGAGTTCGTTCGCATTTCTGCGTCCTGCCGTTGTTGGGCGACCTCTTGAGGGTGCTACTGTGACAGCAGTTGTTTGATTGTCTGTGGAGCGGGTTTCCTTGGAATGCGCCTGATGACTCGAAGTGGCGCTGGTAACCGCAGCGCCGTCGAGGGTCTCATCCGATTGTGCCCTCCCAGCGATAGTGTCATAAGGCGGTCGCCCTTGCAATGTCGGTCCTTTGGTTGCTCGATGAGGTCCTCGATCCATTGTTGATTGCGTTTCTAGGATATATTCGTAGAATTTGATATGATATTGCCCGACTGCAAGTCAGGACCGGGGCGGGAAGAGTTGTTGGAAGGTGATGAGCTTTGCAGAGACTTCTATGGTGGTGAGCGTAACTGTGAGGCATTCGAGGCTATACTGAGAGAGCAGAGCCACTCGGATATAGGGATGAGAATGTGAAGTAGTTCCAGCCCTGCGCCACGCGGATTGTTCGTGATTCACTGGATGCCTGTGCCGATCGACTTCCGGCCTTCCTACTCCCCAAAAGGGATAATTTCACCTCTAAAAACGGAACATAATTCGTTGACGTTGACAAAATCAGATGATGGATCGTGATCAAATGTCAGCACCTTGATGCGCCAGGCGAGGCAGCGAGGCATGATCACAAAACGTGTTCCCGTGTGAGGGTTTCATTTTACCGATGTCAGCGACGACGATTGAGAGCATTTGTACCATCTGTACGCCAAGAGGTGGTAGAGTCTTTTCGCGCGTGGACAGTAGATACGGACATATGTCGTGTCTCATATTCTTCCTGAACCGCGGTCAGCACGTGGCGAAACGCCACAGATCGCTGCCTCGTGCAACGCATGCTCCAAGAGAAGTTGTCGGCAAAATAAAGGGACAAGAAAGGGTCACATACCTGTTGGTCGAGGAAATACAGGAAGATGAACCTTATCGGGCCTTGGACACGCCTCTACAGGGATGAATCAACGCTCTTTTCAGAAGAAAAGAAGTGATGGACCGTGAAACAGCTGGTCTCGGTCTCGGTTCCATCCGTTGAACTCAGCTAGCGGAGATTGAAACTCGTCTGATGAATGTGGGTCCAACGATATATCGGGCAGGACCAAACTTGTGGTGTGGTTGTCCGCAACTGTAGTACTTATTTTCAGTAGAACCCCGAGCTGAAATAGCCGGGAGATGGTTCTCAGCGGTGGGCTTCGTCTCCACACTTTTTGAGTCGAGCCGAGCGCGCGGCCCGCGAACGTCTGACCTATGCCCTCGGACGTTGCCTCTCCGAGACTCGAGCTCAAGACTCTTCCCCTGTTGCCAAACTTCCTTCTCATCCCTCTCTCATCCTCCTTGGTCGTCAGATCTTTCTCTCGCCCTCCCTCGTCCCTCATTCCTTTCGCGTTCTCTCGCTCGCTCCCGCTCTTGCTCTCGTTCTCTCTCACTTTAGCGAACGATGCTGAATGTGGTCACGGGTCTTTAGCGACTTGGATCAATCCGGATAACAGCCGGCTTGCGCTCTCTTTGCGGTCACTCCTGGCTCTGCCCTTCTTTACCTCCTCGTCTTCATCCTCCTCTCTTGCCTGGGTCTCTCTCGCTCTCTCTTCCCGAACTCACCCGCGCGCCCTCGTGTACTTCACAAGTGCAACCGCACAGTCCCGAGCCCCAAACGGAGGAACAGTGTTGTGACTGTTTCCTTTGTGGTGCGGGCCACATCCCTTCCACTTCATCGGAACATCATTCCCTCCCTTTTCGTAGCGCCTCGTTCATTCACTGGCCTCAACGGCCATCTTCTTTCATCAGAACCGATTCATCTAGATAGGGGCGCATGTGTTTAAGAACGACGTGATAGCAAAGCAATTGATATCCAAAACAATAAAACACTAACACTTTACTCGTCCTCTTTCGTTCGCGTCCCACTCGTGCACCCTTCATATCCTCACTATTGTATTGTGCCGACCATACTGGAGGGGACGTTCGACCGGAAAATCTTAGCACTACAATTTGCATCGCAAAATGACTGAAGCACGTCTCGATCACCAGTCTCGGTCAGGCCGCACATAACGATTTGAACACCAACGTAGTCAGCATTTACAACAGACGCATTTAAAAAAAATACGCCAGCAATGAAAACAACAATAATGTAGAGCGAAATCGGGATTATTGAAAAAGATCGAGACGGCGCTACAGCAGCCTCCCCCCGACGGTTTTGGCCGTCTTGGCGATCCAGCGCCTGCTGCGGGCCTCGGTGTTTCCGTTGGTGTCCGCGTTACAGCCGGTCTATGTCCCCTGGGTGGTCCTGACGTTCCATCTCTGTGTGATCCAGGCGGCACATCACCAGGCGGTCCCGGTGGTTCATCGCCAGGTGGTCCTGGCGCCCTACCGTCAGTACGCCTGCCGTTACGCCCTAGCGGAGGCGTAGGTTGTCGAGTAGGGGTAGCCAGCGGTTGAGGAGTTTGCAAGGGATGTGGCTGAGTCGTCGTGGTTTTATCGCCTGGCTTCGTTTGGATATCCGTTCTTGAGCTTCGTGAGCTGCTCCTTGAGGTCTCAGGATCTCAGGGGCCGATGGAGACGACGTGAGGTTGTGGGAAGGGATCGTGGGCCGTAACGTTGAGTTTGTGGCGTTTAGTTGTTTCAACATGCCTCCCGATTGTAATATTTGGGGCAATTCGCCAGAAGAGGGGTTTGCAGAACGAAACGCAATAGGAGAATTGGGCAGGGAAGGCATTGCTGTAGTTTTCATATGGCCTGATGTCCCCATTACTGTGGTTGATGGAGATATAATAGTGGGAACAGGACCTGTTTCACGTTTAGCTCGCGCCTCAGGAGAGATGCTCGGCGCAGACATACCGCTCGACTCGTGATTGGGAGGGGGGGACATTTGAGGGATATTCGTGTCGCCCACAAAACTTGGGCGCCGCTGCAGAACGCCAGAGACTATCGAGCTACCGTCCGCAGGCGCCCTGATGACCGGTTTGGGTTGGCCTTGAGTGGAGTGGGTCCCGGCACTGGTAGGAGGCGGCGCGCGTGCAGTTTCCTGTTCACCGAAGGATGGCTCTGAGTCCACAGACCGTCCGACTTTTCCTTGAGATCCGCTGGTGTCAGGAAGACGTGCTGTGCTATTCCTGAAGCATTGGCGCTTGTGGAGAGTTCGGATCTAACGTGTGAGGCGTTGCCCGAAGCCTTAACAGTGTCTCCTAGGTGAGTCCCACGTTCATCAGGTGTGACTGGCAACTGCTGTTCCTTCCGAGGATTCGCCCCGCCTTTGGCTCGCTTATCTTCACGATCGCCCGCCTCATTTCCTTGTTTACGAGAGTGGCTCCTGTCCAAATGACCTGGCTTAGGTACTGGTTCGTGTCGGGATAGGGGCTCAGTCGAAGAAGGTGTATTCCCCGAGGGTTGAGGTAGCTTGGCCTGTGTGCCTAGGGGGTTCATAGGACCTTGCTCGTAAGGAGGAGCTTTCCGTTTGTCTTCATCAGGAGTGGGAACCAATTCGGAAAGAGCTGTCCCAGACCGCGCCTGGGGTTCATCTCGAGGTGTACCCAGGACTACCTGCATACGAGTGGACGCTGTCTTTATTAATGTCTGTGCTGCGGGATACGATGAAGGAGAAGCGGAGACGCCTGGTCGATTCAAAGACGGTGAGGGATGGGCGAAGGGCTTAGCAGAAGGCTGGACAGAGGCCGTGCGATCAACTTGTTCGGGGCTGGGTCCACTCGCATCCTTTTCGCGAGCGAAGCCTATCTGAACGGGAGATCGACTCCTTTTCTCCTGTTCTTCCGCTTGGGGAGGCCTACGAGAAGTCTTGCTGTCAGCGTATTGTGATGCCCGTGTAGGCGGTGCGATCCCGGATGACGGCGGAATGGCCGCAGGATGCGGATGCGTGTGCAATTTCATGGAAGCCGATGACGAGATAGAACCTGGAGTCGTAATACGCTCATTTTGCTTCGCTTGAGGTTCTCGCGAAGCAGATACACTGGGTGACCCAGTGGGGGGAATAGGGCGCGTGACAGCGTGTCGTGAGTTGTCCACCCCAACGGCGGGCTGCTGCAGAGTGCTCCTGTTGAGGGCCGCCAGTGCAAGCGCTGCCAATAGAGGTCTCACCTGGTCGCCAAGTGGCCGAGAGTCGGGCTCGATGCCGAGTTCGTTCGCATTTCTGCGTCCTGCCGTTGTTGGGCGACCTCTTGGGGGTGCTACTGTGACAGCAGTTGTTTGATTGTCCGTGGGGCGAGCTTCCTTGGAATGCGCCTGTTGACTCGAAGTGGCGCCGGTAACCGCAGCGCCGTCGAGGGGCTCATCCGATTGT
Source organism: Russula brevipes (assembly GCA_022496215.1). Taxonomy (NCBI): domain Eukaryota; kingdom Fungi; phylum Basidiomycota; class Agaricomycetes; order Russulales; family Russulaceae; genus Russula; species Russula brevipes. The sequence goes on along the minus strand of WTXF01000125.1, from coordinate 29,876 downwards.
GCCCTCCCAGCGATAGCGTCATCAGGCGGTCGCGTGCAGGCCACTGTCGGTCCTTTGGTTGCTCGATGAGGTCCTAGATCCATTGTTGATTGCGTTTCTAGGATATATTCGTAGAGTTCGATATGATATCGCTCGACTGCAAGTCAAGCTAGTCAAGGCCGGAGCGGGAAGAGTTGTTGGAAGGTGACGAGCTTGGCAGAGACTTCTGTGGTGGTGAGCGTAGCTGTGAGGTATTCTAGGCTACACTACTATGGTGTACCGTTGCTCCGTGACGACCCATTAATCGTGAAATACGTCTCAGACTCAGTAAATGATGATGCTACTGCTACCAAACCACTTCAAGTAGCCTTTGATAGTAATGTACATGTGTCCTATGAAGTATCTAATGGAATTATGGAAGGGAGCTCAGGCAGTGGATAAATCAAAATTTTCCGAATAATGGGTAACACGTCACGGAGCAACGGTACACCATAGTACTGGGTGAACAGGGCCACTCGGATATAAGGACGAGAATGTGAGGTAGTCCCAGCCCTGCGCCGCGCGGGTTGTTCGTGGTTCACTGGAAGCCCGTGCCGATCGACTTCCGGCCTCCCTACTCCCAAAAAGGGACAATTTCACCTCTTAAAAATGGAACATAACTCGTTGGCGTTGACAAAACCGGATGATGGGTCGTGATCAAATGTTAGCACCTTGATGCGCGCGTGAGGCAGCGAGGCATGATCACAAAACGTGTTCCCGTGTGAGGGTTTCATTTTACCGATGTCAGCGACGACGACTGAGAGCATTCGTGCCATCTGTACGCCAAGAGGTGGTAGAGTCTTTTCGCGCGTGGACAGTAGATACGGACATATGTCGTGTCTCATATTCTTCCTGAACCGCGGTCAGCACGTGGCGAAACGCCACAGATCGCTGCCTCGTGCAACGCATGCTCCTAGAGAAGTTGTCGGCAAAATAAAGGGACAAGAAGGGTCACATACCTGTTGGTCAAGGAAATACAGGAAGATGAACCTTATCGGGTCTTGGACACGCCTCTACAGGGATGAATCAACGTTTTTCAGAAGAAAGAGTGATGGACCGCGAAGCAGGCACGAGTTGAAGACCGGGAAAATACAACCCTCTGCAGCAGGACGTAATCATGATTATCCGAGAAATTGCTCTCATCGTGCGCTTCTTTGAATGTATAGTATCGCTTCCTGTCTTGTCCCTAAGAAGATATCAACGTACGTCATCAACTTCTGTTGCATATACAAAAGTCGTGTACGAGGGAACATCATGGAGCAGAACCTCAAACCTTTTCATCCGCGAACATCCCTCGCACCATGGATCTCTCGATAGTACGGTGCGTGCAAACAAGTTGTACACCACGTACAGCACGTCTACAGCACGTCTATATAAATGATAGACAGCAGACTGGTCACGTTACCTTGCCTCCAGAGCACGTCGGCACGAGCACTCAAAGGCGGGCATGATACACGTGTACTGTGTGTTCCTCTTTTCGCCCTTAGCGGGAATTGGTGACGATCAGCGAGTCAAGACCAGATGGCTCCGATGGTCAGAACGCGTCAACCGGTTCTCCGCAGTGGTGCCTGTCGTGGCGAATATGACAACGACATCCAATGTGTACGTCATCGCATCCGCCCAGAAGCACCGGTCGCGGATATCGTCAGTAGACCCCCAACGTAGGGGTGGCTGAAATGGCCGGGAGCTGGTTCTCAGCGGAGGGCTTCATCTCCACACTGTTCGAGTCGAGCCTAGCGCGCGGGTGCAGTTCTCCGTGCTGGAATAGGGATCAGTGTTGCCATCAGCACGCCAAGGCAGGCTACGTTGTCCAACGCCCCGAGTATCTTCTTGCCGGAACCACAGATAAGAGGTACAACCTTCCGCCGGGAAAGAAGGCACTACATTGCCCCAGCAGCACAAAAGACGATTTCAAGAACAATGGTACCAAGCACAAGAATGCACTTTGACGTACGGTCCCTTGTGGGCCTAAACTATGATGGTTTTGTTCAGGAAGGACCCAATACAGTCTCCTCGCTTGTCTCTGAGACATTCACGCGGACGGTACATTCTGAGAGGAGTGAGAATATAATGACGGGGAGTGAGAGACATCTCGTCTCGCAGGAAGCTCTGTCGATACAGACTCCGGACGACTGAGAGGGGGGAGAAAGTGCCCAGAAGAACCAACGGTGCAAGTTTGGAGCAAAAACACGGAGGCTCACCAAGATCTCTCCGTTCCCTGCGTCCCTGCGTCGAGCTCCAAAACGAACTATCTTGAAGGTCTATACCGAGATACCGTTTGAAGACTTGCTTCTGAGGTAGTCGCTGGGCAGACTGTGAATCGAGTGTTTTCCAGGAGCGCCGCCGCGATACTAGCGCATTTTTAATGATACTTGAAAACAATTACCTGGAGAAAGGCGGGGCCATGCCGTCAACGGAGGGAGTATGCAACATAAGAAGGGTTGCAAATACGAAAGTGGGAGGGCCTGTGGAAAGTGACGCTGAAAAGGCAACCAAACGTGCCAGCACTGCGGTCAGTCGCGTGTTAGTACCAGGGCGTTGCTTCAGTGTTGCGTCTCTCAAGTCCAAGGCTCTTCTCCGTTGCTTGCTTCTCACCATTGCCCTCCTTCCTCCTTTCCACCCTCTCTCGCCCTCCCTCGTCGCTCATTCCTTTCGTGTTCTCTCGTTGCTGCTCTTGTTCATCTCTCGTCCTCTCTCACCCCTTTTACTTGCGAGCTCTTTCCGGTCACTCCTGGCCCTGCCCTTCTTTACCTCCTCGTCTTCATCCTCCACTCTCACCTGGGTCTCTCTCTCTGTTCCCGAACTCACCCGCGCGCCCTCATGTGCTTCACAAGTGCATCCGCATAGGCCCAAGCCCAAAACGGAGGGACAGTGTGTACTGTCTCCTTTGTGGTGCGGGCCACATCCCTTCCGCTTCGTCGGAACATCATTTCCTCCCTTTTCGTAGCACCTTGTTCATTCTCGAGGGCCATCTTCTTTCATCAGAGCCGACTAATCTATATAGGAGTGCATGTATTTAAAGAACGATGCGACAGTAAAGCAATCGATATCTAAGACAGTTTTTCTCTTCCTCTTGCGTTCACATCCCACTCGTGCACCCTTCATATTCTCACTATTGTATTGTGCCGACCATAGGGAGGTCGTTCGACCGGAAAATCTTACCACTACGATTTGCATCGCAACATGACTGAAGTACGTCGGGGTCACTGGTCTCGGTCCAGCCGCTCAATAGCAATTTGAATACCAACGTAGTCAGCACTAGAGGTGACCCGTTTGAGTGACATCATGTGAGAATTAGAAATGAATGAACAGACGATGGCAAAAGGGAGACTAATGTGGATGGCCCCAAAGATTTTTAATTTCAAACGATGAAAACAATAGTCTTGACAATACAGTTGATACAGACGACGATGAGGTTGCCCACAATCACGCGACGGTCGCGTGATTTGTCAGACATGGATGGAAAAACAGAGCACGGGCAGAGGAAGAGCAAACTGGAAAGGCTCAGAACAATTTGAAATTGTTCAAGTCAGACCATATATATGATGAACAGACCATATATACGATGAACGGACTACTAGTGGTGACCCGTGTGACTGACGATGTGGTGTGACGGACGATTCGGTTGATTGTGCGACACGATTCACGCAAAATGGTCATTTGCTTACATCCTCTATAATATAAAGGAAGTCGGGCGGTATAACTTGGCGTGAAATCTCAAAGACATCTTGCAGACAAATCTCACGAACGGAATCTCCTACTGTTGCTCCTACTTCGCGCTTCCGAGTCCCCATTTGCAATCGGTCGTTCCAGGTGCTCTTTCTCGATCGATCATGTCTCCACGTCGGGCTTTGTCATCATGCTGCGCTCCTTGCGTTGTATAGGGGTCATCGCTCCCTAACATATTTCTTTCATCCTTTCTCTGTCTTTCTCGCCCCCCTCCCTTCCCGACCGCCACTGCCTCTCCCTGATAACAGTCCTCTCTCCACAGTTTGCGATGCCGGTCGATGTCAACAATATCAGGTTCCTCCCTCACGGATGCCGTGTGTCTCGCCCATCCTTTCTGCACCGTCACTCACTTCTTCCTACAAGTCCTATTGCTGCTTCTCCCAACAATTTTGCTGCAGGTGAGCATTCACCGGAATTCACCTTCCCCCCGTCATCTTTCCCTTACCACCTGTGGCGATGACAGGAAGCATGCATAAATATCATGCTCCTCGCCGTCCCGATACAGCTGTGGAAGAAGTGAGTGAGTGAGCGCACAACAGACAGGCAAGGTGCACAGGAATGGCAAGCGGGAGGAGTGAGCAGCGTGTGCGAGGAGCATCATGACGTCCAACCGGCCGTCGCACTGGTATGTTCATGTCCTCTCAATGAAATCGACCGCCTTCCGTCGTTCAATTTCTTCTAACGTGCTGGCTTTCCTTCGTAAGCGACCGTCGACGGTGTCGTAATTCGATATTTATTCTTTCGTCCTCTACTGCCCGTGAACAGGACGCTCACGAACCAGGTGTCGAATTTCCTACAAATTTGACAATCGAAACACGGGACGAAAACATTCGTATTTCGGTCGCGCCCCTACCTTCATGTCCTCTTCCATCGACGCGTCGCATTCCGCGGGCGCACACTCCTTCGTAACCGTCAGTCATGTCAGTTCCTAAACCCTGTTCATCGTTTTCCACAGCGCAGCAATTCTCCGTCCCACTCAACCACAGTAAGCCTTTTCCGACCCGTGCCATCGCACAACGTCGCCGTCGTGCGAAACAGCTAGCTGTGATAACAGAAATTCCGGGTGCCGTCAAAGATGCTGACGCTCTTTCTTCTCCCATCCCCGTCCTTCTAACCTTCAACAGACGCGCCCCACGATACAACCACCTCCTTCTAACGGCTCCCAAAACGGCATGCTAACCAGTCACTACCTTTCATTCGTCGTAACAAAGCGTCGCTCTTACGTCGCTTCGCGTTCCCATCCTTCCCGCACACATCGACGACGGGAGGTCTCACCAACGTTCCGTTCCGCATATGCCGATCGCACGCCGTCCACGCCCGTCCTTTCACAGACTCCACAGCCCCGGTTTCTTTCCGACTCACGTCCCTCTTTCGCGCTTAATGTTGCGCACACAACAAGTGCAACATGTGCCCCGCTGCGCAGCACTCCACCTGCGTCCGACGACTGCGCAGTTTTACTCGCGCACGCGCCCATGGACCACGAATGTGAACCAGCGTGCATGCCAGCGTCGCACAGGAAGCCGCTATGCGCGACGCACAAGCCCACACAAACGCCACGACCCAGCACAACAAGAATACATGCGCTTTCGAGCGCGTCTGTATCCACGACGTCGCAGTGCAGCCCAGAAGCAACACGACGACTGCAAGGAGACACAAAACTTTCCATCCGCGTCAACAGGGGTCGCCACCGCCAGCGAAACCTTCTCACCCACTGGCAGCCACTGCAAAGCCTGTCAAGCCCCGTGAACCTCGCTGCTGCCACCCCATTTCTCCTCTCTGCGTAATCCTACAAATTTTTCCTTCATGTCAGTTGGTACGAGTTGGTAACAATATATGATGCGTCTCTCATTGTCACTCCCGTTGCATGCCTGTCTGAGCTCCATGACATGAGATGTCAAAAGCTATCGTAGTGTAAACAAATGACCATTTCGCGTCAGTCATGTCGCGCTCTTAATCGTCTCACTCTCGCGACCCAAATCTCCTACTTCCCTGTCTTCATGCTTCCCCATGTAGCAATTGGGTCATTCCAGGTTTCACTATTTTCTCTCTTTCAAATTAACTCGATCGATCATCGATCAACTCTCCATGTCGGGCTTCCGTTTACAGTGTTTCACATGTCGTTTCAACGGCCACTCGCTCCACCCTCAGCATCCCGTCCCGTCGATGTTGCGCAACAACGCGTCTCGCACGACCCTACGAGACCATTTCTCACACAACTTTCCCAATCTCTCACGGGTCCCCCCTAGTCCTCTATAATATAAAGCCATTCCACCCTTCGTATATATACTGCCATTCGTCATCTGCTTTCTCATTGGTCGATCTCGCGCCCCCCTGTAACGTACCCCTCATGCGCCTCGCCTGCCCACTGTTCCCTCTTAGGGATTTTCTACCAGTCGGTCCGCTTCTGCTTTCTCATCGGTCACTGGTCACCTCCCGCACCCCTGTACTGTTCCCCTCCGTCGCCTGGCCTGCCGACTGTTCCCTGTAGGAATTTTCCTGTCCATCGTCGCTTTCCCCATTGGTCAAACTCGCGCTCACGTGTAACCACTGCCGACGGACACCTCGCGCTCCCCTCTCCCCTCATGCGACTCGCCTGCTCCCTACAGAACACAGATGATGGGCGCCAGATTACCTGCGGTCGCCCTCGGGCTTTCCCTGGCGACCGGGATGCACCCCTGTAAAGTACCCCTCCATGCGCCTTGCCCTCTCTACTTGGTCATCGGTCCCCTCTCATGCTCCCCTGTAATGTACCCCTCATTCGCCTCGCTCCGCTCTCTGCTTTCTCAATCAGGGCATCCGCATCGAACCCCTTCCCTCGGCTTCCGAGGGCAGGTAATTCTTCTCCCGGTCACACAGGGGTCGCCCCCGCGAACGTGCATGACTGCTTTCCTTTCATCCCTGTCGTGTTTCCCCCCTCCAACACGTTTACTAATGTCTGTTACTCACTTACTCTCACTGGGCCTATAGTTATTGAGAATACGCGCCCCGCGAGGGTTCGCCCTGCGTCGTCCTCGACGCGCAAATCTACGTTTCTCCCGACCAGACCCTCACAGGCCAGTGCCACTTCTTCAACACTGCCGGCATCAAGTTTGACGACGTCGGCCACTACTTCGTCTGGATACACGTTGGTGCATGCCGCTTCTCTCCACCGCCCACTGTAATCGCGACCAGATTGCGCGGCCCGTTGCGGGAAACGCGCTTCCCGCTCGCACGGGTCCCCCTGGGGACCCCATGGGACGTGCTGAGAACATCAGCGAGATCTCCGCGAATTTCAACATTTGCGGGGACATCGTCCGCGTACGTTTTCACCCCCGCAATCGAACGATCTGTCTGACGTGACATCGTCCAGCTGCTCCGTGCCCCGAAGGGCGTGTGCTGGAATCCACCGTATTGCAAGATATCCGGCCCGTGCGAACGAGCTGACAGGGCGTCGGGCACTTTTGCGGCATCTGCGGCTCAGTACACTTCTTTTTATCCGACCCCCACTGTTCGCAACCTGTCCGCTGTGCCGGTGATTGGACATTTCGACGGAGCGCGTTATAAGGCTAAGAAGCCCATGCCGTCTGCCAACACCCTCCCTGCTCTCTCTCATTGCTGACAGATCGCGGGGCCTGTTCTCGAGAACCCGTCCGCAGGTCGCACTGGGGCGCCCAGTGAGAGCGCGGCCCCTACGGACGACTTACTCTTTCGTTGCACACATCAGTCGGCCCTGTTCGTCGTCTTATCGACAATCGTGATCCTGCCCGGCCGCCTCCGGTCACTACCTGACTGGGAGCGAGCTTCTCCACGAGATCCACTGCAGGCGGCCTTCCCCTCTGCCGCGCGTCGTCCCAAACCGGTCGACCTCCCTTGGCGATCCCCCTAACTTGCGTTTGGTTCACAATGACGCACCGGCCCCTTTCGCAAACATCCCTCCTCGGGTAACGTCGTTGTATGTAACGTCATCCGTGTGCTGAGGAGGCCATCGCGGCGATTTTCGCGCTGACCCTTCTCTGTGCCTCGCCCCTCCCCAGGAACAGGTAAAGGAAGGATCACGTTATAACGACGGGTCACGGGTCACTAAGTTGACGATACGCGCTCCGCACAGCGTGTGTCATCGCTAAAGGAGGTGGTCGAGGGGTACGGTGTGCATTGAAAGGGGCGAATGCATCGTACGCTTCGTCAGCAAACGGCTGCAGGATGCAGGAGTGGTGAGCGAATGCACGATGGGGAGGAAAATATACAGGAAGCTGTCGCGGGAGGGAGGGGTCAGGGGCGCCCGGATGAAAAGTTAACGTGTCAGGGGCAGCGCGAGGGACAGCTGCTGCGTGAGGGGGGGAGACGCGAGGTAGTGGAAACCGTTAGCGACAACAAGTCCTTTGGCGTGCAACGTTCGAAGTGGGAAACATGAGTCGGGATGGAAACAGTTGCATTGGTGCGCGAACTACAAAGTAATGAAGTGAGAGCATATCTAAGTCACAGGTCACAGTCGACTTGCGGCCACCACAACAACACGAAGAGAGCAAAAGAGCAAACAATCGAGGCCTTTTTTTCCACAGCCCAATGTTCTGTTTTGACACCTTTCGAGTTCTAATCCCCGCAAGCGCGTTTATGCCGTTCCTCGATGTCTAGAGAGGGTTAGGCGAAAGCGCGGGAAGGCTGTGCAAAACGTCGCATCAAGATTTCGCTGCCAAAGAAAGGGAGAGTGACCAATAACACTAAGTAGTTTACGGAGTAATACGGATACATCCTTATTGTATACTGTACTCACATGGCTAAAATCTGTCCCTTGACTGTGTGCTGACTGCCATGTTGCATCACTTCCTCTTCATTCACACGGGTCGCATCTAGTCTACTATAATATAAAGTCTCAGGACTTTTGTCTATATAGTCTGAAGCCCGAGATGCCCGACATAAATCGTGCTTCTCATTGGACAATCTACTATAATATAAAGTCTCAGGACTTTTGTCTATATAGTCTGAAGCCCGAGATGCCCGACATAAATCGTGCTTCTCATTGGACAATCTCACTATTGTCTTCACTATGTCAAATTCCGGATTCTTCTTCCTTCGACCATCCTCTCACTTTTTTCTTTTCGACGTCACCTGGACGCGGTGTTGGGATCCGTGACTGACCATGTGGCATTGGCTCCGACTGATCTCGCCGTCGGCATTGTTCGAAATGACCAATCGGCAGCATCCACATTTGTTTCCCTCCCTCCAACCTCTCTTCTCCTCTCCGTCGACATCGCCATGTGATGTCAGACTCCTCTTAAGCAATCGCCCCAAACTACCTGAGAACGCTACATGCGTTCCATTCTTTTTGTTCTCCCAAAATAAGGAGGCTGATGCAGCAATTTTTCTATAAAGGCCAAGTCTGTCCTGCCAATTGGAGTAGATCGAACGGACGTCAACAACCAACACCACAGCAGCAACAACAACAGGTTCCCTCCCTCGTATCGGCTTGGTGAAGCTCAAGATTCGATCGATTTGCCTGTTGCAGTGGTGGTCCGAGGGTGGTGCAGGCTTGGTTGCAGGTGCGTAGGTGTCGTCATAGTCGACCGCCCTCTCTGACTGGGCTGCAGTGATCTTGGCAGGTGCGTTCTGTGGTGCGCAGCAGTGTTGCGCACGCCGTCGACTTGGTGGGCCTCAGTGCGCCTTCGCTGTCCAGTTATGCCCTTGCACGGCGGCTCTCCCTCGCTCTCTCTGGTGTGCGTTAGCTGCTGGCTCAGTGGCGTGGCTCGGTCCCATTCCCTTGCGCGGGCCAATCGGCCCTGCACCTGGTTTTAACCGTGCGCGGTCCTGTGGCCTCGGAGTCGACCGCGGTGCTTGCGAACACACGCTCCATGCCCCATGGGTCTTCAGGAGCGTTGTGTGTGCTGTGCGTGCCTTCGGCCATCGCTCGCGCTCCCCCTCCTTCGTCCGCTTCTTCTGCAAGTGCACCTGATGTCATTTGTCCGCGAGGAGCACGCCGCCTCCTCCCATTCCTCAATGCCGCCGACCACAAAATTCATCCAAAGCCTTCAGGATTCATATATTCATACAGTGAGTGTTCATTCGTCTTCATTTTTCGAGTTTTCTGTCTTTTTTTGGGTGCCAAACAGGGCCACGCACGTCGCACCGCCCCACCTGCATCGACGCCGCCGCCTCCTCCCCGCGTTCCTTAATGCTGCCCTGCCAGCCTCGCAATTTGTCAAAGCCGGTCAAACCCATCAACAGTGAGTATTCATTTGTGTTCATTTTTCGAAATTTCTGATTTTTTTTCGATACCAAACAGGGCCGCGTCGCACATTCCCCATCCCCCCCCGACCTGCACAACCAACACCTTCAACGCCTCCTCCTCCTCCTCCCATTCCTCAACGCCGCCGCAGCCAGCCTCGGAATTCGTCGTGGTGAGTAATCATTCACCTTCATTTTTCGAGTTTTCTAACTTTTTTTTGATTTACCTGCTGCCTGTCGCCTGTCGCCCGCCATTCCCCACCCCTCTCGCTTGAAAATGCGAGGCTGCCCGGCCGCACCACACACCCAGTGAGTTTTCTTTCATGTTAATATTTCCTTTTCTGACTTTTTTCGATACCAAACAGGGCCCCGACACCTGACACGTCGCCCGTCATTCCCCACCCCCTCTCGCTTGCAACTGCGAGCCGCCCGGCCACTTCCCACACCCAGTGAGTATTCTTCATGTTCATTTCGACTTTTCTAACATTTTTTCGATACCAAACAGGGCCCCGACGCCGTTCCCCACCCCCCTCTCCCCTACAACCGCGAGGCGTGCAACAACGCCCGGCCGCCTGGCCGCCTGGCCACACCCCACACCCCTCTCGCTGTGAGTATTCCTGATGTTCCTGTTTCGAGTTTTCTGACTTTTCGATAGCAACAGGGCCCGGCGTCGTTGCCCACCCCCACTCACCTACAACCGCAAGGCGTGCAATAACGCCCGCCCGCCCGGCCACACCCCACACCCTCTCGCAGTGAGTATTCTTGATGTTCATGTTTCGAGTTTTTTCTGACTTTTTTTCGATACCAAACAGGGCCACGACGCCATTCCCCACCCCCGAGCCCCTACAACTGCGAGGCGTGCAACAACGCCCGCCTGACTGACCGTGTGCCCGCACTGTTACTTCCTGCTCCCGGGGGGGGGGCTGTCAGGGCCCCCTTTTTGCAAGAGCTCCGGGCCCTGCAAAGGCTGTCGAGCCCCGCCCAAACCTCGCTGCTGCCACTCCATCTCCGTCTCTCTTATGCGATACTTTCTTGCTCACTGTAATTCTGTGTAATATGCTCCTTTATGTCAGTGTTTAATAATGATGCTTTCTCTCATTGTCGCTGCTGCTGCATGCCCGGCGTCCGAGGCTCCATGACGATTTCGCGAGAATTGTGTGTCACTCATACGAATAATCAACTGAATCGTCACTCCACATCGTCAGTCACACGGGTCACCGCTAGTTACAATAAATTTTGATCTCACAATCAAAGCATCATATATTATTAAAAACTGACATAAAGAAGGAATTACATATTACATAGAACTACAGTGAGCAAGAAAGCATCACATAAGAGAGACGGAGATGGAGAGACAGCAGCGAGGTTTGTGCAGGGCTCGACAGCCTTTGCAGCGGGTGCGAGGGTTTCGCTGGCGGTGGCGAGCCCTCGATGCGGATGGAGCATTGCACGCTGTGGTGCATTTTGCGGCTCCTTGCAGTCTTCCTGTTGCTTCTGGGCTGCAGTGCAACGTCGTGAATGCCCATGCGCTCAAAAGCGCACCTTTTCGCGTCGTGGCTGGCTTCGCATTTGGTGGTGTCGGAGCTAGTGTTGGAGAGGGTCACGGCCATTGTGTGCGCTTGTGCATCGCTCGCAGCGCACAGGACACATGCATTCTTGGAAGGAAACTTCGGTGACAGGCGACGGCAGAGGTCAGCTGTGGAAGAAGTAAGTGATGGCGCACAACGGACAGGCAAGACGCACGGGGATGGCGAGGGGGTTGAGACTGGCATCAGTTGTACCATAATATAGTAAGAAGGGCAAGACTCACGATTTGTGTCACCCGATTTGGCCGTCGGTTGGTTCGTCAGCGACTCGGACGCAAGCCCACGCGTGAGGACAGAGATTTTGGGGGAGGGGGAGGTGCAGTGCTGTTGGTTTGTAGATGACCCACCCTGCACGAACATGCCGGAGCTCGTCCTGAGATAGGGAACACGCCACGCGACCCGGCCAGAGGACCAGACGCTGACGGCACATCCGAGGGCAAGATACACCGTGACCCTGGAAACGCACGGGCGACTGGAAGGCCACACTCGTCAGGTGTGGCAGCTCGTTCTTGACGGACGCAAGGGCACGCGCTGCGACTCGCGGCCCTGACCGGGCACCATTTTCGAAGAGTAGGACGTCTATTTCTGGGAGTCAGCTCTGTGAGGAGCAAAACAACTTACCATTGGCAAGTAGCGAGCAGCCCCAAATTGGACATGTCGTGAAGATCGGCCAGGAGTGATGCGGGATAGAGGGTTGGTCGGCAGCCTGGTGCACTTGCAGAAGAAGCGGACGAAGGAGGGGGAGCGCGAGTGATGGCCGAAGGCACGCACCCCACACACAGCAATTCTGACGCTCCTGAAGACCCATGGGGCATGGAGTGTGTGTTCGCAAGCACCATGGTCAACTCCGAGGCCACAGGACCACGCACGGTCCAAACCAAGTGCAGGACCGATTGGCCCGCGCAAGGGAATGTGACCGAGCCACAGCCACCAAGCCAGCAGCTAACGCTCACCAGAGAGTGAGAGAGGGAGAGGGAGAGCCACCCTGCAAGGGCATTGGCTTCTTCGAACGGTCCTTGTAGCGGGCGCCATCGAAGACTACGCGGCGGACACGCGGAAAGAGCCGTGGGCCTTGTTGGCGGCGAAGCAGGGCCCAGAGCTCTTGCAAAAAGGTGGCTCCGACAGCCCCCCCCTGGGAGCAGGAAGTAACAGTGCGGGCACACGGTCAGTCAGGCGGGCATTGTTGCACACCTCGCGGTTGTAAGGGCTCGGGGGTGGGGAATGGCGTCGTGGCCCTGTTTGGTATCGAAAAAAAGTCAGAAAAAACTCGAAACATGAACATGCGAGAGGGGTGTGGGGTGTGGCCGAGCGGGCGGGCGTTGTTGCACGCCTTGCGGTTGTAGGGGAGTGGGGGTGGGGAACGACGCCGGGCCCTGTTGCTATCGAAAAGTCAGAAAACTCGAAACAGGAACATCAGGAATACTCACAGCGAGAGGGGTGTGGGGTGTGGCCAGGCGGCCGGGCGTTGTTGCACGCCTCGCGGTTGTAGGGGAGAGGGGGGTGGGGAACGGCGTCGGGGCCCTGTTTGGTATCGAAAAAAAATCAGAAATTTCGAAAAATGAACACAAATGAATACTCACTGTTGATGGGTTTGACTGGTTTTGACAAATTGCGAGGCTGGCAGGGCAGCATTAAGGAACGCGGGGAGGAGATGGCGGCGTCGATGCAGGTGGGGCGGGGGTGCGACGTGCGTGGCCCTGTTTGGTACCCAAAAAAAGTCGGAAAACTCGAAAAATGAAGATGAATGAAAACTCACTGTATGAATATATGAATCCTGATGACTTTTGATGAGTTTTGTGGTCGGCGGCATTGAGGAATGGGGGGAGGCGTGCTCCTCGCGGACAAAAATGACATCAGGTGCACTTGCAGAAGAAGCGGACGAAGAGGGGAGTGTGAGCGATGGCCGAAGGCACGCACAGCACACACAGCAATTCTGACACTCCTGAAGACCCATGGGGCATGGAGCGTGTGTCCGCAAGCACCGCGGTCGACTCAGAGGCCACAGGACCGCGCACGGTTAAAACCAGGTCGACGGAGAGGAGAAGAGAGGTGGGACGGAAATGTGGATGCTGCCGATTGGTCATTTCGAACAATGCGAGATCAGTCGGAGCCAATGTCACATGGTCAGTCACGGATCCCAACGCCGCGTCCAGGTGATGTCGAAATTAAATTTAGAAATGACTCAACATCGGAGCTAAAAAGAGTCGATGGGGAGAGGGACCAAAGTGGTAAGTCTGGAATATTTTTATCTTTAACCAAACTTAAACATTCTAAAATGTAAATATATCGACATGGGAGCTAAGGAGAGATGGAGAGGGGAGGGAAACCAACACGGTAAAGTGTCGATGGATTGCATTTTAAATTATAGTTAAAATGTGAAATTTGGCAAACAAAAAGAACAATTGTTAATGGTCACCACGTCCAAATCACATGATTGGTCAGCAGGGCGACTAAACCTACGGGGATAAATTTTATTTTTTAAAAAGTGGAGGAACAGAAGAAGAAGAAACAGGAAAGGCTCGAAAAAAAACCCAAAATGGGTCAAAAATTTGAAATTTCCAAGTTATATACATGAAGGCGAGATCGACCAATGGGAAGCCAGATGAGCCTCAGACCATATATACAAACGACGAACCATATATACGAAAGACGTACGTCTTTATATTATAGTAGATATATACGATGAACGGACTATATATACGAAGGGTGGAATGGCTTTATATTATAGTAGATTTATAAATAGACAAGCATTTTCATGACTTACAACACCAATAACACGAGTATCCACAACACGAGCATCCACAACACGAGCATCCACAACACGAGCATCCACAACAATAAATATCCGAGAAAAATTCAATGCAAAGCTTGATAAAGATAAAGACTTTTAAACAGCAGCCTCCCATCGACGGTTTTGGCCGTCTTGACGATCCAGCGCCTGATGCGGGCCTCGGTGTTTCCGTTGGTGTCCGCATTGCAGCCGGTCCATGTCCCCTGGGTGGTCCTGACGTTCCATCTCTGTGTGATCCAGGCGGTACATCACCAGGCGGTCCCGGTGGTTCATCGCCAGGTGGTCCTGGCGCCCTACCGTCAGTACGCCTGCCGTTACGCCCTAGCGGAGGCGTCTGTGTGCGTGTTTCAGTAGGTTGTTGAGTAGGGATAGCCAGCGGTTGAGGAGCTTGCAAGGGATGTGTCTGGGTCGTGGTGGTCTTATCGCTTGGCTTCGGTGGGATATCCATTCTTGAGCTTGAGCTTCGTGAGCTGCTCCTTGTGGTCTCAGCGGCCATTAGAGACAACGTAGAATTGGGTAAAGCAATTCCGGACTGGAACTTCGGGTTGGTGGCGTTTGGTTGCTTCAACATGCCTGCCGATTGTGATATTTGGGAAAATTCGCTAGGGATTCCAGAACGAAACGCAATAGGAGAATTGTGCTGCGCGGGAGTTATTCCTGTAGTCTTCGTGTGGTCTGATGAAGGAAGCAACCCCTTTAGTTCTCCAGAGGCGTCTGTGGAACCTTCCTCGCTGGATACTATTCCTTTGTATCCCTCGGGAGAGCGTATCACCTCGCGGAGGAACTCGACTTGTGGCTCAGGGAGTGGCTCACTTCCGCCTCTAACCCCGGGTTCGTCATTCAGGCTAGGTGGTGTCCCTATTCCTGTGAGTGACAGACGGAAGTGAAGACGTCAGCCCGCACAGCGTTGACGAAGAGAATATGGACGACTTATTACCAGACTGCTGGACGTGGCCTGGGTGCTCAGTACCGATGTTCTTTACACTCGTATCACCGCCCTTGGTTGATGGAGATATAACAGTGGGAACAGAGCCTGGTTTACGCTTAGCTGGCGCCTCAGGAGAGATGCTCGGCGCAGACATACCGCTTGATTCGCGATGGGGAAGGGGGAACATTTGAGGGATGTCCGTGTCGCCCACAAAACTTGGGCGCCGCTGCCGAACGCCGGAGACTGTCGAGCTATTGTCCGCAGGCGCTCTGATGACGGGTTTGGGTTGGTCTTGAGTAGAGTGTGGCCCAACACTGGTATGAGGTGGAGCGTGTGCAGTTTCCTGTGTACCCAAGGATGGGTCTGAGTCCACAGACCGCCCAACTTTTCCTTGAGATCCGCTGGTGTCAGGAAGACGTGCTGTGCTGGGACCATAGCGGCCGGAGGAGTTCGGTCGCTCAACGGAGCTCACTGGGGGAGGTATCAAAGAGGGCGCTATTCCTGAAGCTTTGGCGCTTGTGGAGGTTAGCTCGGATCTAACCCGTGGGATGTTGACCGTTGCCTTAATAGTGTCTTCTAGGTGAGTCCTACGTTCATCAGGTGCCACCGGCAACTGTCGTCCCTTCTGAGGATTCGGCCCGCCTTTGGCTCGCTTGTCTTCACGATCGCCTCCCTCAATTTCCTGTTTACGAGAGGGGCTCCTGTCCAAATGACCTGGCTTAGGTACTGGTTCGTGTCGGGATAGCGGCTCTGTCGAAGAAGGGGTATGCCCCGAAGGTTGAGGTGGCTTGGTCGGTGTGCCTATGGGGTTGTTAGGCCCTTGCTCGCGAGGAGGAACTTTCCGTTTGTCTTCATCAGGAGTGGGAACTAATTCGGAAAGAGCTGTCCCAGACCGCGCCTGGGGTTCATCCCGAAGCGAACCCCGGACTACCTGCGTTCGATTGGACGCTGTCTTTATTAATGTCTGTGATGCGGGATACGATGAAGGAGACGTGGAGACGCCTGGTCGATTCAAAGACGGTGAGGGATGGGCGAAGGGCTTAGCAGAAGACCGGACAGAGGCTGTGCGATTAACTTGCTCGGCGCTGGGTCTACTCGCATCCTTTGTCCCGGCACTGGTAGGAGGTGGTGCGTGTGCAGTTTCCTGTGTAGTCAAGGATGGCTGTGCATCCACAGACCGTCCGACTTTTCCTTGAGATCCGCTGGTGTCATGAAGACGTGCTGTGCCGAGACCATAACGGCCGGAGGAGTTCGATCGCTCAACGGAGCTCACTGGGGGAGGTATCGGAGAGGGCGCTATTCCTGAAGCATTGGCGCTTGTGGAGGTTAGCTCGGATCTAACGTGCGGGGCGTTGCCTGAAGCCTTAGTAGTGTCTTCTAGGTGAGTCCTACGTTCATCAGGTACCACTGGCAACTGTCGTTCCTTCTGAGGATTCGCTCCACCTTTCGCTCGTTTATCTTCACGACCGCCTTCCTCATTTCTTTGTATACGAGAGTGGCTTCTGTCCAAATAACCTGGCTTAGGTACTGGTTGGTGTCGGGATAAGGGCTCTGTGGAAGAAGGGGCATGCTCCGATGGTTGAGGTAGCTTGATCGGTGTGCCTATGGGGTTGTTAGGACCTTGCTCGTAAGGAGGAGCTTTCCGTCTGTCTTCATCAGGAGTGGGAACCGATTCGGAAAGAGCTGTCCCAGACCGCGCCTGAGGATCGTCTCGAGGTGTACCCCGGACTACCTGCATTCGAGTGGACGCTGTCTTTATTAATGTCTGTGCTGCGGGAGACGATGAAGGAGACGTGGAGACGCCTGGTCGATTCAAAGACGGTGAGGGATGGGCGAAGGGCTTAGAAGAAGGCTGGGCGGAGGCTGTGCGATCAGCTTGCTCGGCGCTGGGTCTACTCGCACCCATTTCGCGAGCGAAGCCTGTCGGAGGAGCGGGAGATTGATTCCTTTTCTCCGGTTCTTCCACTTGGGGAGGCCTACGGGAAGTCTTTCTGTCAGCGTCTTGTGATACCCGTGTAGGCGGTGCGATCCCGGATGACGACGGAATAGCCGCAGGATGCGACTGCGTGTGCAATTTCATGGAAGCCGATGAAGAGATGGAACCTGGAGTCGTGATACGCTCATTTTGCGCCGCTTGAGGCCCTCGCGAAGCAGATACACCAGATGGCCCAGTGGGGGGAATAGGGCGCGTGACAGTGTGTCGCGGGTCGTCTACACCAACGGCGGGATGCTGTAGAGTGCTACTGTTGAGGAACCCCAGTGCAAGCGCGATGCCAATAGAAGTCTCACCTGGTCGCCAAGTGACCGAGAGTCGGGCTCAATGCCGAGTTCGTTCGCATTTCTGCGTCCTGCTGTTGTTGGACGACCACTTGGGGGTGCTACTGTGACAGCAGTCGATTGATTGTCTGTGGGGCGGGCTTCCTTGGAACGCGACTGTTGACTCGAAGTGGCGCTGGTAACCGCAGCGCCGTCGAGAGTCTCATCCGATTGTGCCCTCCCAGCGATAGTGTCATGAGGCGGTCGCCCTTGCAACGTCGGTGCTTTGGTTGCTCGATGAGGTCCTAGATCCATTGTTTGATTGTGTTTCTAGGATATACTCGTAGGATTGGATATGATATCACCCGACTGCAAGTCGAGACCGGGACGGGAATAGTTGTTGAAAGGTGATGAGCTTGGCAGAGACTTCTATGGTGGTGAGCGTAATTTTGAGGCATTCGAGGCTACACTGGGTGAACAGGGTCACTCGGATATAGGGATGAGAATGTGAAGTAGTTCCAGCCCTGCACCGCGCGGATTGTTCGTGGTTCACTGAAGCCCGTGCCCCGTGCCGATCGATTTCCGGCCTCTACTCCCAAAAAGGAACAATTTCACGTCTGTAAACGGAACATAATTCGTTGACGTTGACAAAATCGGATGATGGGTCGTGATCAAATGTTAGCACCTTGATGCGCGCGCGAGGCAGCAATGTATGATCACAAAACGTGTCCCGTGTGAGGGTTTCATCTCACCGATGTCAGCGACGACGATTGAGAGCATTCGCGCCATCTGTACGCCAAGAGGTAGTGGGGTCTTTTCGCGCGTGGACAGTAGATATGGACATGTGTCGTGTCTCATATTCTTCGTGAACCGCGGTCAGCACGTGGCGAAACGCCACAAGATCGCTGTCTCGTGCAACGCATGGTCCTAGAGAAGTCGTCGGGAAAAAAAAGACAAGAAAGGTCACATACCTGTTGGTCAAGGAAATACAGGGGGATGAACCTTATTGGGTCTTGGACACGCCTCTATGGATGAATCAACGTTTTTCAGAAGAAAGAGTGATGGACCGTGAAGCAGGCACGAGTTGAAGGCCGGGAAAATACAACCCTCTGCAGCAGGACGTAGTCATGATCATCCGAGCAATTGCTCTCATCGTCCGCTTCTTTGGATGTACAGTATCGCTTCCTGTCTTGTTCCTAATAAAATATCAACGTACGTCATCAACTTCTGTTTCGTATACAAAAGTCGTGTACGAGCGAACATCATGGAGCAGAACCTCTGCACAAATGATGGGCGGCAGACTGGTCACATTACCTTGCCTCGAGAGCACGCAGGCGCGAGCACTCAAAGGAGGGCATGAATATTTCATTACACAACCCGTACGGGAGGGCAGGGGAGTTTGTTCGAGGACATCATAAGGGTCTATTGGTGCAGTAGGTGTGCCCGTATGTTCCTGTTTTCGCCTTTGGCAAGAATTGCTGACGATCAGCGAGTCAAGACCAGATGGCTCCGATGGTCAGGACGCGTCAACCGGTACTCCGCAGCGGTACCTGTCGTAGCAAATGTAGCAAAGACATCCAATGTGTACGTCATCGCATCCGCCCAGAAGCGCTGGTCGCGAATATTGTCAGTAGACCCCAACGTTAGCCGGGAGCTGATTCTTGGCACATCTCCACACTGGTCGAGTCGAGCCAAGTGCGCGGATGCAGTTCTCCATGATGGGTTAGGGATCAGTGTTGCCATCAGCACGCGAACGCAGGTTACGTTGTCCAACGCCCCGAGTACCTTCTTGCCGCCGGAACCACAGATCAGAGGTACACCCTTCCGCCGGGACAGAAGGCACCCCATTACCCCAGCGCCACAAAAGACACTTCCAAAAACAAGCCTACTGTGCACAAGAATGTGCTTTGACATACGGTCCCTTGTGGGCCTAAACTATGATCGTTTTGTTCGGAATGGAGGCAGAGTGACAATGAGCGAGAACATGTGAATATGTGTCACAAGGTAGGACCTAGACTCGTTACGTGGGCACCTCGTCTCCCACAGACTCCCAGGAAGCTCTGTCGATGCGAGACTCCGGATGACCGAGAGAGGAGAGAAAGTGCCCAGAAGAATCAACGGTGCAAGTATGGAGTTAACACGGGCTCACCTAAATCCCTCCGTTTCCTGCGTCCCTGCGTTGAGCTCCACTACGAACTGTCTTGAAGGTCTATACCGATGCCGTTTGAAGACTTGCTTCTGAGATAGTCACTGGGCAGACTGTGAATCGAGTACTATCCCTGGAGCGCCGCCGCGATACTGGGGCCCGTGATACTCACCCAAAAGCGCGTTTCCAATGATGCTTAAAAAACGTGAAGCGCAAATGATGTCGGTCAACTACTTACAGCTACGCCAGGTCATTTTCACGTGATCAGACAGGTAGAGACAGAGAACTGGTGATAGGCAGAAGAACAAGAACTGTGCCAAGAGAAAGGCAGGATAGTCTTGCGGAGGAGGTGACAAATCGGCGCTCACCGCGGTGATGCAGGTAGGTGATGTCCGGGAATCTCCGATAACGTCCTTCTGCCCCCATTGGCCTGGGGCCACCCCGCTGGGGCTGTCCTCGCATTGTAGCGAGCAGACAATCCTCCAATAGGCATCCTATAAATATGAAAGGCAATGTCAGGAACGAGGCGGTATATTGTATAGCAGGCCAGCTAGTGCCATATAAACCATTCCTTGTATGCGGTCGCGCGCTTCTCGCGCACACTCTTTAACTCTACTTTGCATCACATGAGTAGCCAATTGTACCGGCCTGGTAGCACATAACAAGAGGAAATCATCAAATGCTCATGCATTTGACACCCATAATATATCTTCTCTATTGTAGCACTGAGGAACTCACTCGCCTGCTGAATGTGTCAAACTCTTCGACAATTTCCCAAATACCACCTGTGCAAGAATGCAATAGCGTGATCGCAGTACTGTGTGTAGTAATAGGAGGCCTCCCATTAAACAAATCCTGTCGAAATAATCTTACAGTACCACGACATATTTTGCGTTGTATGCGATGATTGAAGCACGTGGTGGTCTCGGACGGGCTGCGCATAACAATATAGACAACGCCTACAGACGGACATTTGACTCAAAAACAACACTTGAAAAAGGACAAGAAACAGCTGCAGCATCCTTGCCGGTTAGCGAAGGTGCGCTTCGGTCTCCCAGCGAAGGGTCGGACCGCTGCCGACTCCGGCATTGCATCCAGTTCAGGTAGCCCACAGTATGCACGACTGCCGTTACGCTCTGGCGTAAACAGCTGCGTGTATGCTTCAGAAGGTTGTTGAGCAGGGTTAGCCTGCGGTTGAGAAGTTCGCAAGTGAGTCTTGGTGGTCTCATCGCCTGCCAGTGGCTTCGGTTGGATATCCATTCTTGAGCTCCGTGAGCTGCTCCTTGAGGTCCGAGTGGCTAACGGAGACGGCGTGGGATTGTGGGAAGGGATTGGGGGCCGTATCTTCGAGTTGGTGGCGGCTACTTGTTTCAACGTGCCTCCCGGATGTAATGTTAACGGAAAATCGCTAGGAGAGTCGTGTACAGAACGAAACCCAATAGGAGAATTGTACAGAGGAGTAGACTTCGTATGGCCTGATGAAGGGAGTAACCCCTCTCGTTCTCTAGAGCCGCCTGTGGAAACTGGCTCGTCGGCGTTGAGAGAAACTATTCCCTTGTACTCACCGGAAGAGCGTAACACGTCGCGGACTGGTGGCTCAGGGAATGCCTCAGTTTCGCCTGTAACCCCGCCCTTGGGCTTGTCAATCGGACTAGGTGATGTCTCCTTTGTGAGTGGTAGTGGCGCTGTGGTGACAGAAGAGAATGTGTCAGCAGGTACAACGTTGACGAAGATTTGTTGGGATGTGATGAACTTGGCAAAACCTTCTGTGGCGTTGAGCGTGATTGTGGGGCGTCAACGCGTCAACGTCCGGTCCACTAGTGGGAGTGGTACCCAAGAGAGCAGGTATTCACCAGGTGAACAGGACCACTCGGATATAAGAATGAGCCCCAGCCCTGCGCCGCGCGGATTGTTCGTGGTTCACTCGATACCCGGGTCGATCGACTTCTAAATGCCGTGCGACCTCCCTGCACCAAAAAAGGGAAAACTTCACCTCTAAAAAGTTCCGGAACATAAATCGTTGACGGTGACAAAACCGGATGATGGGTCGTGATCAAATGTTAGCACCGTGATGCCCTGCGCGAGGCAGCGAGACATGATAAAAAAAACGTGTCCCGTCACTCCCGTGTGATGCTTCATTTCAGCGACGTCAGCGACGACGATTGAGAGCATTCGTGGCATCTCTATCCCAAGGGGTGTGTACAGTAGATATGGACAATTGTCGTATCTCATATTCTTCCTGAACCGCGGTCAGCACGTGGGCTGCCTCGTGCAACGCATGCTCCTGGAGAACGTCAGCAAAAATAAAGGGACAAGAAAGAGCCACGCTGTCAGTCAAGGAAATAGGGGGATGAACCTTATTGGGTCTTGGACACGTCTCTTTCCGGGATGAATCAACGTTTTTCATTAAAAAAATGTGATGGACTGTGAAGTAGGTATAGTGGAAGACCGGGAAAATACAACCCTCTGCAGCAGGACGTAATCATGAGTGCGTGAGTAATTGCTCTCATTGTCCCCGTCCGCTACTTTGAATACATCGCTTCCTGTCTTGTCCCTAGGAAGATATTAATGTACCTCATTAACTTCTGTTACGTATACAACATCGCGGTTCCAACATTTCAGCACATGTACAGTACCCTGAACACCTAAACCTAGGCTTCGCAACACCAGGGGTATTGTGGCAACAGTCGTGTATGAGCGAACATCATGGAGAAGTTGCACTATACACCACACACAGCAGGTCCACACAAATGATGGACAGCAGACTGGTTACGTTACCTTGCCTCTAGAGCACGTAGGCGCGAGCACTCAAAGGAGGGTATGAATCGCTCATTACACAATCCGTATGGGAGGGCAAGGGAGTTTGTTCGGGGACATCATAAGGATCTATAGGTGCAGCAGGTGTACCCGTTTTCGCCTTGGGCGGGAATTGGTAACGATCAGCGAGTCAAGACCAGACGGCCCCGATGGTCAGAACGCGTCAACCGGTACTCCGTAGCGGTGCCTGTCGTGGCGAATGTGGCAATGGTATACCAATGTGTCCGTCGTCGCATCTGCCCAGAAGCACTAGGCGCGGTTATTTTCAGTAGACCCCCAACTGAGGGGAGCCGAAATAGCCGGGAGCTGGTTCTTAGCGGTGGGCTTCATCTCCACGCTTTTCGAGTCGAGCCGAGCGCGCGGATGTAGACTCATGTGGTTCTCCATGATGTTAGGGATCGGTGTTGCCATCGACACGCAAAGGCACGTTACGTTGTCCAACACTCCGAGTACCTTCTTGCCGGAACCACAGATCAGAGGTACAACCTCCCGCCGGGACAGGAGGCGCTACATTGCCCCAGCGGCACAAGAGACGATTTCAAGAACAAGGGTACCAAGCACAGGAATATACTTTGGCCTTGACTTTGACGTACGGTCCCTTGTGGGCCTAAACTATGATTGGAGGAGTGAGAATAGAAGCAGGATGACGGGGAGCGAGGGAATATGTATGACGAGGTAGGGTCTAGAGTCGTGACGCAGATATCTCGTCTCGCAAGAAGGTCTGTCAATACAGAGACTCTGGACGACAGAGAGGGGGAATAAATTGCCCAAAAGAATCAACGGTGCAAGTGTGGAGCAAACACGGAGGCTCACCTAGATCCCTGCGTTCCCTGCATCCCTGCGTCGAGCTCCACGACGAACTGTCTTGAAGGTCTGTACCGACGATATACCGTTTGAAAAACTTGCTTCTGAGGTAGTCACTGGCAGACGGTGAATCGAGTCCCAGAACCGCCGCGGCGATACTGGGGGCCTGGGGCCCGTGATACTCACCCAAAAGCGCATTTCTAATGGCACTTGAAAAACTATTGCCAGGAGAAAGACGGGAGATGTGGTCAACGGAGGGACTCGCATGCAGCATGCAGCATGAAGAGGGTTGCAAATATATGAAAGTGGGAGGGCCTGTAAAAAAGCGTAAACTGCTAGAAAGGCAACCAAACGGGCCAGCGACCTCAATTTGCGCGCGCGGGTACGAAGCGAAGGAGGGACAAACGTGGCATAACACTCGCCAACGAATGTGGTACTAGTAGCCTGAGTAGGATATAGTCATAGAATCACCCACTGCATATCTCTCTCCCAACTCTCCTAAACTCAATAAGCACTAATACCGGCAAAAACAACAGTAAAGAATGTCGAAACCCCGCGTTTAAAAAAAGAAGTCAAACTCCAATCGAAGTGGGGACAGAAACCCCGCACCCCCGGGCGCTGAAAGCGCTGAACCATACGCTCCTCGGCGGGTTTAGCTACTGTTTAGCTGCACGCAAATCCCCAGCCCAACAGATCCCGGTAACAGTAACCATGGCCAAGGAGCAATAAAAAGACAACCCCGAACCTTCCCAGGAGCAAAAACAGAGCAGCGACACATGTCCGAACCCTGCCCCCACGAACACCTAATAATTATTTTACACCCTACAACAGATTGCTAGCAATAAAAAAAGTTGGATGGTCAACCGAAAACAAATCGGCCGGAGGACATCATCAGTTTCGCGATACAATCCGAGGAAAATGAAAGTAGTCGGGCAGAGAAGAGAGCGCAGGGGGCCAACCGTCTCCGATCGCCCTGATATATTATGAGGCGCTTTCAAAGCAGCTGAACGGCGTTCTGGACACCTCCAACGCTGCTCTGTCAAACTCTGATAAAATCCTCAAGGATGCAGAGGATATCGAATATATCCAGGTCACAGACACGAAGGACGAAAGTGCCTCAGTTTCAAGTCGGTGGAGACCGTCGATTTTGGTCCACCGGAGGTGTTCCGGCGGAGCGCTCCGGCGCACCACGCTTCGCCACCCCGAGCTTTCCCGCCTCCCAGATCCCAGGGCCGGCCAAGACCGTGACAAAATTTTGGAAAAAATGCGTTGTATACGTTTGTTTATGCCCTCCGCTGCCAGTGGTCGTCTGATGACTGATCGTCACTTCACTTCACTTCTCTTCGCTGATATTCTGCCAGATACGGCTGGGCTGAAATGATCACATTTCATGCTTTTGGCATCCACAAAGTGTATCTTCTCTATCGCACTGCTGATGCTACGACCTTGTGAGGACTCGGGTACTGTGTGTACTAGTAGTAACGGAGGCTTCTCGATGGACAATACCTGTGATCATATTTCGAAGCCCAAGAACCCAAGAGTGCGCTCAGTCTGTGTTCAGAGGCACGTTCAAGAGCACCGATCACCGACCTAATCCCGTGGACATCTTACCACTACAATTTGCATCGCAGAATGAATCTGAAGTATGTCGCGGTCACTGGCCTCGGTCCGGTCGCACATAACAATGTGAACGTCAACGTAGTCAGCATTTGCAAATAGACAAGCAAGCTTTAATGCAACTCTTGAAAAAGGACAAGACACTACTACAGAAGCCTCCCCCCGACAGTTCTGACCGGCTTGGCGATCCAGGGCTTGCTGCGCCGGGCCTCGGTTCTCCCGTTGGTGCCGGCGTTGCAGCCGGTCCAAGTCGCCTGGGTGATCCTGACGTTCCGTCTCCGTGTGGTGCAGGCGGCCCATCACCATGCGGTCCCGGTGGTTCATCGTCAGGTGGTCCTGGTGCCGCACCGCCAGCACGCCCCTCATTGCTCTCTAACGAAGACGGGCGTGTGCGTGTTGCAGTAGATTGTTGAGTAGGGATAGCCAGTTGTTGAGAGGTCTCCAAGCGAAGTGGTTCAGTCGTGGTGGTCTCATCACCTGCCTTCACAGCGATTCCCGTTCGTAGTTTTTGTGAGTGTTCCCCCATGGCGTCAACGGCCACTGAAGCCGATACGGTATCGTGCCCAAAATCGCTTGAAGAGGGCTGTGCGGAATGAAATACAACCTGAGAATTGTGTTGCACAGGAGTCACCGATGTAGCATTTACGTGTCCTAATTCGTACAGAGTATTCCCCTGCCGTAACTTCGGGTTGGAGCTTCGTTGCTTCACAGAGCCTCGTGTGTGAAAGATTTGAGCAAAATCGCTAGAAGAGGACTGTACAGCACGAAATGCAACGGGTGACTGAGAATTGTACTGCAGAGGGGTCACCGATGCATTTGCATGTCCTGATGAAAGAAGCAACCCCTTTGGGTCTCCGGAGAGGTCCGTATAACCTTTCTTGTCGGGAGGTGCTATTCCCTTGTTTTCACTGGGAGAGCTTGAAAAGTCGGAGAGGAGCTCGGGGGAGAGCTCATGAACTTCTTCGATTTCGCCCTGAGGTTGGCCGATCAGAGTGGGTGATGTCTTCACTGTTGTTGGTGATAGTTGTGCTGTAAGTGATGGAAGTGAAGACGTCAGCAAGCGCAACGTTAGCGAAAAGATGATGGAAGCCTTACTATTACCAGACGGCCGGACGTGAGCTGTGTCGTCAAGGTGCTCTACACTGGTTCGCTTTGCACTCTCACCTTGAGGCGAGTCTACCAGTGCGTGAGGAAATGGGCTCTCTGCCTCACGATCTCCCGGAAGGTTCATGAAAGCATCATCGCCCTTACCACGCAGCGACTGCGTAGATGGGGAATTCTGAGAGGTGAATTGAATGCTTGCAGGGTTGATAGATGAAGAGATGATTGTGGGTACAGGTCCCCTCTTGCCCTTAACTTGCGCCTCAGGTGAGACCTTCGATGCGGAGACACCAGTTGATTCCTGACGGGATTGGGAAGATACGAGAGAGATTTGCGAGTCGCCCGCAACACTTGGAGGCCGCGGTCGAAGGTCCTTATGCGAGACTGTCGAATTATTGCCCGAAAGCATTCCGATAACGTGTTTGTGCTGGCTTTGTGTTGATTGCGCCTCGGCAGGAGGCGGCGAATGCGAAATCTCCTTTCTACCGAAGGATGACACTGGCCCCGGAGGCTGTCCGGCTTTTCCTTGAGATCCTCTGGTATCATGGAGCTGTGCTGCGCTGAGATCATATCCGCTGCCAGGGCCAGAGGAGTTCACTCGCGCAACGGGACTTGCTGGGGGTGTTATCAGATAGGATGGGGTATCCGGAGCATTGCTACTTGTTGAAGATGGCTCAACTTTGAGGTGTGGGGTGTTGCCTGAAGTCTTAACCGAGTCTTCTGGACGAGTCCTACGTTCCTGAGGTGCCACTGGCAACTCTCGTTCTTTCTGAGGATTCGCCCCGCCCTTGGCTCGCTTATCTTCGCGATTGCCTCCATCTCCTTGTATACGAGAGTGACTTGACTGACTTCTGTCCAAATTTCCTGGCTTGGGCGCTGGTTGATGTCGGGATAAGGGCTCTGTCGATGCAGGGATATGTCCCGAGGGTTGAGATGGCTTGGTCTGTGTGACTAAAGGGTTCTTAGGATACTGCTCAGAGGGGAGTGCTTTCCGTTTGTCTTCGTCGTGGGGGTGGCGGGATTCAGAAAGAGCTGCCCCAGACTGTGCTTGGGACCCATCCCGAACCATACCCTCTGTTGGGCGCATCCCGCCGGACGCTGTCTTTGTAGATGCCGGTGCTGCGCGAGACGCCGGAGAAGACGTGGAGACGCTCGGTCGGTTCAAAGATGGTGGGGAGTGGGCCCAGGGCTGGGTAGAGGGCTGGGCAGTGGCAGTGCGATCACCTTGCTGAGCGCCGCCGGGTCCATTCGCGTCCTTTTCGCGAGTGGAGCCTGCTTGGGGGAGGGGAGACTGTTTCCGTTTCTCCGGTCCTTCCGTTGTGGGAATCCTAAGGGAAGTGTTACCGTTGGCTTCTTGTAATGTCTGCGTAGGTGGCACGATTCCAGATGAAGGGGGAATGGCGGAAGGACGTGACTGCTTGTGCGGTTGCTTGGAAACTGACGACGAGATAGGGCCTGGAGCCGTGATACGCTCGTTTTGCGCGGCTCGAGGCTCTCCGGGAGCAGATACACCAGATGACTTAGACGGAGATAAAGGGCGTGCAGAAGCGCGTTGCGGGTTGTCTGCACCAACGGCAGGCTGCAGCTGAGTGAGGACCACATGCGCAAAAACTACGCCAATGGGGGTCTCACCTGGTTACGACGTGAAGGTGTGTCGAGCTCAACACCAGGCTCGCTCATATCTCTGCGTCCTGCTGTCGTTGGCGTTGGCGTTGGGCGACCTCTTGAGGATGCCACTGGGACATCAGCTACTTGATTGTCGGCGGGGCGTGCTCCCTTGAACTGCGACCGTTGACTTGAAGCGGGACTGGCACCTGCGGCACCGTCGAGGGGCTCATCCGAAAGTGCCCTCTTAGCGATAGTGGAATAAGACGGCCGAGCTTGCATGGTCGGTCCACTAGTTTCCCGATGAGAACCTCGATCCGTCGAGTCATCGCGGCTCTGGGAGATACTCGTAGGCGTTGACATGATACCCCTAACCGCAAGTCAAGACCAGAGTGGGGAGAGCAGTTGGAAGGTGACGTGCTTGGCAGAGCCCTCTGTGGCGATGGGCGTGACTGTGAGGTTTAAACGTCTGGCCTACTTGTGGGAGTGATACCTATGGAAGGCAGGTATGCGAGGTTACACTGGGTAGGAAGGGTAGCCCGGATAAAATGGTGAGTGAGTAGAGTAGCCCCAGCTCGGCGCCGTGCTGATTGCTCATGGCGTAGTCCACGTTGAGGTGTTGTAGGGCCGTCCGACTGCCCCATATGATGTGGCGGTCCTACTCCCAAAAAAGGGACAATTTCACCTCTGAAAACGGTACATCCGAAACGCTAGCTTGTCAACGAATCGGTGAATGTGTCGGGCGATCAAAAGTCGGCATGCAATACGCGAGGCCGCGAGAGTCACATAACGTGTCGGTGTAACTGTCGCTTGTGGCCGGCATTTGACTTATCAGGTCATTTCAAGGACCTCAGGGACGACTCAGGGACGACGATGAGAGTAGACGTGACATCTGTACGCCAAGGGGTGGTAGGGTCTTTTCGCATGTGCATAGTAAATATGGACATGCGTCATGTCTGAAACGTGGTCAGCACATGGTGGTACGCCACGAAACTGCTACCTTATTGGGCAATGCATGTACTTGGAGGGCGCCAGTTGAAATAGAGGTGTAAAAGAGAGGACCGTATGGTCGAGGAAATGGATTAGGATGCAGGTATGAATTGAAGACAAGGAAAGTACAAACCTCTGCAGCAGGGCACTAATCATCTTGCCTCGTCCCCATGCGAGACCAATACAAACTGCATGCCTCATCAACTGCATTTTCGCGTAAACAGGCACGATGAGACCAACCTTTCAACGCAGGCATCGTGAACGCCCACGTTGAAACACCAAGGGACATCCTGTGACAACAGTCGCATACGAGCGAGCACCATGGAGCAGGATCGTTCACCCACGAGCGTCCCTCGCATCATGGATCTCTCGACTGTCGTACGTGCCAGAAAGTGGTACACCGCACGCAGTATGTCTGCACCAAGTTTGGACAGCAAGTGGGCAACACCACATTTCCTCCAGAGCACATACAACTGCGAGCACCCAAAGGAGGGCGCAGGTTCTTCGCACGCAGCCAGTACGGCAGGAAAAGAAAGGCTTCAAGGGTATTGAAAGGTTCCATTAGCGCAGCATGTGCGCCCACTTGATTCTGTTTTTGCATGCAGGGTGTTCAACAAGCCAAGGCCAAGTGGACAGCGATCACCACGATGCGTCAACCAGCATCCTGCGGTGGTGCCTGTCACGGTGTACGTGGCAACGATCCCTCACAGGCCAGTGCTCAAATCATCCCATCCACCCAGAAGCGCTGGCCATGGATCGTAGGTGGGCCCGTAACGCAGGAGTGGCTGACATGGCCGGGAGTTGTTCCCTACTGGCAGGCAGGCTGCGTCTCCACATTTCTCGAGTTGGGCCAAGTGCACAGATACAGTTCTCCGTCCTGAGTTAGGGACTGGCATCGCCATCAGCACGCAGAGACGGGCTAACGGTGTCCCACGTTTTGAGTACCTTTCCGTTGGCTGAGACAAAACGCTCTACATCTGAGTTAAAGCCTCTGCCGCAGAGGGTTCAATGCCAAGGAACGAACATATCGAGCACAAAGAAAGAAATGATGTACGAAACCTTATGAGCCCGGAACCGTGATTATTTTGTCGTTCTCCGGTGACACTCCCGACAGCGGTACATCTGAAAAAAGTGAATGGATGACGGATGACGGGGAGTAAGGAAATGAATAAATATGTACGAGGTAGGGCCTGGGGCCTGGGCCGTTACGGAACTATGTCGTCGCGCAAGGAGTTTGATCGATGCAGAGAAATTCTAGAGGATTGAGGTAATAATTGAAGAGTCTATCGC
>WTXF01000124.1:0-91059 GCA_022496215.1 Russula brevipes | reverse complement strand
GTATTGCAACCTCCAGAAAACATTCTAGATCATAGTTGTTACCCAAATCAAGATTGTGATAGATATTACTCACATCAACATTATGAATGCCATTCTCAGACAATAATTTCTCACGCTCATTAGCACTATGGAGAGCACGTGCTGCTGAATGATGTCCTGAGTGTGGTCAGCTGTCCTAAAGGGCCAAGTCTTTGTGATATCAGCAAGGTCTTCTGCTTAACAAGACAGACTGGACATGGGCGTTTTGATGTTAATCCACGGATAAGGGACATAACACACCTGGTAATATAATGTCAGTTGAAAATGTCACCCCAAAAAATAATACATACTGTTCTTCATAATCAGCAGATAGAATGAGGATGTTTGGGAAAATCCAGCGCTGTGCACCATCTGCACATTGAAGCCAGCAACCTGATTTTGAATGCCTGATGATTGATTGAAGTACAATGTGAAGGGACTCATGCCAGACTGCACGTTTAAAGTTGACAAAGAGAGGCTTCTTGGATTCTTTCGGGTCCTCAGAAACCTTGGAGACAAAGAACATCACTTAAATTGAGAATAGTAAATTGGGAACTGTAACTTACAATTGGTAGCCACCCAACAACACGCCCACCACCAAGCCCATTCCCATTTCGAATTGATGTGGGGAGGTTTGCACATTGTGCAATAACTGGATAACCCTTTGCTGTGCCAAAACTTGATAGTTTCATCAGGAAAACGGCAAAATGCTGAATGCTTCTTAATGCTTCTTAATGCTTCTTTATTGCTCTTATTAAGCAGGGTGCCCTTCTTAATAAGCGGATAAGAGGCATTAAGAGGCATTAAGAAGCATTCAGCATTTTGCCGTTTTCCTGATGTTGGTCTTATCAGCATATATAATAAAGCTCAGAGGACTACCACCCTCCGGGATCTGTGACTGGAAACAGGACATGTAAGATTAATGTTTTCATACAGCAAGGGACAAATTGGCACGTACTTGAATGTCCCAGAATGCATCCGCAGTCCAGGGCTCATCGAACACGCGTGTAGTCTGGTCTCCTAAGCACCTGAACACCTTCTCCGCATCCCAGTGGAAGTGCGGCGCAAGTAGAGGATCCTGGACCAAATCAGTCGCCCAGTCCCACAACGAACGATGATGGACATCGTAGGACATTTCTTTATCCTTGTACTTTACAGACACAACAGATTTTTCGAACTACACACCGAGACAATCAGCCTTTCGATCTAATATCGCTCACAGACTCACAGGAGTCAAATTTATCGAGGCACGCTCCCAAGCGGACTCAATGTCCGCATACCTTGCAAGCGTGAATGTCCCCTTACCAGAAACACAGCGACCTATAATTTTTATGAGCCTTTCCGACTGCTCTTTGTTCATTCCAGCTTCGAGAAGAAGTTCTGCAACAAGGAAGTCTTCGCGGGTGTTAAAGAACGGCCCCCAGGGATTGGAATCACCCCGGGGGGGTTGAGGGGAGGGCTGATAGGCAGAATGATACTCCTCAGAGCGGTAGACCTCAGGCTTGACATGTTTCTGGCTCCTCGGGTGATACTCGACGCGAAACTCACTGATCGCAGCACCCCTGACCACATCAGGCTGAGGGGTATTGGGCTGCGGATCTATGAAAAGTAAGTAATGTATATGCTATAGACTCGAAAGGGTCATCCCTACCTGCTGTTTCAAGGGGGTTGCAGAGCTCTGGGGGACTGCGATCGTTGAAATCGTCGTGTGGGAATCCAGCCTCATCGGCCTCATCAACTGGGGGTTTGTAGGCTAGATAGGAATGAGAGACGTTAGTGAGGCAAGGAGAATGATACGCACATGCGAGGTGAGCAAGCATCTTCTTTGTTTTTTCTCTGTTGTACTCCTCTCGCCCGTCTTCTGCCCTTTTCTCCCGCTCACACTTGTTGACATGAGCACGGAAAACTTGAGGACGGAAGCTGCCTTTACAGATTGGGCAACTTTTCTTCGCAGGCTGGGACCTTCCTGACATCTTGAATTCTGGATGGTGCGATACCGTAGGTGTTCTTCAACGAAGAGAACAAGGCGTGAGAGTCGATCAACAAGATCATGGCGACGAGCGTTACGAGTAGGGCGCATACTGCCTACTTGATTAGTGATCTTTGTCAGCTCGCTTCAGTCTCACTCGCACCCGAAAATTTCTGAACCGCCGACCACAAAGTGGATAGTTTCCTTCTTTTGCTATCACCACAAGCCTGCTAATCATTTGTTCTAGATCCCATTTGACCAAAAAGTGTTATGGACTGCCGTTACTCTCCTCATTTTCTTGGTCTGCTCCCAAGCTTGTGTGACCTTCAATGGACTGGAGCATGTCGTGACCCAACAGGGGAAACGCGTGGAGGCTGTGTTTGACAAGCAAATCAAACAGTTGCCTCCTCCAGAAGAGGTAAGCCGGTGGTGTCACACATCCTACCATGTCTTAAAGAGTGTCCCAGCCTAAACCTGTGGTAGTAAAGAGGCCAGCAGCACCACCTCCGCCACCTCCCCCTCCTATCCCAAAGAAGGCTCCCCGATGACCATCGACGTCTGTGCCCGTCATTCGCCGAAATGAAACTGAAAGTGCTGGCCGGCTGAAGCGCGAGATTCACCCTCCGCCGCCCAAGGATCTACGTTATGCTGATGCACCAAAGAAGCAGTGTCGTCAGTCAGTCAAGAAGGCTTCTAACGAGCAGCTGCGATATTGTGTGAAGATCTTGGATCAACTAGGACGGAAGCAACATTCCACTGCTGTCGGCCCTTTCTCCGAGCCTGTTAGTAAGTAACAATTTACCCCCCTCGTCGCTGGCCAGTCTTGACCGGATCCTAGATTGGGTCAAGCTCTCTATTCCTGACTATCCGAAGATAGTCAAGAAGCCCATGGACTTGGGCACAATGCCCTCAATACGGCCTCAGGTTCTCCGCCTTGTCTGACCCATTCTATTGGATGCGTGTCATCCTTGCTTCCAATCGGGGCACCCTCATGGAACTCGGAATAAGTCCCATCGTCACTTCTGGCAAGCGCTAATCTCATTGATGTAGACTTTTCTCTCAAGGAGGGGCCTATTCTCGGGAGCCAAAAAACGTGAGCACATATCCATCCGGGTGTGCTAAATGTACTGATTTATTACTGAGACAGCCTTTGCACTTCTGATCTCCCTCGGCCGAGCTACTGTATATGTCCTCACTGGTCTTTACGGCCAGCCTCGAGACCTCGGAGCGGGAGTCTGCCTTTTACTCATTACACGACATCCTATCTTATTGTTCCACACACACGCACTCACCATATGTACAAGCTGTCCCACGCCGTCGGATACCTCAGCCTTAACACGCAGCACGCAACATGGCCGCTCGCGGACAGCTGCAGCTTGTGCCGGGCTATACCACCCTCGTCTTGGATACCAACAGTACGTCTCCTCTCGTCCCTCTCCATGGTTCGCATCGCTTGTCGAGAGCCCGCGTTGGACGGTCGTCGTTCCGCTTCCTGCAATCATGGTGCTAGAGTACAGCAGCCCCTGCCCATCTCGAGAACCTGTTGGGAGGAAGAGGAAGATACTCGCATACAGTTCTTTCACAACCAAATCCCACATCCCAACCGTCGCAGGGTCACCAATACACGCCGTTATCTACACCACGGCTAATAGCTTCACCACGATCCTTCACGGAGCGTACTCCGCTCCTTCCACCACCTTTTTTTCATGTTGCTCACCACATGCCATGCGAGTGATTCACTTGATGGCATATCATGTACGTCATTATGTATTGGCCCTGTTATATGTGGTCCACTAATCTGTATCACATCATGTTTAGATGGCATGATTATCTTTCTCGCAATGGGTGTGTCTCTCTTTTGGGATACCATCCTCCTGGACTCACCGTCTCTGCACCCCCCTCGTTTCATCCTTTCGGTGTCGACTCTCGCCAGCGCGATGCCAACGCCACCCGCCCACAGCCTTGGCGACGCGGCCAGAGTGTACTCGCCCTCGCCAACGAGTCAATGACAAGTCGTCGCCGCCATGACACATGTCGCGGCACATCCAAGCCGACCATCGTTCTCATACTTACCGCCCTCAATCACCTTTCCTCTACTCCCTCTTCAGCCTTTCGCTCCGCATGGGCCGCTTTAAGCAAGATCCTAGGTACGACTTTTGTTGTTCTTCACGTTCTAGGTGACTCATTTTTCATAGATACTGTCGACCGCCTACGTCACATGCATGACCCCGTCCGCTACCTGGAGTGGCAGCTCAATGTCGACCCGTTGACATTGCACGACTTTCAATCTCGTGCCAGCAAGATTTCGCCAGACCTGGACCCCAGCGATGGTACTCCCCCAACCGGTGCCGGCGCTGTTCACGCACCAGAGTGCGAGTCACATCAACTCCAATTAACACTGGTTCTTCCATACCGACTTTTGCTCCCCGCGCATCCTGCCTGCGTCGGATCATGTGGCCAGGCCCTGCTGCTCTCACACCTCGTAGTCCGTCTTCCTTCCAGACTCGGCCGTTCAAGTATCTCATGCAATCGCACGTTTAGCATGCAGAGCAACATGTGTCACCACGCGCACCCCAATCTGCAGGCGGGAAACAAGGCGGCCCGTGAGGGTGAAGGCAACGAAGAGAGCGAGGAGGCACCCGTAATGTACCCGTAGCATCCCGTCAACGCCATATACACCCTCGCACTGTGCCGTTGACATTCCTTGGAGCCACCGTATGATACCGTGAGTATACGGCCGTATACCGTACACGGGACGGTGCTCACCCCTATATGACAGCTAGACGGCCTCGCCATGAATGCAACACCGCTCGGCGAAGCTGCCAAGACTGCCATTGCCCTGGTAGCGAGCTATGTATGCTCGTACTCCGACGCACTGAAGGTGAGATCATACCCAAGTTAGTGGACCATTCGTCTAGGTTCTGTTTGATGGGTGGTGTTATGAGCTGGAATTGCCAGCTTTATGTGTGTGGTCTAAGCATTCATCACACAAGCCGCAACATGTCTAATCGAATATCAGACCCCGCCTTTTGTCACCACATAAAAATACAATTCTACCGAATAGCCTCAAGGTGTGCTATCCTATGATACCTCGCACTGTAGGCTCATTTTCTTGCGGATTAGATGCAAAGCGCTTCAACGTCGGGATGCCATTATAAAGTCACAAACTCTATTATAAAAAATGAAATTAATATATAATGTATTATAAGGGCGACAACGGGTTTATCAGGACTTCGATCTACTTATAATGTAATTATCAGGACTTTGGCTGCTTATAAAGATATTATAAGGACTTCGATCTACTTATAAAATCATTAAAATCGTATTACAATGGCTATTACAAGCCAACTCCATTATAAGGTCATTTCCAGTTTTCCGACAACCACACGCCCTCAATCTTCCCACGGGATCGGAAAGAGCATAGGGACTCATGGGTCTCAAAACTGGAGGTACGCCTGCCGATGTGGTACTTATCGACTTTCGACTGAATGCGGGACAGCGGACCACACAGTACATCTATCCACGCCCTCGATAATGACTCACTTCTCAACATCTTTTATCTCTATCGGAAGGCTTGTGTGGAGGAAGACCGCACGAACGCATATTTCTTCCTTTTAGAGGGCGGCAGGGTCTGGGACTGTGAACGCTGGTGGCACAAGCTCACGCACGTTTGTCCACGATGGAGGAACCTCATACTTCGGTCAACGTCTCACCTCAGTCTTTGCCTCGTTTGCACGTATGGGACGCCGATTGTAGACGTGCTGGCACATTCGCCTCGCCTTCCACTCATCCTGGACTACGATGACGAAAATCGTGACATCACCGCAGAAGAGGAAGACGCAATATTGCTCGCACTCGGTCACCGCGATCGGGTGCGTCGGATCCGCCTCAGCATGCCGGTTCAGAAGTTGCAGAAGCTTGTCACGTCGATGAGCAATGGATTTCCCGCGTTGGAAGACGTCGTTCTAGGGCCCTTGGATGAGCTCGATATTGGCCTGGTGCTTCCAAAGACATTTCAAGCACCACAACTCCGCCATCTTCTATTGAGGAATTTCGCTTTTCCAATACAGAGGTCTCCACTACTTATGACCGCTGTGGGCATCGTCGCACTCTCGCTCGTGGACATCCACCGATCCGCATACTTCCCCCCAAATGATTTCTCCAACAGCTTTCACTCATGCCGCAACTGGAGACACTCGGAATTACCTTTCACTGCCCTGTTCCTAACCGTGATGTCGAAAGGCAACTACGGTTGACACCGATCTTGATACATGTCACACTTGCTAATCTTCGCTGGTTTTGGTTCAAAGGAGTTAGTGCTTACTTGGAAGCACTCCTCCCTCATATGACCACTGCTCTTCTCGAGAGGCTCCAGATTATCTTCTATACTCAGCTCACGATTTCATTGCCAGGTTTACTGCAGTTTATGAGCACGACAGAGTGGTTCAAGCCCCTACCAGTGCCACATTCACGTTCTACGACAGAGGCGTTGCCATGGGGGTATCTCTCCCGACTACGTCTGGGCAGCATTTCTTTGCCATATCTGTTCTCGGGAGCCACCTCGACTGGCAGG
The DNA here is from genome assembly GCA_022496215.1 of Russula brevipes. Lineage (NCBI taxonomy): Eukaryota > Fungi > Basidiomycota > Agaricomycetes > Russulales > Russulaceae > Russula > Russula brevipes. The sequence continues at coordinate 84,499 of WTXF01000124.1, read as the reverse complement.
TATCGTCCATCGCACAAATTTTCAATGTCCTTGGCCCAGTGTTCTCTACGGTGGAGCATCTCTCTCTCTCGCATGAGGAGCATAGTCAGTCATCAGCGGCGCGCGATGTGGTCGAAGGTACACAGTGGCGCAACCTTCTCGGGTCATTTAGCAACCTGAAGACTGTCCATGTGCCAGATAGCCTCTTCGGGGAGCTCTCTCGTTGTCTGAAATCAGGTGACGGGGAATCTTCCGTTCAGCTGTTCCCCGAAGTAGACGGGGAGTCAATCTCTGCCAGTGGCGATGTTGGAGGCGCATTTGTCTCATTCATCGATGCCCACCAGAATGCGAGCCACCGTGTAACCCTGGTCCGTTATTGAAGATCCCCCGGACGCCTCGTTCTGCGATGACTTTACTCCGATAGGCATATCCCTCCCATATCCAACCTACCACCGTACCACGATGGTCATCTGTTGTCGCGGCTGTGACAGTAAACCGTGCCTATGCCACCCGCCGTTCCCTTCCATGTTGTTTGGCCCTCTCCTTGTCAGTTCGACCCACGTCTCGCCACGCGCGAGCTAGGTAACTCAAGAACAAGACTGGTCAAAGGTCAAGCTTCGCTGGTCTCAAATCACTTCGATTTCGAATAACCATCGTCGCGTCCGGTCTACATACGCAGTAGACAGCTCTTGTCTTTTCTTCATCCGTGTCAGCTCGTCGCGTTCATCCTCTCGTGTCGCTCCATTCTTGCATTGACTCCGCCGAATTCAAGTCTAGTAACTAGCCTTATGAGGATCGCTGTGTCCTTGAGATTCATCCATCGAATTGAAAGCTCGTTTCTCGCCTGTCTCATTCTCTTTCAACTTTCCGTACGCCGGTCTAAGCCACGGAAAGCGTCCGTCTTTCGTCGCCTTCGGGTCCCACTTTCCCCCGTGAACGAACGTCTACCCTCGCGTATACTACCACGCTCCGATACTCGTCAAAAACTCGTGCGCTTCTTCCCAACCCATCGCGGAGTGGGTCCTTTTCTTTACCGCGGCAGTATCTCCTCAGCGCTCAGCACCGACCTCCTTCCACCGGCCATCCACTGCAGCAATACACTTCTGTCCTTCACGGTGCGTTCGACCTCCCTCAGCACGCCCTCCAGATCCACGTCCTCCATGTGCGCCTCATGCTGAACGGGCATCACCTCAGTGCCGGACCCTTCACCGAAATGGTCCGCCAGAATAGCGTCCGCGGCGGCATATGCGTCGGTCATCGTCGCTGCCAGCACGCCGCGCGCAATTGACGGGTACGGCTCACCCGTCCACTGTCCGTCCAGTCATGTCAGCAGTGGGTCAACTGGTACGGGTACGGGGATGGCCGTTGTACGGTATACAATGCTTACGCCACACGCCTGTCGGGCGCATATGAGTAATGACCGCGAAAACGTACATTGGACACCGCCATGACGCACCTGAAATGCATCCCACTCATCATTCCTGATTCGATCCGGATGATCTGCGAAATAGAAATCGATAGCTTAACAGCAGTACAAGGGACGAGAACAACTGCAGGAGAACTGTGCTTGTGCTTACTTTATCGGACAAGTGGCTTCTTCAGTGAATTAAATCTAACCAGAAAGTGTAGCCACGCATATTAACATATGACGACAGAGCAGAGAGAGCGAGAGCGTCGCTGAAGGTGATGAGGAATGAAATGCGAGGTGGAACGTTCGAAAACGCGGAATTGATGATGCGAATTAGCGTTAATTCTGGCCAGACACGACTCAAACCCGCAAATACACAAGCAAGGGACAAGCAGTGAAAATCATACAGTACACGGGGCGACATGCCGGTGGATGGTAACACGGGTTCATTACCTGACGCGTCTACGGCGTCGCGGGCTTGTGTCAGCCGGTCACGAGACCGCACGCTTTCGGTGAATGCCGGTGATGTCCCAGTGTATGAGGCCAGGGCCAATTAATTTCTATCTTCAACAATATCATCGTCAACATCCCCCTCGCTAGTGACACTGGTATGCCACAGTCCTTGACTACCAATATCTGCCTTCCGTCGATTAGAAGTTTCTGCCAACGTGTGGGCCGGGGTACGTTCCTCTCTGATGTTTATTGGCTTTCGACTAAATATCCCACTGAACACCACATAGCCCATCTATCCATATCCTCGACGATGACTCGCTCCTCAATGTTTTCTATCTCTATCGGCCAGTTCTCTTGGATGATGCCGAGGACGACGACGAGAAGGTCTTGCATGGTGGGCAATGGGACTGCGACGAACGCTGGTGGTACAAACTTAAGCACGTTTGTCGACGATGGCGATGCCTTATACTTGGGTCAGCATCCCACCTGGGTCTTGGCCTGCTTTGCAAATACGACACGCCCATAGCAGACATGCTAGCACATTCACCTCCCCTACCACTCATCATTCATTTCGTTGACCCAGTGCCAAGTACAACTTCCCACCAAATTATGGAGACGGACTGATCCTTGCACTCAACCACCGTGATCGCGTGCGCCGCATCCGCCTTTGGACGGCCGCTGGCCAGCTGCAGAGCGTAATTAGGGCGATAGGTGGTGAATTTCCCATTCTGGAACATCTGGATCTCCAGTTCCACGGCTTTCCGGACACGCGCGATGTGAACTTGACACTTCGACTCGCATTTCGAGCACCACGACTCCGTCACATCATATCATCCAATCTGGGTTTTCTTATTGGGTCTCCATTAGTTTCGACCACTACGGGCATTGTCGTACTCTGGTTCACCTTCATCTACCCACCTCCCTGCGTTCCCTCAAATGATTTGATCCAACTGCTCTCGCTCATGCCCCATCTGGAGATGCTTGACATTGACTTTAAATTCACTCCCACCTACTTTGGTCGGGAGGGGCAACTATTGCAGACACAGAGCGCGAACCACGTCACACTTCCTAACCTTCGCTGGTTGTGCCTTGGGGGTTCCAACGCTTACTTGGAACTGCTTCTTGCTCAGATGGCCACCCCTCTTCTCAGGAGGTTCGGAATCTGGTTCTTCTACGAGCCCACGTTTTCTGTTCCTTGCCTTCTCCAGTTTATGAGCGCGAATAACAACCTCATGTTTGGCGATGCCGTGTTCAACTTCGAGGATTCGGTTGTTGACGTAGCGGTATATCCCAGCGAGGAGTCTAGGCGGAATGCTTTCAACATCATGATGTCCCCCTGGAATTTCGCTGAGCAGATATCATTTGTTGCACAAATTTTCAGCAAACTCAGCCCAGTATTCTCCGCAGTGGAGCACCTCACTCTCGAAACTGAGGAACATCGTGTGCGATCAGCAATGCAATCTGAGGTGGATTGGCGCAGACTTCTCAGGTCTTTGAGCAACGTGAAGACTCTCCACGTGGCAGACGGCCTCGCCCTGGAGGTCTCTCGTTCTCTACAATTACGCGATGGAGAATCACCCATGGAGCTGTTACCTGAACTGGAGCAGCTCTCATTCTCTGGGAAGGGAGATGTCGGCAATGCATTTTCCCCGTTCATCGATGCCCGCCAGAATGCAGGCTACCCTGTATCGCTCGTCTATCATCGGACACGCCTCGCTCGGCGATAGCTTGTGAACGCTGCTACGCGGTGAATGGCTAAATCTGATGCGACCGCGACCGCGATACCCGGCACATAGTCCGTACAACCGGTTTACCGAAGTGTTCATCCATTGGCGCAACTATGACCTGCACCACGTTTTACCTCTTATCGTCACTACGATCTCTACGTTACAGAGATTGCGACATGGTACACTTCTCACGTCGATGGCCCCCTCATTGTTACATATCGTAACTCGTTTCTTCCATACCCGCTTTCCCAAATGCCTGGACTTTTCCAGTCGTAACTTCAAATGCGCGTTCATCAGGAAAACGGCAAAATGCTGAATCCTTCTTAATGCCTCTTAATGCCTCTTATCCGCTTATTAAGAAGGGCACCCTGCTTAATAAGAGCAATAAAGAAGCATTAAGAAGCATTAAGAAGCATTCAGCATTTTGCCGTTTTCCTGATGTTTATCTTACTCGTACAGTACACTTGCTCATAATGCATACGATTGGGGCCGTCAAATCCCTATGCATTATGGGATTTATGCGATACCAGTTCTGTCACACTTTGTGACATGCTGTGAGTCTGTGACACCCCCTCAAAGCGTGACAAAAAAGCGGACCACTGATCACAGCAATTAGACACAGTTGATAGGATGTAACTATCTAGAGAAGTTTTGAGTAGTGTTATGTAGTTCTTCCTTTTGTAAAATAGCACAGAACTTAAAGAGTTGGTGTGACAATTGCAATTCGAGGGAGAACTGGGGATCACCGCATCAGCAAGCTGGAGCTGCTGACAAAGCTTGATGAGATCAGCACGGCAAGGTGCGTTGTTGTCCTCGTCGTTGTCTTCATTGTCACGATCTCGACAATCTCTCCATTTGCCACTGCAATTTCTCTTCGCACCACATCAGCAACCCATCTGTCTCAGTTTCCTCTTGTTGTCTCTTGATGGGATCAAGGATGTCATCGATTGAAGGTGCCAGGCAAAAAATGCGATTGTGGGGCTTCAATGGTCTCTTTTTTTTTTTTTTTTTTTTTTTAAATCCGAATTTTTATCCCGCAGCGCGTTCGACAGAGTACAGAGGCGGTCACGTAGCTATCTACGTCTTATGCTTAGGCGTGTGGTGGTAATAGGATGGGCTGTTGTCAGCCTTTTGGTTGTCTTTGTGTGTGAGAGGTGATTGGTGGTCGTGTGGTGGCTGTGACGACGTGGTTGAACCTCGCCCTTGGGCTGCTCCTCAGCCCGGGTCCCATATGATCCGCGGCTTCGCACATGCTCCTGACTCCTCCAGGAAGCGGAGAACGGCTTGGACGCTCTGTTTGTGTTTGAAGAGTTGGTTGAGGTTTCGGATGCGGCCCCCAATCATGAGGTGTTTGTGCCGCGCTGTGTTGTAGAGCGGACAGACCATGAGCACGTGCTCGATGGTTTGGATCGGCTCGCCACAAGGGCAAGCGATCTGCTCCGGTGTATGGTTTGCGTAGAAACGCTGGGTGTAGGCCCCTACAAAAGCATGGCCTGTGATCAACCTGTACATTGTGGATATTGTTCTCCTGGAGAACTTAGCTTTCTTTGCCGCCCGGTTGGGAGGGGCAGCGGTCTCCGTGTCTGTTCGTGTTGTGTGGTTAGGTGAGGTTTGGAAGGTGGGGTGTGGCCTCCCGTCCGGAGCCGTTGTTAGGGCCACTTGATACGCAAAGGAGGTGCGCGGCCCTTGGTGCCAACGCTCGGACCAGTCTTGGTACGCTTGCCGCTTCGCGTTTGCTTTCTGGCTCTTGATCGTCTGTGGCTCCGCTATGTCTTCGAGGTTCGCGGTTCTGATCGCTTCAAGGGCCAGTTGTTTGGCTCTTCGGAAGCCGACGAAGGCACAGCCTCTAGGGAGCCATGTGATTTGTATGTGTAGCCCTGGGTAGGCCTTCATCAGTTCCTCAATCCAGTCAATGTGGCTCAAAGATACTGCTTGGTCATCGTGGGGCGATGCGTCCAATACCCGTTTTGCCGCCCCTGCTGACGGCATGAGGAAGTTTGCCAGTGTGTGCTGTCGGGCGGGCTGTTGGGTGAGGAGGTCAGTGAGGATGTCAAGTCCAGAGGATAGGGATCGGAGGACGGAGTCAGCCTCCGTTACCGTTTCCCCGTGAACGTCCTCGCAGTGTCCGAACTCCCTCCCATGATGGTACAGGACGGCGGAGGCCGCCCCGATTTGTTTAGCATCCGCGCGGTCCCTGTTCGAGACCACCCCGTCGCAGAAAACGTTGATCGCCAGACCTTCCTGGCATGTCCTTACTAGCTCGGTTACCGCCTCCTTGTGGTCCGCGCCGGTGGGTCTCAAGAGGACGCGGACTCTGCCATCCCATTCCAGTGCACCCTGCGGCAGGTCCGGGAAAGGGTCCACTTTGGGACCGTGTGTGGCGACGTTAGATGCTAGCGACCTCAGGGCCGTCTTGGCCCTGTTGTCATTCGGGGTGGGGAGGGGAAGTCGTCCGGTGACGGGTTGTGCCACTGGCCGCCTAGGCGCCTTCGGAGCTGACTGTCGTTGGGGGTTCTGTACAGTCGCAGCGCTGAGTTCTTGGTCAGCAGGTTCAGCCGGAGGTCCATCGGGAGGATGGAGAGGAGCTCGTGGAGCGGTTCTCTCGGCGCAGTCCGGAACGTGCCGGATATGATTCTTACCGCGTTGTTCTGGACTGTCTGCAGCTTCTTCACCAGCCCTTTCTGTTTGCCGGTGTACCAGAGCTGGCAGCCGTAGGTTTAGGACCGGCAGGCAGACCGCGTTGTATGCAAGTCGCCACTTTGCCTGGTCCAGTCCCCGGACGGAGTTACCTAGGAGCTGGAGGGCCTTAAGGGAGGCCCGGGCCCTGTTGCACATGACGTCTACGTGGTGCCCCCAGTTGAGCTGCGTGTCCAGGAAAAAACCCAGGTAGCGCAGCGTGTCCGAGGATTGCACCCTGTAGTAGGTGTTGTGTGAGGGGAGAGGAAGGTGGATGTATGTCGGCGGCCGGGACTTGTCCGCCCTGCGTCTGAAAAAGATAAGCTCTGACTTATCTGGTTCGACGTTGAGGCCTGCCTGTGTTAGCCACTCTACACACGTCTCGTATCCATTGCGCATGGCCGTCTCCACTTCTTTCCAAGATCGTCCGCACGCGAAGATAGCGCCATCGTCTATGTACATGCTGAGAGAGGATTTTGACCATTGTCTCATTTGGTGTAGGAGGGGGGAAGTGTAAATTATTGAGAGCACTGACGACGCTGGGGAGCCCTGGGGGGTTCCCACCCAGAAGCTGAACTGCTCCGACGTCTTACCATTGAAGCGAAGACGCACCGTTCGGTCCTTCAGGAAAGAGGTGCACCAGGAGACCAGCTCCGGCGCGAACCCCAGGTTTGCGAAGGTACTTACTAATCGCTCGTGGTTGATGTTGTCGAAAAACCCCTGGATGTCGAAGAGGAGGAGACCGCATTTCAGGCCCGCCTGGTGCGCGGACTGGATGTCGTGCACCAGCGTTAGGCCTGCGTCCAGTGTGGAGGAGGCGTTCCGGCCTCCGAACTGCGTGGTGGGGACCAGCGCGTGTTTGGACATGTCGCTGTAAATGAGTTTCGCTACCACCTTCTCCAGGAGTTTTCCTAAGCACTCGAGCAGTGAGATGGGCCTAAAGTTTTTTGCTAGCGTGTAATCTGCCCTGTTAGGTTTTGGGATGACGCACACTATAGCTTCCTTCCACTGTCTTGGGTGGTGGCCCGCCCTGAGGCATACCGCCAGGAGGGTTGCTAAACGTTCCGGGTCCGCTTCCCATGTCCACTTTATGGTCGTCCAGGTGTGTCCAGACTGACCCGGCGCTGAGCGGCCTGCAACCTTGTTCAGCAGCGGCTCGATTAGCTCCTTGTCGATCCGTGGGAGTGAGCGCGGCGGGCGCGGCGGCGGGTCATCCGTAAAGTGCGGGCTGACTTGTGGTGGTGTTTGAGTGAAGAACCTTTGGGAGAGGACGTCAGCGACGTCCTCGTGCGAGTGTGCGATACCGTTGGGGCCCCTCAGGGATGGGACTTTGGACACTCTACGTCCGTGTCTCCAGCCCGCGACCTCCCAGAGCTGGGCCTTCTCAATATACCTTCCCTGCCTTGGGCTTCCCGCAGCGTCTGGATTGCCGTTGCGCACGCCCCATCCCACCAGGGGGATGCTCTCGGGTGGGGTGGCCGGCGTTTCTTGAGGACTTCATCGTTGGTCGCGTGGATGTCTTCCATGAGCACCGTTACTGCAAGTTCGATCTCCTCCAGGCTGGGGTTCTGGGGAAAGGCGTGTGCGGCTGACCGCACCCTAAAGGCCTTTACCCATTCTTCTCGCCGAGTTGGGTCAAGGAGGAAGCCCAGTTCCTCCTCTTCCTTGATCGCGGTGGGCGCCGTTTGGGTTTGGCCGGTGATGTGTAGCATTGCATGGTCGGATCCGAGGCTTCCTTCCCAGTCCACTTCCAGTCCTGAGAAAGTTGCGCCTTGTATCGCTGCCTCATTGTACCACGCCAGGTCGATCACCGAGTCTCTCTTGTGATCTGCTCCTCGGCGCGTTACTTCCCCTGGGTCGTTGGCTAGGGAGAGGAGATTGGTTGCCGCCCACTCCTCTATCCGTCGCGCCCATGCTGAGCGCGGCATGTCGGGCGGTGACCAGGACGGGGAGTGAGTGTTGAAGTCACCCGTAATGAGCGTCGGGGTGAGCGCATCGATATCTAGAGCGAGTAATGCTTGGAGCCCTGAAGCATCTCGTACGTCATGATAGAAGTTGATGACTTGCCATGTTTCGTCATCCCACACCACTTCTAGGACTTGGACGCAGGGGTGTGAGCAGATGTCAGTTCTCGGTACTACCGAGAAAAGCGGGTTGGTTTGGGGGCACTGCCCTGGTTTTCGGGCGTAAGCCATTACTTTGGGCCTCTGGCCTTCCGTAAAGCCCGGGTAGAGAAGCTCCCACGCAGGGGAGGCCACTCCGCCTCGGACGTCCACCCCTTGTCGGGCGTCATCTCGCCTCGCCGTACCTATGGTGTCAAACCATGGTTCTTGTACTAGTAATAAATGAGTGTGGTCCGCGCTGTTTAGAAGAGCATGGGTGACGGCATTACGCCAGCGCATGTTCACCGATGCTATAAGCAGAGGCGGTTGTACCGCCATTAAGCAAGGTTCTCGTTGGTAGCGCTGCCTTGCGGGCGCGAGGGGGAGTATTGTAGGGTCGAGAGGGTGTCGACATCCATGGGGAGGGGGCTGGTCTGCGCATAGTTCGCGCTGCTGCCTGGGCCGGTGGGGGTGCCCGAGTGGGGGAGGTATTCAAGGGCTTCGCCTTGGTCTTCCTCTCCCTCCTCGGGCAGTTCCACAGCGCTAGCAATGGGCTGGTCGATGGGACCTGTGTTCATTGCCCTGCCTTTACCTTTGTCCCTTTTGCGGGCGCCTCTGGGGCGGTAGCGGTCCCGGGCGGGGCATCTAGGTTCCCTACAGTGGTGCCCCAGGCCGTTGCAGTTCAGGCATTTGAAGTGCGTGCAGTCACACACTCCCGCTACCGTGTGCTTCCGGGGGCACTTCTGGTTGTGCTCCTCCGCCTGATGGGCTCCTCCGCAGATGTAGCATCTCACGGAGTCCTTGCCCCAGTGGCAAGCTTTGGAGTTTTTGCTGTGTCCCAGCGTGTGGCAGTGCCCGCACTGTATCAGCGCTGGTTTGTCCACCCACTTCTGGACCGAGACTTCTTTGCCGAACATCGCAGTCCTTTCCTTAAAAAGTAGCTCTGTGGCAGAGCCGTCCGGGTCGGAGATCGCAAAGGTGACCGAAGAGTAGGGACCACTTAGCTGCTCGGGTTGTTTCAGCCATCTCGGCTGCATTGAGAAGAAGATCTTCCTCAGGCCCGGTAGGGTTCGTGCTTCCTCCAGGAGCGCCACTGGGTCAAAGATCCGGTCATCGTTGTCCGTGACCGGGACGCCGTGGATCAGGAAGCGCGTCCACCCCAGCGATGGGCACAGCTGCCCAGAGCCCTGGAAGGGCGCTAGGAGCAGGCGCTCATATGACATGATGTGCGGGAAGGGGATGTTGCCGTCAAATGAGAAGACAAAGTTTCCCCTGCTTCGGGGGTGAACGCTCCACCTACCTGCCTTCAGCGAGATGGGGTTGGCTACCGTCTTCACCATCTGCAGTCTGACTTCCCTGACAATTGCGTCCGCCGCCCGTGCTTGGATGCGTGCCTCAAGCTCTAATTGATGAGCCCCCCGGCTCGGAGTACTGTGACCTCCGTGATTGATGGGGTGATCCTCTTTTTGCGGGCTAGGTCGGCTGTTGCTTATCAGCGGCCGCCGCTGCCGCGCCGGCGTATGAGGCCGGCGTGGCGATGACTTGCCTGAGTTGCGGGAGAGGAGGGGGTTCCGGGTTGGGTCCGCCTCTGTTCTTCCGCTTCTTACCATTTTGGGCGACCAGCGTGAAGGCTGCTTCATTGGTCGCTGTTGCCCCCCCCCCTGAGCCTACCTCTCGATGGGGTTTGCGGTTCCCTGGGGGGCTGGGTCTGCACCTCTGGGCAGCCGGACGCACCTGGTTGGTCCGGTGCGCGTCTGGGGGGTTGGCTGCCCGCGGCTCTTGCCCTTCTGGGGCTGTGGTTCATGTCCCTTGCTGGGTGGGGACCGGAGGGGGGGCATAGTTTTCCTTCTAGCGCGTCCAGCCGGGCCATGAAGGGGGCCATGGCTTGTTGGATTGCTGCTACTAGGTCGGACGCACCTTGTTGGGGGCGCTCTGCCCTCCCTGGGTCTGCACTGGTTGCGCTGGCGGTTCCCTATCTTTTGGGTGGCTGATGGCTCCTACCGGTGCTGGCGGGTTTCTTGGGCTTTGGCATGGGGGACGGTCCGCTGCCCTTGTAGCCCTTGGAGTGGTCTGTGAGGGTGGGCGTCCCCTTGGGGTCGTCGTCGGCGAGGGCGTGCTTCTGGCGGCCCGTGGTGGGTTGACCCTTTTGGCCTTGGGGGTGGAGGGGCCTGCCTTTGGGATTGACCCAGAGACGGTGCGCTTACCTCCTGTACAAGGCGTGAGCTCCGCTGGCTCGGCCCACTTGAACGTTTGTTGGAGGCCGATCTCGTTTGCAGTCCTGTAGAAGAAAACATTGTTCCTCGCTTTGGCTGCTTTTGTGATCTCGGCTTGGTGCTCGTCAGCACGGCGGTCAATTTGCTCGGCTTTCCATTCGCGCCATTTCTCTTCAATTTCAATGGATGCCGCCCTGGTTGCCTTCTCGTTGAACTCGTGGCGGAGGCCGTTGAAAGAATCCTGGAGATCAGCAGTATCCTCAAGGTCGGCGTCGACTTCGACTCCCAGTTGTTCGATCGTGGTCGACAAACGGTGGAAGTAGGTCAGCGCTTTCGGTATCACTGGTGATGGGTCAAGGGTTTTCTTTCTCTCTCGGTCGAGGACTGTATCCGTCTTGCCGGAGTGCTGGAGCTTGTAGCCTCGTCCAACTGCAGCCAGCAGGGCGCACGACAGCTTTGCCCAGTCTTCAGTGTTGAGCAGGTTGGGGCCTCTAGCTGGGTAGTATCCGGCTCCGAGTGCCGCGGTCACTATTTCGACCGCGGCATTGAAGTCGGCCGGCGTTACGTCGATCCCTGTGGTGCTTCCATCGAAAGCCAGTGGCTGTTCTAGGCGGTATGAAAAGGGTGACGTTACTACCTTTTTTGCGTCCTCCAAGGACTTCCGGTGAGCTTCCCTCACCCCTTCGGGGACCGGGCCCCGGTAGGGGTTGTCTGGGGCTCTCGGGAAGCTGATCTTGGGGTAGAAGACCTTGAAAAAATCTTCTGGGGAGGACAGGGGGGGGTCTGGTGGGTTATCGGGTGGGGGGTCGGGGGGTTGGGATTGGGGTTAGGGTTTGGTGGTGGTGGTGGTAGCGGACCGAGATCCATGGCTTCAATGGTCTCTGCAATGCAGGGGGCTTATCTCGGGGTTTGCCCTTCAGGGCCTTACATACGGCATACGGATGTCAGATGTCAGTCATTCAACCTCGCTTAGAGCTTAGGGCCGGTTTTTAGATGACTTAGTGATGTTTGGCTTGCCTCTTGGTGCAACTCCACCCTTAATACTCACTAATACCCCCCAATAATGCATAATTGGTTCATAAGTCTATGCATTATGCAATATGCATTTTTTTTGGTATTTACAGTGGGAACCATGATGGGAGATGGAAAAACCTATGCATTATTGGATTTATGCATTATTACGTTATGCATTATGAGCAAGTGTACTGTACATACGCGCACTTCGCTTTGTTTATGGTGATACTTCGAATAACCATCGTCGCGTCCGGTCTACATACGCAGTAGACAGCTCTTGTCTTTTCTTCATCCGTTTCGGCTCGTCGCGTTCATCCTTTCAAGTTCGTGTCGCTCCATTCTTGCATTGACTCCGCCGAGTTTAAGTCTAGTAACTAGCCTTTGTATGTATATGAGGATTGCGGTGTCCTTGAGATTCATCCATCGAATTCAAAGCTCGCTTTCTCGCCTGTCTCATTCTCTTTCAACTTTCCGTACGCCGGTCTGAGCCACGGAAAGCGTCCGTGTTTCGTCGCCTTCGGTCCTTGTTCGGGTCCCACTTTCCCCTAGTGAATGAACTTCTACCCTCACGTATACTGCCACGCCCCGGTGCTTGGTAAAGGGACTCATGCACTTCTTTCCAACCCATCACGGAGCTTGTCCTTTTCTTTACCGCGGCAGTATCTCCTCAGCGCTCAGCACCGACCTTCTTCCACCAGCCATCCAGCAATACACGTCTGTCCTTCGCGGTGCGTTCGACCTCCTTGGCACGCCCTCCAGATCCACGTCCACAAACCACGCACGTCCTCCGTGTGCGCCCCATGATGAACAGGTACCACCTCAGTGCCGGACCTTCACCGAAATGGTCCGCCGGGGTAGCATCTGCGATACTATACACGTCGGTCATCGTCGCTGCCAGCACGCCGCGTGCACCTGTCGTGGCCCACCCGTGGGCATACACGTGGCGCAGCACGCGTTCCGTGCGTATGCCCCAAAGCAGAATCCAAGTATGGAAATGGGAGGGACGGGTCCGCTTGGTGTTCCAGCACAGTTATGACAAAGTCGGTGCGCAAGAGACGTGGCGCTGGTCGGCACCGCGTGTGAATATGTGAATCCCCGTCAAATGCGGTGGCTGCGAGCGTGGGGTGGTCTCATCTGTTGGAGGACAGACGCACGCTGTCAGGAATAGATCGAATGGACAATCCTTCATATAGCTTTCATAGATTGTTGACGCACAACGATCTACAAGTCTTGTGCCCAAAATGGGCTCTTCTCTTCTTCCTCCTACTGTACTTAACTAGATCTTTCACGGTCCTTTGGTTTTCATATATGCCGCATATAAGGCAGCTCAGTTCACACGTAGTACCTCAGTCTCGTTACCAAAGACTGAGGTGAGTTATCAAGTAATACCCTGCGCATATAGTTACTTATCGTATACCATAGACGCGCTCCCACACTACAGGTTAGATATTCCATACAGTCTTGTTACCAAAGACTGAGACGCGCTCCCGCGCTACATCATCTGCCGTAAAACCAGCTGGTGGGTGGAACTCGGGAGACCATATCCTCATACCCGCGAGAGCGGATGTCAAAGTCGTAAGGGTGCCCTGTTGCAAGAGCTGGAGGATTCGGGACCGCAGCCACCCCTGACGAAACTCGGGCGCGAGAGGTATCATTTGCGGCGCCGCGAAGCGTTGTCAGCTCCGTCGTTGTGAACACCGCTTGGAGCGGGCGAGACCGTCCGATAATGAACGGCGGAGCGACCGAGCGACGCAAGGTGTCGAGCATCAAGGCGAGGACGTTGAACTTTTGGACGGTGTCAAGGGACATGAGTGGCATCCGTCCGCGTGCCAGTGACGTCCAATGCGACATTTCGTCGACAAACGAAGGAAGATGCTCGGTCATCTGTAGGGGTGGCGGGGGAAGGTGCGAAGGACGGGTGCTGGGTATGCCAATGGACCAATGACAGTGTGGGGATAGCTCTCTCGGATGGCGGCGAGGCAGGGCAAAAAGGTGGGGACGGACGGCCAGTACCAGTGGAAAGGAGTGTGGGGCCATTGGGCAGAGCGGGATGTTGGAAGCGTAGGTGAGTAAGTGAGATCACCGGGGAAGCTGCGTCCCGGCCTGGACACGCGCAAGGAGGGTCGTGGCAGGTCACACCTGTGTTCGCGATTCCCCAGACGAGATAAAGAGCTGGAAGGGAGAAGGGGAAACGTACTTTGGACTCAAGGTAGGTGGGTACCCGGGTACGGCTTGGTTTGGCTTAATGCTGAGCCGAGCCTCAGCGGAACAAGGGGCCACTGAATCCATTCTACAGTACATTGGACACCGCCATGACGCACCTGAAATGCATCCCACTCATCATTCCGGATTCGATCCGGATGATCTGCGGAATAGAAATCGGTAGCTTGACAGCAGTACAAGGGACGAGAGCAACTGCAGGAGAATTGTGCTTGTGTTTACTTTATCGGACAAGTGGCTGCTTCCGTGAATCCAATCTAACCAGAAGGTTTAGCCACGCATATATTAACATATGACGACAGAGCAGAGAGAGCGAGAGCGTCGCTGAAGGTGATACCGTGATGAGGAATGAATGCGAGGTGGAACGTTCGAAAACGCGGAATTGATGAAGCGGATTAGCCTTCATTCTTGCCAGACGCGACTCAAGCCTGCAAATCCACAAGCAAGGGACAAGTAGTGAAAACCATACACGGGGTCGACATGCGGTAACCGTGACACGGGTTCATTACGGTGTCTGAAGCGACGCGTCTGACGGCGCGCGTGCGGTCGCGGGCTTGGTGTCAGCCGGTCACGAGACCACACGCCTTTCGGTGCTTTCGGTGAATGCCGGTGATTCGTGATGTCCCGGACTTCCTACCGACATGAGGCCAATTAACGTAATTAACCTCTATCTTCAACAATATCGTCGTCGACATCCTCCTCGCTAGTGACACTGGTATGCCACAGTGCTTGACTATCGATATCTGCCTTCCGTCGATTAGAAGTTTCTGCCAACGTGTGGGCCCGGGCCCGGGGTACGTTCCTCTCCGATGTTTATTGGCTTTCGACTAAATATCCCACTGAACACTACATAGCCCATCTATCCATATCCTCGACGATGACTCGCTCCTCAATGTTTTCTATCTCTATCGCCCAGCTCTCTTTGATGATGCCGATGACGACGACGAGAAGGTCTTGCATGGTAGGCAATGGGACTGCGACGGACGCTGGTGGTACAAACTTACGCACGTTTGTCGACGATGGCGATGCCTTATACTTGGGTCAGCATCCCACCTGGGTCTTGGCCTGCTTTGCAAATATGACACGCCCATAGCAGACATGCTAGCACATTCACCTCCCCTACCACTCATCATTCATTTCGTTGACCCAGGGCCAAAGTACGACCTCCCACCAAATTATGGAGACGGACTGAGCGTTGCACTCAGTCACCGTGATCGCGTGCGCCGCATCCGCCTTTGGACGGCCGCTGACAGGCTGCAGAGCATCATTAGGGCGATAGATGGTGAATTTCCCATTCTGGAACATCTTGATCTCCGGTTCCACGGCTTTCGGGACACGCACGATGTGGACGTGTCACTTCGACTCGCGTTTCGAGCACCACGACTCCGTCACGTCCTATCCTCCAATCTGGGTTTTTTTATTGGGTCTCCATTAGTTTCGACCACTACGGGCATTGCCGTACTCTGGCTCACCGGCATCTACCCACCTCCCTTCGTCCCCTCAAATGATTTGATCCAACTGCTCTCGCTCATGCCCCATCTGGAGATGCTTGACATTGACTTTAGATTCACTTTCACCTACTTTGGTCTGGAGGGGCCACTATTGCAGACCCGGATCACGAACCACGTCACACTTCCCAACCTTCGCTGGTTGTGCCTTGGGGGTTCCAACGCTTACTTGGAACTGCTTCTTGCTCAGATGGCCACCCCTCTTCTCAGGAGGTTCAGAATCTGGTTCTTCCACGAGCCCACGTTTTCTGTGCCTTGCCTTCTGCAGTTTATGAGCGCGAATAACAATCTCATGTTTGGCGATGCCGTGTTCAACTTCTACGATTCGGTTGTCGACGTAGCGGTATATCCCAGCGAGGAGTCTAGGCGGAATGCCTTCAACATTATTATGTCCCCCTTGACTTTCGCTGAGCAGATATCATCTGTTGCACAAGTTTTCAGCGAACTCAGCCCAGTATTCTCCGCAGTGGAGCACCTCACTCTCGAAACTGAGGAACATCGTGTGCGATCAGCAATGCAATCTGAGGTGGATTGGCGCAGACTTCTCAGGTCTTTGAGCAACGTGAAGACTCTCCATGTGGCAGACGGCCTCGCTCTGGAGGTCTCTCGTTCTCTACAATTACGCGATGGAGAATCACCCATGGAGCTGTTACCTAAACTGGAGCAGCTCTCATTCTCCGGGAAGGGAGATGTCGGCAATGCATTTTCCCCGTTCATCGATGCCCGCCAGAATGCAGGCTCCCCTGTATTGCTCGTCTATCATCGGACACGCCTCGCTCGGCGATAGCTTGTGAACGCTGCTACGCGGTGAATGGCTAAATCTGATGCGACCGCGACCGCGGTACCCGGCACATAGTCCGTACAACCGGTTTACCGAAGTGTTCATCCATTGGCGCTACTATGACCTACACCACGTTTCACCTCTTATCTTCACTACGATCTCTACGACGGGCCGATCTCAGTCGTTACGGAGATTGCGACATGGTGCACTTCTCACATAGATGGCCCCCTCATTGTTACATATCGTAACTCGTTTCTTCCGTACCCGCTTTTCCCAATGCCTGGACGTTTCCAGTCGTAACTTCAAATACGCTTTATCAGCTTCACATTGCTCGTACATACGCGCACTTTGCCTTGTTTGTGGGGATACATATTATGTTCCTGCCCGATGTGAGCTGTTATTTTTAGTTACAAATGAGAATCCAGTTACTATGGTGCCCATCTTTACAGCGGTAAAACCAGCGACGTTGAGGAGATTATCGAAGTGTCTCCATCGTCCCCACTATGGGTGAATGATTTTGGGGACAGAGTTAACATCATGAAGGTGAGTTACCATGCGCTCTTAGACCTTGTTCTGGCGGCCGCAAAGAGCAACCGCGATGATGCTGGTGGTGGTGAAGACGGGGATTTGAGGACGATGTTTGATGGGGGAGCCATGGATGGAGAGGGATGCCAGTGGGGCGTGTGTGGCCTCGCCACCCATCCTCCGGTAAATCTTAGTGCAGGGAGCCGGTACCTGCTCGTGCCCGATGTCCATAAGCAAGCTTATGACATGTGCTTTAAGAGCCAGGTGAATTCAAAGTTCCCATGTGTTACCGATGCCGACCCAGACGACGGGACAGTGCAGCGCGTGTGCTAGCCCTTCGCGAGTGTCCAGCAGGCAGGGCGGCGTAAGGTGCACGAGAATGAGCAGGAGGGCATGGGCATGAAGCGAGCTTTGTATTTTTGTGCTTGGTGGCGGCGCTTCTCGAACAGGAGTACTTCTTCCCTATGGGAGATTTTGCCGTGCGTGCGCGAAACACAGTCAGGTTCAAATGGGGGGCCACGCAAAACGAAAGAAAGGTGGGCACCGTCTCGATTCCTTTTTTCTGTTGCCCAGCGCCTTATGCCAGTCCTATGCCTCTCCCCGAACGGGGACTGAGAATTCTGTGGACGTTCCCGGGCCCTTCCTAGACCTTGTGGTACCACAGACCAAAACCGTCGGCCTGGAGCTCACGGGAAAGGGCACAAGCTTCCTGTGTGATACCGAGACTCAGAAAGGAAAGGGTGGGTGCACCTGCCTAACCTGTCCGAGTCCCTGTCGCAGAATTGCATGCTTCTCATGCGCTCACTCACAAGACTCACCACAAAGCTAAAAGAGGACGGTGAGCACTGCGGTGCGCCGCCTCTCAGATCGCGTACTGACTGTATGTGTCTTGAATGCACAAGAAGAGGGAGGACGGTTCCCGTGGCAACACCATGGAGACTAACGATCACCGAAGAAGAACATTGGCATGCCACACTGGCATTGCTTGGCAGCCGAGCTCGGTCTTTGTGGGCGAAGATTGAGGTGCGTAGGCAAATTTGGTATCGGTATCGTACCATGAGGGGCGGCGAGTTGAACTAAAAACCAAAAGGTACTAGTCTACGTTTGAAAGAATGTAAGATATCCAAAGGTTGCAAAAGGTTGCAAACTGACAACAGTGCGCAACAGTTGCGCAACTCGCAAGTCTCCACGGACCGGTGAGTTCCCCACCGTTCACCGGTATCCGGACCGGACACCGGACACCAACTTGCCTTGGACCACCTCCTCGACAATCCTAGTACTCGTTCCTCTGGCATGCCTCATCCCTCACTTCCCATCTCTCACCTTCGATCTGCCGAAACTAATGACCAATGTGCACCGAAGTATGAATCCCAATGCCGGAGGTACGTGCCCTCTTCATGTCGGTCAGCTCGTTAGTAAACGCAACGCACGGGTAACAGACTAGGCGTCCCATTCATTGATATACTCGACGATGACTCGCTTCTGAGCATACTTTGCTTCTATCGGCCACCTTTCTAGACGAAGATGAAAACGACGACGGCCGTATTTTAGAGGGGGGAAAATGGTCCCACAAACGCTGGTGGTACAGGCTCGCCCAGGTCTGCCGACGGTGGCGAAATCTCGTATTTGCATCGGCAACCTATCTAAATCTTTCCCGTGTCTGCTCATATGGCACGCCCGTAGAAGACCTGCTGGCGTATTCACCCCCGTTGCCTCTCACCATGGACTATGTTGACAAAAGCCGGAATATTACTATGGGGAATGAAGCTTATGAAGAGGCGATCTTAATTGGACTCCGACACCACGATCGAATCCGTCGCATCCGCTTTTGCGCCCATGCGATCAATTTAAAAAAATTGGTTGCGGCAATGGATGGCGAATTTCCAATGTTGGAATACCTGTATATCGAGCCTCGAATCAAGGATGGCGATGTCTTGGTACTCCCCCAGACATTTCAAGCGTCACATCTACGGCACCTCGTGCTATCAAGCGTTTTCCTCACGATTAAATCTCCGTTACTTACAGAAGGCCTTGTTACTCTCTGGCTGGAAGATATTCCATCATCCGCATCCGCCTACTTCTCCCCTCGTGATTTACTCACACAGCTTTCACTCATGCCTCACCTGGAGACACTTGGCATTGAGTTTCAATCTACTTCTCACAACGACGATAAAATGTCACATTTTTTTTTTTTTTTTTTTTTTGAATCGAAGTTTATTGTCCGGAATGCATGCACTATGAGACATCAGAGAGTGGGTAATTGGCTGTTTAGGTATTGGGAGAAGGTGATATAAGGACAGGGCCTCGAAATTGGGTAAGGTATGGGAAACTGGAGAGCGCGTTCATGAGCGCGAAGCAGTAAATAAAAGGGTCCCTAGTAAGATTGTGCCACGGTTGTTTGTGGGGGGTCGGTGTCAGGCACCACGCGTTCCGGCTCCGGTGGGAGAGGGAAGAGGAGGTCTTGGGTGAGGAAAAGGAACTCGACGAGTTGGCTTCCCCCCAGGAAGGTTGTGAAGATGCGGCGCCATGAGGGGTTTGGGCCGAACACAGCGAGGCGATGGTCGCGGAAGCGGGCACAGTCGAGGATGACGTGGCGCGCGGAGTGGGGGGTGGGGTGTTCGGGTTCAGAGCATGGGCAGATTGTACTGTCCTCAGCGTGCGGTCGGAAGCGGGAGGAGTAGGTGCTTGTGAATGAGTGACCGGTGGATAGTTGGATGGCTGCCGAGAAGAGGCGGCGGGAGCCCCGAGAGAGGGCTCCGCGGATGAAGGGTGGGGGGCGGTTGCCATCGGGGGGAACGCAGGACTGGAAGTATTGTTTGGTGTGGGGGGTGTCAAGGTAGTCAGCGCACCATTCGGAGTACATCTCCTCTTTCCGATTCGGGGTGCCAGCAATGGCGGGGGGTAGGACTGGGCGCTGGGCCCAGAGGGTGGAGGCAGCGTGTTTGATCGTGGCGCCTTCGGCCCACCGGTGGGAATACCACCGGAAGGAGACCGAGGCATGTTGAGGGACGAGAATTGTATGTAATGAAGTAGTTATAAGGAGAGAAAGGGATAGGTAAGGGTGTTTTGATGTATGGAAAAGGTATGGGTAAGGTAGGCGGGAAGGTAGGTAGACGCGGCACAGGGTTAGGCCGCGAGGGTCAGAGGCGACGGCGGCAAGGCCGGCGGCGATTGCCTCGAGTAGGGACCCTGTTTTTGAGGGATGTGATGTCATCCCGGATTGTCGGAGGGTGTGGTGGTCAAGTAGGACCCAGGCTGTGTGGAAGAGGGTCATGTCAGCATGGAGGTCTCGGATGTAAAGGGATATAGTGGCGTGGTTCGTTCGACTCATTCGCCGTTTGGTTTCTATGTGGTCGCGGGGTGTGGCCCGATGGAGTGGGGGTGGGTGGAGGCGAGGGTGGGAGAACGTGTTCGAGTAAGGTGGTGAAGGTAAGGAAAAGTGAGCGACTCTCGGGATGTCCCGTAGGGCCCGTCTTAGAGTGGAGGGTGGTTGGTAAGGTGACCAGGCCCGGGCAGCGGGGTTGGTATGAGTCAGGGTAAGTAATAGGTGGGTCGGTGGTAGGCGTGTGAGGCGGTCCTCGTAAGAGCGGACGAGTTTACGGAGGGTGTAGACGATGGGAGGGATGGCGAGGAGAGAGTGCAGGGGGTCGATGGGGGTCGTGCGGAACGCGCCCGCCATCTTCCGGAGTGCATCGTTTTGTGCAACCTGTAGGGGAGAAGTGAGGCCGGGGCGAGCCCCGACACTAGGGTGCCAAATGGGGGCGCCGTAGGTTAGTATGGGAACAACGATGGAGTGAAATAGACGGCGCCAAGTGGCAAACCGGATACCCCGCACTGAGTTACCCAAAATGGCCAGGCTCCGAATTGTGGAGCGAGCGCGGTTGGCCAAGATGGTGGTGTGGGGTTTCCAGTTCAGGTTGTGGGTGAGGAAGACCCCAAGGTACCTCGCCTGTTTGGCGACTTTGATGGTAACGTTGGTGTGATCCGGGTCTTGGTAACCTATATGGGAGGGGGCTACGCCCAGAAGGTTGGTGTTGACGCGGCGGGGGTGGAATAGCATAATTTCGGTTTTGGCCGAGTCCGTGCGCAGCCCATTCCGATGGAGCCAACGCAGGGCTTCCTCGAGGCCCATTATCGCAGACGCGATACAGGACCCCATCGAGGGGCCAGAGGCGAAGATCGCCCCATCGTCCACGAAAAGTTGGATTGACTTGTCGGTCCATGTGCTGTTCAGGAGGTCGAGCATTGGGGACGTGTACACGGCGGAGACGATGGGGCAAAATGGGGACCCTTGTGGGATACCAGTAGGTACCGGGAAGGCCTCGGATGTGACCCCATTGAAGGACAGGTGGGTGGAGCGAGGCATGAGGAAGGCCCGGGACCAGTCACAGATGGCTGAGCTAAAGCCCATGAGCTCCAGCATACGGACCGCGCGGTCACCGTCGATGTTGTCAAAGAAGCCCTGTATGTCAAAGAGGATGAGTACACCGACCCGCCCTGCTTTTAGGCAGCTCTCAGCGTTGTGGGTGATGGCGAGGACGGCATCGGTGGTACAGTGATAGTCCCGACTGCCAAATTGGCGGGGGTTGATGAGGTTGAACTGGTTGGACTCGTGCATGATTCTCCGTGCGACGATCTTCTCCAGCAACTTACCACAGCATTCGAGCAGCGCGATAGGTCGGTACGCTTTGGCCGCGGTGTAGTCCGGTTTGCCGGGCTTGGGGATGACGACGACCTTGGCGCTTTTCCATGGGTGGGAGCCCGTGGTTAGGCAGCGCTCGAACAGGTCAGTGAAGCGTCCGGGTGAGGCTTCGAACGCCCACTTGATGAGGTGATAGCCAACGCCCGAGAGCCCGGGGGCAGACTTGTTGGAGGTGTCCGCGAGGCAGGCGCGGACTTCCCCGTCGGTGATCGGACAGTGGTCGCGACGGGGGCGGGGTGTAGGGTCGTCGCTTTGGTGAGAGGCAGTGGCTAGGGGGTGGGCGGGGAAGAAGCGAGCCCGGAGGGCGGCGGTCATCTCGGAGTGGTCGCCGCTGACGTGGTGGTCGAGGGATTGGAGAGGGGGTATGACATTACTCTGTCTGCCTTTCCTCCATTTTGCGACCTGCCATAGGGTGTTGTCGTCATTCGTGGCCTCGAGGAGGACAGCTTCAGCCCAGTCCTTTTTAGCTTGGCGAATTGTGGTGCGTAGGAGTCGGGAGGCATGCCGGCGAGGTTCGCCGTAGGGGGCGGTCCGCACAGTGTCGAGGGCCCCGGCGCACGACTCGTTCCACCATCGGGATCCTCGTTGGGGGCCCGGGCGGGACCGGTCGAAGCAATAGTCGTTGGTGTCGATGATGTCTTGGAGGAGGCGTTGGGCGATGGCCGTCGCGTCGGGTTCGTGTGTCAGTGGGGAGGCGTTATTCTGGGCAGGGCTCGGGGGTACGGAGAGTGAACGAAACTGAGAGGACCAGATGTCTTTGAGGGAGTCTTCTACTTTCCACCGGGGGGTAGCGTGGGGATCAGGAGGGGGGATGAAAAGTTCCGGGGCCCAAACCGTGGTTAGGAGGGCGTGGTCGGACCCAGCAGAGTTGGAGAAGGAGATGTCGCGGAAGTGAAATTGGTCGTCCCAGAGGCCGGCTGTGTTGAGGAAGACGAGGTCAAGGACTGTATCCTTGTGACCGACCCCTTCGCCGTGACGGGTGGGGCAAAAGGCGGGCGAGAGGAGAGCGAACGTCTGGGACTCGAGCCAGTCCTCGAGTTCGTCGGCCCAAGTGGATGGGGTCATATTCGGGAGCGACCAGGTGTGAGTATGAGTGTTAAAGTCTCCCATAAGGAGAGTGGGGGTGGAGGGGTCGAAGTCAGAGTCCATGAGGCGGCGGAGGTTTGGGCGGTTTTTCTCGACATGGTGGTAGAAATTAATGATGCGTACGGTTTCCTCCCCTACTGTGAGGAGGAGGACGAGGCACGTTGGGGTGGCAGCGGCGTGGGTGAGGTCGTTTAGAATGGTGCACTCGCGGCGGATTGATTTGCGGACGAACGCGACCACTTTGGGAAGTTGGTCGTCAGTGGGGGGAGGGGCGAGGGTGTCCCAGGCAGGGTGGCCCACAAAACCCTTTGTGTCATTGCCTGTGTGTGACACATCGGAGCGGGAGACTCCAATTTTTCCAAACCAGGGTTCTTGCATTAGTACGATATCGGAGTTGGTGGTTTCGAGGATGGCATGCGTGCGTTCGTTGCCCTTCCGTACGTTAACGGAAGCTATGACGAAAGGTCGTACCGCCATTTAAAGGACGTCCTCGAAGCGGGCGCTCGTAGCCGCCGGGGCGGTGGGAGCCATCGGTGCCGGGGAGGGCGTGTGGTCCATGACGTGGTCGGCCGGTGTATCGTCGGCGGCGTTGGAGGAGTCCTGCGTGTGGGGGGGCGCTGGGGGGCCCGGAGCGCGGTAGAGGTTGCGGAGTGGGCAGGTTTCGTGGTAGGCGTGGTGGTTGTGTGTCTTCTTCCGGGCATCGCGGCAGTTGAAGCATTGGGGGAGGCAGTCGCACCGACGGGATTTGTGGAGCGTGCGGGTTGGGCATCGGTCGTCGTGTTCATCGGTCGGGTGTCCATTTCCGCAGAGGCGACAGCGGATGAGGGAGGCGGGTTTCGGGCAGCGTTCGGTGGAGTGGCCCAGCTTGTGGCAGCGGCCGCATTGACGGAGGATCGGGCGGGAGTCAAACTTGCGAGCCCGGCAGCGAACGCCAAAGAGGAACGGTGCGTTTTTGAGGAGCTTCGGGGTGTGGACGTTGGCTGGGTCGAAGATAGTAAAAAGGACGGATTCTTTGTCGAAGCGGCGCTCTTTGAAGAGCCATTTAGGGGGCTCTATGAAGCTGAGGCTCTTAAGCTCTGGGTTGCGGAGAAGTTCCGCTCTAAGAGAGTCGGAATCAGAGAAACTCTCGTGGACAGGGACGCCGAAAAGGCGGATGCGTGAAAAGCCAGCCCGAGGTACGAGGAAAGCCCCGCTACCAAAGGGAGCGGAAAGGATGTCACAGTGCCGCATGACCTCGGTGGGGTCTGGCTCGCCAGCGAAGACTAAAACAAAGTTAGCGGAGCGGGAGGTATCGTTGGTGCTCCAGCGGCCGCCTAGTAGGTTGAGGCGGGGTTCGGGGCTATTGGATGCTCGTTGGAGGGCGAGCTGTAGTCCGCGGATGATTGTGGTGGGCGGGGGAAGGGCCTTGTGGTCACCGTTCACGAACTTGTCGCCTTTAGTGACCGTCCATTCCGCGTTGCGGAGGTGGAGGGGGCGGGCAGCGGGGCGAGAGGGGGAGGCGGGTTTCGGTTTTCCGAGGATGTAGGCCTCGACCATGGCCGATTTGGACTTGTAGGTGGAGGGGATGGGCTTGCCGAAGCGTTGTTTCCAGAGGGCGCGAATTTCGACGTCTGTGGTCTGCATGAGGTGATGACGGGTGTCGGCATCGACGCTGTCAGGTCGGGGTTGGGTAGGGGGTTCCATCGGGCCTGCCGAGGCGGAGGGGCTGCTGGCTCTGCCTTTGCCCTTTGTTGTGTCCGCGAAGCTGCGTTTCTTCTTCTCGGCTGGGATCCAGTCATATTTGCCTGGGAGAGCTGGCCTAGCTCGTTCAGGTGGGCGGATGCCAGAGGGGTGGGTAGTGGCCGGAGTATGGGTGGGGCCCGCCGGAGGAGGGGGGGCATAGGGGGCATAGGGGGCGAGGTAAACGTCGGTGGCGGTCCTAAAATCGCGGATGAAGGACTCGTCAAGGAAGTTAGTGTCGATGATGAAGTCCGCGCCTCTGCTCATGCAGAAGGCTCGATAACACTCGATAAAGCCAGACAGGCGTTCGGTTTGGTCGAGGGGGAGTTTGCCTTCCTGGAGGGAGCAGTTGAAGACTTTGTTGTACAGGTCTCGTTCGCAGACTTCTTCGAACTCGATGAGGGCGTCGTCGGCCGCAAAGTCTTCTGGGGTGAGCCCAGAGTCCATGTGCGAGTAGCTGTCGCCGGCCCAGATGGCCGGGGGGCCGCCGTCTTCGATGGCAGAGACTCGGGCCTCTATGGATCTGAGTTTGGAGTTGATGGTGCTCAAAGCGGCCATGAGCGGGGCGAGGGCGTCTTGGAGCTGGAGTGCAGGGGTTGAGGAGGCGGCGGTGGGTAGGGGGTCGCGGGGGGTGGGAGTGGTGGATGAAGTGCGGGCGGGCGTGGCGACTGCCGGTGGTTCGGGAAAGGGTGGGGGGACCACCGCGGATGGGCTATATGTGTAGGCCGGGTGGGGGACCGGGGCCGGGGACATGGGTGGGGGTTGGGAGGATGGGATGATGAGGGGCTCGAGGGGGGCCTCAGCGGAGGGGAGTAGAGCAGGTTTCGGGCGGGGCGTCCCGTGACGGGAGGCACGTCGTTGGCCGCTCGGGTGGTTGGTGGCAGAGCGCGAGGCGGCCTTAACGCCAGCTTCGGCGGTTTTCCGTGCGACCTCCTCCCGTTTGCTGAATTCGGCCCTGAGGTTCGCCTTGAACTGGTCGAATTCGGCCTTGGCTTCGGCCTCGGCATTCGATCGTGCCAGGACCGCGTTGGTCTTGCGGGACTCATAGTCGGTCGCAAGCTCGTGTTTGAACCTGGCAAAGTCTGCACTGGTCTCCTCTTCGACTGCAGCTTTCTTTGTGAGAAGAGTTGTGCGGCACATGGCGTCAGCGTCGGCGTATTCACTTTCATACCTGTTGGTCAGGGTGGTTTTGGCATCGTTGACTTTCTCGATGAGCCAGGCTTCGAGTGTGTTGGTAATCGTGTTGCCGGCGAGGATTTCAAGGACGTGGGTCTCAAGGCGTTTGGCCTGGGCTATGGCCCAGTCCTGGAGGCCGTCGGGGATCTGGGTGTCAAGGGTGACGGAGAAGCCTAAGATCCTATTGAGGATGGCGGCTTGTCCGTTGGTGACCACTTCGGTTTTCCAGTCAGCAAGCTCGGAGGTGATCTCCCGGTTGCGCTCATTAAAGAGGGAGAGACGGGCGATGTTGACATCGCCGCTGCAGGCTTTCGCGATAGCCCCCGCACGTTCCGTGCTGGAGGCGGGATCGCCTGGGGTGAGGCAGTTCAGGCAGAGGTCAGCACGATCATAGGCTGCCTGGTCATCAGTCTCGGAGGTGAAGTATCGGTGAAGGAGGAGGAGGGCCTCCCGTGTTTGTTTCAACGCGTCGACTTCGTCCGAAGTGAGGGAGTCGAACGGGGGTGATGTGGGTGAGGAATGGGAGAGTGAGGCTCGGAGGCCATCAACCACGCTGCAGGTGATATCGGCCACGGCCCTCGTCCACAGGGGGCGTGTGGAGGGCGTTGGTATAGCGGCAGGCGTCGGGTATGGGAAGCCGAGGCGAAGGTAGGAGGAGGCGCGGATGACTGCCATACCATTGATCCGCCCTTCGGCGAGATCAGGGAAGTCTGTCAGGGCGAGGGGTTCATTGTAGGGTATGTTGGGTTCAGGCGGGATATCTTCCGAGACATCAAGTGGCCAGAACTCCCTTGGCGCGAAACGGTATGCCCGCGCGGCAAGGGGAATGTGGAAGGACATTGGTATTCGGTTTTACAAAACTATCTACGCTAATCTAGCTATCACTTTCGTTGGCGAAGGTTTTTGCCGCGGAGGTGGTGGTTGCCAAAAAAGGAAGGTCCATAAAATGTCACATTCATCGGTCGTGATGCCTACCACACTTTCTAGGCTTCGCTGGTTTATGTTCGGGGGTGCCAGCACGTATTTGGAAGCACTTCTTCCTTCGATGACGACCCCTCTCCTCGAGAAGGTTGGAATTTTTTCTCACCAACAGCTGACTTTTGTTGTCACTCCAAGCCTCCTGCAGTTCATGAGCACATCTTAGAACCTCAGGTTCGGCAGTGCCAAGTTTGACTTCTTTGAAAACGGTGTTTCTCTCAATGTACACCCTCACGAAGGGGCTAAGCAGTATGCCTTGGGCATGTATGTCCGCTGCGGCTTACTTGCCCCACACGTACCTTCTATGGCACAAATTTGCAACGTCCTTACATCAGGAAAACGGCAAAATGCTGAATGCTTCTTAATGCTTCTTTATTGCTCTTATTAAGCAGGGTGCCCTTCTTAATAAGCGGATAAGAGGCATTAAGAAGCATTCAGCATTTTGCCGTTTTCCTGATGTAGCCCAGTACTCTCGTCGGTGGTGGACCTCACCCTTGACGACAGGACACAGAGTCCCCGACTCACAGAGCATGCACAATGGCGCATAATTCTAGGGACATTTAACGGTGTGAAGACCCTTCATGTGGGTTCTGCCCTCGTCTTTCCGGTATCTCGCTCTCTGCGATTAGATGAAGGGGAACCAACACCCACGCCGGAGCTGTTGCCCGAGTTACAGGAACTTTCGTATTACTCGACCAGTGATGCAAGCGATCCATTCGCGGCATTTATCAATGCCCGCCAGAATTCAGGTCGCCCTGTAAACCTGATCCGTCGATAGGCTCGTTTGTTCAGCGGGAGCTCGTGAGCATGGTGCGCTGAGAGGGTCCACACCCACACCTGCAATGGCTTCCATCCCCACCACGATTGCGACCATCCCAGTCAGTATGGACATATTTAACTTGCATCGTCACATACCTCGTCATTCCGTATTTCTTCCCGTGCACTGGGTTTTCTCCAATCGCAACCCAAACTGCACTATACCTAGCTGCTCTAGTTTTATCTGATATCCGATTTTGGCGTATATACGTATGCTTTTCTGTTACCATCATGCCTAGCTAACCGTGTTGTGTTTTTGGGGGTGATGTATGATCTTTGGAACTACTTCATTCCAGTCAGTCCTGCGAGTGTTCCGTACTCAACAGAAGGTACTTGGTGTGTCAATCATTATGGCTTTCCGCGACCCTATTATTCTCTCAAAACCATCCCCTCTTATATGTGTTCTATCTACTTGCCGTTGGAACGATAGCCCAGATCCTCACACCACCAAGTCCAAAAGATGTGTGATACCTCTCCGACGTCTTACAAGAGAAGCAAAATATGACAGCTCGACTTCAAGTACATGACAAGTTCAGTTGGAGCCTAGACTCACTTTTAACCCGGCTCAATTAGAATCACAAGCGTTTTCGTTACAATTATCGAAGGGAAGGAGAGCTATACTCTATAATTGGTTTCCGTTCTCCTTTTGCCTACAAGGAAATAGATTGCTACTCGTCGCTCAATATGTCACCAGCGACAGGACCCCCGGCGCTGCCTCCTTGCTGTGCTTTCCTTGCGAGGAAGAGGCGGATCGAATGATGTCCGTGGGAGATTGGCACGCATGTGATTTGGAGACAGCGCACCAGCGGTGAAACCATGCCCGAGTCGTTTGAGCGTTCCCGAGCGCCGCCACTCTGGGATGACCTCTCCTCCCTTTTCCCAACCGTACCACCGCCAATTCTCTTCGCGCCGCTATTCGAATGGATTACATTTGGTGACTGCCCGTTAAGACGACTGGAAAGGACTGACACGAAATCGGTTGAAAATGAAAATGGTCCACATGGCCTTTGCCGCCGGGGAATCGGTGTCAGTTGAGATTACGTAACGGTGTGATTCACGAACACGTAACATGAGGCCTCTGCCTTCAACCACGTCGCCTTCAATATCTTCCTCGCTTGCGACACATGCATGCCTCATTCTTGTCTACTACCATCTGCCTTCCGTTGTCGGAAGGCGCTGCCAACTTGAAGGTGCCTGCGCATTGGATCCAAACGCCGGGGGGAGGTATGTTCCTCTCTGCAGTGGTGATGATCCATTGTGATATTGGATAATATGCTGAACGCGACATAGAACAACTATCCACAAGCTAGACGATGACTCACTTCTCAATGTATTTACTCTATCGGCTAGCTCTTTTAAACCAAGAGCTGCCGGAGGAAAAAGGCTCCCTCTTGGAGGGCACGGCCTGGGACTACGAACGCTGGTGGTACAAACTTGCAGGCATTTGCCGAAGATGGAAACACATCATACTTGGATCGGCGTCCTACTTGCGTCTTTCCCTTGTTTGTACTCGTCACACGCCGATAGCAGGCACGCTGGCAATTCACCTCCCCTCCCACTCATGGTTTATTACACTTTTGACAATCATGATATCATCACTAGAAAAGAGAGGAGGAAATAAATCTTGCACTCGGGTATCATGACCGCATTCGCCGCATCCGCCTTGAGATGCCGCTCGCTACTTGCGAAGTTCTCCGCGACCATTGATAAAGAATTTCCGATTTTGGAAGACCTGATGCTCACGCCTTCGTCCACTTCAAAGAGGAACTTGATGCTCCCCAAAACATTTCAAGCACCACAACTCCGCCGTCTCATATTGTGGAATTTCGCCCCGATAGGATCTCCATGCCTTGCGACCCCTACCGGCATCGTCCTGCTCTCACTCCTAGACATCCACCCATCCACTTACTTCCCGTCGAATGATGTTATTCAACAGCTTTCACTCATGCCCCAACTGCAGATGCTCCGGATTGACTTTCGTTACCATGTCCCCAGCCGTGATGTTGAGAGGCAGCTGTTGCTGACACCGATCACGGCCCATGTCGCGCTTCCTAACCTTCGCCGGTTCATCTTCAGGGGCACTAGTGCTTACCTGGAAGCGCTACTGCCTCAAATGGCGCTCCCTCTTCTCGACGAGTTCTACATCAGCTTCTTCGACCATTTCGCGTTCTCTGTACCATGCCTCCTACAGTTTTTGAACACAGCCGAGAATTTCAAATACAGCAATGCCGTCCTCCGCTTCACCAACGAATCTGTTGGCATCAGTGTGCATCTCAGCGAGCCAACCTGGCAGCACACCTTCCAAGTGCAGGTTCTCTCCAGCCACCTCGGCCGGCAGGTATCGTCCTTCACAAAAATTCTAAATGTTCTCGGCCCAGTGTTCTCTGCGGTGAAACATCTCACGCTTTCATTTTTGGCGTATAGCCAATCAGCAGGGATACACAATAGGGTGGATCGTGCACAATGGCACAGACTTTTTGGGTCGTTCGGAAACGTGAACACTCTCCGTGTGAATCTTGGCTTCTACAGGGCACTCTCTCGTATTCTGACGTCGGACGACGGGGAATCGCCCATGGAGCTGTTACCCGAACTAAACCAGCTCTCCGTCCCGGAAAGGGCCGATGTTGTTGATGCATTTGCCTCATTTATTGATGCCCGCAGGAATACAGGCCGCCCTGTAACCTTGGTCCATCATTGAATACGCGTTGTTCTGTGATGGACCTGGGGCCTGGTGGGTGGTGAGGAGATAGGCTGGACGCGACTTGGATCCTTTGCACCTGGCCGTCGTTTTCGACCTACTATACTATCCATCCATCGTCACAGCGCTAGCTCTCGTCTCGATCATACTCATACATCAAGGAGACCAAAATGAAGAAACCGCGAGTCCGCGATCAACTGGCATCCTCATTGATGAATACTATTATCTACGCATACAACTACGGTGTCGATTCGGAAAGAGATAATCCTGGAAATTGAGAATGGGAATACTTCATCTCAGTACCAGGCACGTTCAATAGACCCCATTCCCTGGTGACGTATCGAGTTGTCGTGTTGCGTGAAGTTGGCAATTCTTCCAGGACTCGGGAGCGTAAGCACACGAAGTTCATGTTCATCACGAAGTTCCGCTACAACATGCTCTTTAGAGGCTGTTGCTGGAAACTGTCGAGAACGGTACTAGGGACGGCGGCGAGGGTGCTGGTGGTGAAGACGGGTTTGACGACAATGTTGGCGTGGTGCATGGCGGAGCGAGGCACCAGTGTGGGTGTCGCCTCGCCTCCTTCCAGTATCTCAGAGCGCACGTGGGACAGCAGTGACTCATTCTCGACGTAGACGAGCTCGTGGTATGGGCTTCAAGCCCAAAGAGCTGGGCAAACCCAACGTGCCCGTGAGCCACCGATGCCGGGCCACAAGATGGACAAGAACAGCGCACGCGCTAGGGCAGGAGTAGATCCTCGTCCGGGCAGGTGGGGGGTGTTTGGGGTGATGTGATATCCGTTCCTCTAGACGAGCGTGGGCGGGTAAACAATATGCCCTCGCATACAGCCCGTAGGGAAGATATGGGTAGGAAAGTATGTAACGCACTGGCATATACGGGGATTGTGCTCAAGCGACGGTGCGGCTTGAATGGGACTACTTCCCCGCGCGAGGTGAGTGGCGTGAGCGCAAATCACACAGTAAGATTCGAACAGGGTCACAGGAATGAAGAGAGGTGCGCACTGTCCCAATCCCTTCAATTACCGAGCGGCATACACCTCCCTCGCGAGCATATTGTCACGGAATTCCGAAGCTTATTGCGCCCACGTTCTTCGCGCGAGCGAGGATCTGACCGCCTGAAAAGAGTCAGCAATTCATCAAAGCCCGGCAAGCGCAGAGAAGCGGGCGAGCGCTCACCATCATGGGAAACCCCAACAGCCAGAACATTCGCTCCTTCCTAGACCTTGCCGATTCACGCCCTAGTAACGCCTTCGGCCTCAAGCTCACGAGACGGGCTTCCTATGCATTAATCAAATTCAACACCAGCCAGAGCTTCCACGCATGCAGCTGAAAGGGGGCGGAGAGGACCACCGGTGCGGTTCCTCCTCGATTGCATGGATGATCGTGAGCGCGTCCAGTCGTCCGCGCGGGCCCGGGTACGGAAGGAGGCAGAGAGTACGGGTTGAGATGTGCGTCCCCTAGGCAACGAGGGAGTGAGTACGTATACAGTATGGTCAAGGGTGGAGCTATTCGTGCTGGTGGTGAGACATGGGAAGCGTGGCAGAGCCTGAGTGGTTTTCAGTCTTTCGACCAGCAACTCCATAGTAGGCGCCTTATGTAAATGTACAGTAGCCGAGGCGCGTTGCTGTCGTTTGTTTTGCCTCAAACATTACAGTAAAGAGTGCGGCAAGCATAGTATGCTTCAACGGATGGCCATTACCACTCTTTGAACAAGTCAGAACCTCAACTGAAAAGTTGTCACTCTCCGTCTCACCTGTGCGACTCGTACCTCCAGCACTTGCCATTTTCCGGCCAGCCCCCGGCCGCGGGCGTAACGGGAGTATTGTGGCTGACTATCGTGACGGCTTTCGTCCAGAGCGGCGTCCAAGCGCGAGAACTCCATGATGGCGGTCACCATGTCTGTAGCACGCCGCGATGCGTCAAGGCTGCACCTGTATGCAAGCAGGCGCTACATACTGACAGCAGTTGCCGCCGCGAGAACGCGTCAAAGTTCAAACTCTCGCACTGGTGTTCGGGTCGGCGGTCCACCTCCATGTACATCCTGCTTTCCAGGAGCCTTCGTGAGCACTTTCATATCTCAACTGCAGTGAAACCGATGGCCGACGGAGTCTTTTGAGAATTCCTGAGCGCCATCACGCTGCACTCTGACCCCTCCTCCGCGTTGTTCCCAACCCCTACTGCCGCCAATTCTCTTCGCGCTATTCGACTGGATTACCTTTGGTGGCTGCCCCGTCAAAGCGACTTGAAAGGACCGGGTCACCTGTCGCGCGAAATTGGTGGTGTTCGCGACAACTGTCTAGCCCGGGCATCGGCTGGGATTACGTAACTAATTAAACCCTAAGACGATGACGATGGATGGCCAGCCGACTTCAAGTTCTGTCTTGAACAACGCCGGCGTCAATATCTTCCTTGGCTGGCATGCCACATTGCTTGTCTACCACAATATTTCTCCCATTTTTCAGAAGGCGCTCCCAATGTCAAGGCGCACCGTGCATAATCCATCGCTGGGAGAGGTATGTTCTCCGTCTGCGTGTTGATTGTTGATCCGCTGTGACTAATATTCGCAGAACGCGACACGCTAATAGAACATCTATCCACAAGCTCGACGATGATTCACTTCTCAATATATTTTACCTCTATCGGCTAGCTCTTTTAAACCAAAACCGAGAGCAGCTGAGGAACGAACAAACTGACATATGGGACACAACCTGGGACTACGAACGCTGGCGGTACAACCTCGCGCACGTTTGCCAAAGATGGCGATGCCTCGTACTTGGATCGGCATCCTACTTGCGTCTTTTCCTTGTTTGTCCGCCTGGCGCACCGGTAACAGACATGCTGGCACATTCACCACCCCTCCCGCTCATGATCAAGCACATTTTTCGTGGTCATTACATCACCGCAAAAGATGAAGAGGGTATAAATCTTGCACTCGGGTACCGTGATCGCGTTCGCCGCATCGGCCTCTTTCGCATTGGCATGTACGAGACTACGGTTTCTCTACCATTGTGAATTCCGGCGAAAAACCGCTCCATGGTCGATGATAGACCTCATAATCATCTGTTTTTCAGAGAGTATAAGCCGAAGCAGGGACAGAGCAGGAATGACAATAGTTACATCTTATTTTGACAGAACCCAGGGGTGTGCCGGACGGCCAATGTTGTTCTATAGCGGGGAGGTACCACATGGTGTTGTTCAAGGGAATGCCAGTAGTGTTGAATGGCCAACTACCAATCTCTATTCCATGTTTATGTGCAGTCACTCAAACATAGGTCATACCGCTCACCACCACCAGTCGGTTTTCCGTCCTGCTCTACAACGAAGTTGATGTGGAAAGGAGGGGCGAAATCTTTGCTGAAGTTGCAGTTCAGCCGCAGGTAGCTACCCGGCGGCCGATGAATGAGCGCTAATGAGCTCTTAGGACATTAATATTTCACCATTCACCACCTACAAAAAAACAACAAATTTTTCATTGCGGTGGACCTCTTGCCCAGGCTTCGGGGTTATGAAATCAAGATTGATGGGGAGGGTCACAGCCTCGTCCCTGGACTGAACTTGAAAGCCCGAAGGTGCCGCCCCGACTGAAGCAAAAATATCCAGAATGGGAACCAGGAAGGTGATCACCAGCGTAGATATGAAATGCATGGTTGCTGGTAATGTGTGTGTTTGGAGCAATTGGTTCGGAGAGACAAAATGTGGTCGAAAACGGGAGGAGCAGGAAAGTAACAGAGGGTAACTATCTCTTTCAGAGAAGGTGATGGCCTCAGCTCGGGTGGTCTCCCAAGTCATTTTATAGCCTGTCCATGAACGTGCATGAACCCCAGAAACCACTGTGAAAATCAATATATTATCAATATCATCAGTGTATATTAATTATCAAACGGCGCTCGGATATTGGGCTTCGAGTTGGATCACGAAATCACCAACGAACCGCTTGAGGTTACTATATTCACGCTTACTACTGGCGAGAGGAGGCCGGGCCCTGGGGGTATTATCGACAAGATTATCACACGTTACGTCACCAAGCCGATGATCGGACAGGCAGGCAGAACTGCTCGCTCTGGATCTTGCACTTTCGGCTCACGCACTCTGCCATCTCACCCCTTCGCTTTTCCCTTTTCCCTAGAGTGAATAAGCCTTGAAGCTTGAAGTGGTTTACGACATGGGGTGGGTATCCTACAATGGCACCTAAGGGGAGACCTCGACCACTTGTCTATGTCACTTGAACATGTCACTGTGTACATCCTGGCGTGATCAGTCCACTGTAGGCGAAACCACTAGACTCTCCGATGGGGAGAAGTGGCATAACATGACTAGATTGTGGTGAGACACGGTGGCCCAAATGGATATACGAGGTCATTTATCCAGTACCCGAGACTACCGTAAGATCCGGATATCAGAACAATGGGGCCCAATTGGGTCTCGTGAAGTCCAAGGCGGCTTGAACTGTCATGATCCTCGGACAGCAGAACGGTTCTGGTCCTTATCACCTTTCCCTCCGAATGATGCGATGCTATGCGGGAATGTGGTCATGGGTATCTCAGTTGTTGGGAGTCGTCATCTCAGTCCGGTACCCCCGTTATCCTGGAGGCATACAGTGCGATCACACATCTAAGCAAAATTCATGTCAAGACGACGAGATCATCG
The DNA here is from genome assembly GCA_022496215.1 of Russula brevipes. Lineage (NCBI taxonomy): Eukaryota > Fungi > Basidiomycota > Agaricomycetes > Russulales > Russulaceae > Russula > Russula brevipes. The sequence continues at coordinate 50,054 of WTXF01000124.1, read as the reverse complement.
AGCAGCGCCGCCTATCACAGGAGTTCAGCGTTCAGCCTTTTTTTTTTTTTTTTCGATTCCATTAACGTCCGCTCCGAGCCGCGCCCACCCGCCCTGTGTGGAAACCCGCCTTGGAACGCGGTGGTTCCTTATAGGGGGAGGGATGAGGGATGGGGCAGCGTTCAGCCATAGCGGGGGATTACACAACCAAAAGAGGTGATTTTCGCGTACCTTGCAGTAGCCCTCGGGCCTCGGGTCTCGAGCCGTTTAGCCGGTGAGCTGAGCCCCGAGTCGAGCTAGTGCTGCCTCGGCCTAGAAAGAAACAGAACTAAGGCGGGCTTAGTGCACACGACGTTATTGTAATTGCTACCATTGGAGAAATCGAAGTTGAGGGGGAGGCGGAAAATAGATGACGACGAGATGATACGGGGAATAAGGATCGGCGGGGGTGTGGGGCCGTAGTCCGGACGACAGACGAACAACTCCGACGAATTGCGTATGAGAGCCGCTTCCAAGTATCAGAGCCATGGCAAAGTTCCTTACTCGTCGCGGATCACAGCTGGTGGAAGGAGGCGCTTTCGACGGGCCAGCTTCACTGGACGCCCCGCGCTCCTGCGGCCATCGACGAACGCGGTGAATCCGTCGCCAGCATCGGATGATTGGGGATACGAGAGCTCCGTCAGCGCAGGTAACAGCTCCAGGGCGACTAAAGTGCCTCCGGACATTGCCGAACGACCGACGCCAAAATGTGCGGTCGGCTTCGTCGTGCGCCTCCGACGATGTACTGTGCGCCCTGTGGTCGATCGTGAGTTCCGCCACCGCAGAGAATAGCGGGCTGAGAACGTTGAAGATTTTGTGCTGCCGAAGATACCTGCCAGTCGAGGTGATTGCAGCCAACCTGTAGATAGAGCGCATATATCTTGGCCCCTTCTTGGGGATACGCCCTCAGGAAAACTGCCTCTCGATGGAACATCAGCTTGGCACTGCGGAAGCTGAGGTTCTCTGTTGTGCCCATGAACTGCACGAGGTGTGGAACCGAAAACGTCAGCTGGTTGAAGAATATTATTTAGAGTTTCTCGAGGAGAGGAGCCGTGATCCTCGGAAGAAGGGCTTCCAAAAAAACTCTAACGCCTTTGAACCCAAACGAGGGAAGGCTAGGAAGTGTGACGTGTGTCGTCATCGACGTAAATAATAGGTGCCTTTCGACATCACGATTGGGAACAGGAGCGAGAAACGAGATCCTGAGGGTCTCCAACTGAGGCACAAACGAAAGTAGTTGAATGAAATCATTTGGGTGGAAATAAGCAGATCGGTGGAGCTTCTGAAGCAAGAGCGTGACGAGGTTCGTGGCAATCGAAAGCATTGGGGACATTATTGGAAAGGCGAAGTTCATCAAGACGAGGGAGCGTAGTTATGGTGCATGAGTGGGAAGTACCAATCACGTTTTTTGCTTCGTCAGAGGGGCGATATATAGGTATCCCAGCATCGGATATTCCTCCTCCATGGCCACGATGAGCTTCTGAAATTTTGGGAGGAGCATCCGAAGGCGAACGCGACGGACGCGATCGTGGTGCTGGAGCGCAAGGAGTATCCCTTCTTCGTCTTCTGCGGTGGTGACGGGATCCTGATTAATGTGATCGATAATGAGCGGAAGAGGAGGTGAATGTGCCAGCATGTCTGCTAGTATGGGCGTGCCATGTTTTTTTTTTTTTTTTTTTTTTTTTTAAATCCGAATTTTTATCCCGCGGCGCGTTCGACAGAGTACAGAGGCGGTCACGTAGCTATCTACGTCTTATGCTTAGGCGTCGTCGGCAAAAAAGACACGGAATGACCAGCCCCTGAGCAGGGCCTGGTCACCAATATTAGGTAACGTCAGGATTCTCACCCTGATGGTACCTTACCAGATCTGACCTGGGACTTTTGATTTCATCAGGTGCTTGTCAGGCTGGTCAGTCTGATGGATATGGACAGCCTGGGGACCCTGGCCATACAGTACTGGTTTCATGAAAAACAAAGAATGGTGACCATGCTTAGGTCATCTTGTTTAATCAGCTTGCTAATCAGTATTATTCAAGAGATAGAAATGTAGACTGACTGAGATTTGAACCTATGACCTAAATGTACTGTACACTACAGTGCTCTAACTTACCATTGAGCCACTTTGCCATACATTTATTGAACTAGGATTGTATATATATATCAATTGCCTCTGTCTAACTAACTAAACCAGTCATCAGCCTGGTGAGAAATGGCCATGTTGGCCAGACAAATGATGTAGTGACAAGTGCATGGCCAGGATCCATCAGCCTGGCAAGAGATGCTCATAGGTTGGTCAGACAGACAACAGACTGATGAAAAATTGGCCAGTACTCATCAGACTGACATTAGGGTGATCAGTGTAATCAGAGTGAGGATATCTTATCACTCTGTCACCAGCCTGAGAAGATCTCATCAGACTCTGGTAATGTGTCACCACCCTTGTGACCGTGACCATTTCGTGTCTTTTTTGCCGACGGTGTGGTGGTAATAGGATGGGCTGTTGTCAGCCTTTTGGTTGTCTTTGTGTGTGAGAGGTGATTGGTGGTCGTGTGGTGGCTGTGACGACGTGGTTGAACCTCGCCCTTGGGCTGCTCCTCAGCCCGGGTCCCATATGATCCGCGGCTTCGCACATGCTCCTGACTCCTCCAGGAAGCGGAGAACGGCTTGGACGCTCTGTTTGTGTTTGAAGAGTTGGTTGAGGTTTCGGACGCGGCCCCCAATCATGAGGTGTTTGTGCCGCGCTGTGTTGTAGAGCGGACAGACCATGAGCACGTGCTCGATGGTTTGGATCGGCTCGCCACAAGGGCAAGCGATCTGCTCCGGTGTATGGTTTGCGTAGAAACGCTGGGTGTAGGCCCCTACAAAAGCATGGCCTGTGATCAACCTGTACATTGTGGATATTGTTCTCCTGGAGAACTTCAGCCTGGGGGTTCACCCCAGACCCGAAACACCTTATCATAACAAACCGTTGTATGTACGAGACAGGGTTGTATCAGTACTACCTGAAGAAAGCTAAAAATCAGGCTGGTGACCAATCACCACTCGCCAACAAGCCCTCTGCGTCTTTCCTTGTGCTAACGCCCATGCGTTTGCCGGTCCGACGGTGGTGGAAGAACCACGGCCCAGAAGGGTTGGTGTCCCACAAGTCTCCGGTTACTGTGGGGATGACGGTACTGTGTGATGGGGGGGTGGGGGCAGAGGGAGCGATTGGGGCTGCTGGCTTGTCCAGCAGTGCTGGGGGCGTGGTGCGTGACACCAGCCCCACAGCGGCTTTCTCCGGACTGCAGACCACGTTGGAATTGGGGCACTTGTGCTTGCGGGCGGTTTTGCGGGACTTGAACTTGCGTCCACATGCCACACATTGTCGCTCACGAGGGGGAAGTTTGGCGGCTTTCGCCGCTTCCCGTTCCCGTTCTCGCTTAGCTGCTCGGCTCCGTTTCCGTGCAAGACGCCTCTTCTCCTTTTGGGCATTATTGGCCTTGCAGCCACCCTTCTGGAGTTCGAAGAAGGCCATATGACCTTCCCGATTGAGAAGCTCCAAAATATATACAAACATGACTTTTTTCACCTTGAGGACAGGGTGAGGGACAAGCGCAACAGCGCACTTGACCAAGTGAGAGTGATATTGGGGAGTGAACTCAACCCAGGAAATGTTTCCATCCTCGTCCTTTTGGGCCGAGATGACGTTGGTCAAGAGGTTGGTCCTTGAGAGGAACCAGCGACGACGGAAGATGTTGTGGATGTCAAACACCGATAGTTCAACATCCCCAGGAGAGGCCCTCCTAGGCCCTGACCCTCCCTTCGGCTTCTGGGTGGGAGTGGGAGCCATGGGGGTATCCTCAGAGGAGGGGGAAAGGATGCGCTCAACCGACATGGGAGAGGACATGGTGGTAAGAAACAAAAGAAGTTGTGGGCGTGCCATGTGTAGGATGCCGACCGAAGGGGGCTCCTTGAACCGCTACCAGCCTACCACGAGCAGGTGGGGATTTCCCACGATATGTGGGCAAGGAAAATACAGTAGAGACGATGGTAGTCGCTTGCCTTTGCCGCAGAAGAATCGGGCATCGGGCGTGAGCGTGTCACATCAGGAAAATATCGATTTTACTTAGTGGTCACTTATTGGTGCTTATTGGTGCTTAACTGCGCTTGGACGATAACTTAGTGCCATGCTTAGTAAAAAGTCTCCAAGCACGCTAAGCCAAGTCGTTTTCTTAAATTTTGCTTAAATCCGACTTATCACGTTGCTTATTCTGCTTATTCTGCTTATTCTGCTTATTCTACTTATATTCTGCTTATTCTGCTTGGGCTAGGTGCAAATCTAAGCATTCCAAGCAATCCTCAAGTGGCTTATAAGTTGTCTCAAGCATTCCAAGCAGTCCTTAAGCAATCCTCAAGTGATTCATAAGTAGTGTCAAGCATATAAAAAGCCTATATTTTTGTTTGTGCTACATATTACATTGTGTGATAAGGGTATTACTAGTACATCAAGGGAGCACGAGAGGCGACAACGGCGAGTGCACTCGTCGTCGCCGCTCACGCTCCCCTGCCGAGCACCCCGCCGTCATCGCCGCTCGCGCTACCCCCGCGGCGCAGCGCAGCAACGATGCTTGGAGAGGGTCGGAGAGGGTCACGGACTTGAGGGGTTTGAAGATCGGTGGATGGTACTCAGCGGGGGGAGCGCGAGCGGCGACGACGGCGAGTGCTCAGCGGGGGGAGCACGAGCGGGACGACGGTGGGTGCTCAGCCGGGGAGCGCGAGCGGCGATGACGGCAGGTGCTCAGCGGGGGGAGCGCGAGCAGCCATGACGGCGGGTGCTCGGCGGGGGAGCGCGAGCGGCGACGACGGCGAGTGCTCAGCGCGGGGAGCACGAGCGGCGACGACGGTGGGTGCTCAGCCGGGGGGAGCGCGAGCGACGAGGACGGCGGTTACTCAGCGGGGGGAGCGCGAGCGGCGATGACGGCGGGTGCTCAGTGGGGGGAGCGTGAGCGGCGACGACGACGGGTGCTCAGCGGGGGGAGCGCGAGCGGTGAGGACGACAGGGTGCTCGGCGAGGGGCGCTGTCGACGAGGCCGGAGAGCACGCGCAGCGTAGAGCTGCGCCATGGGCCGCTCAAAGTGGGGGGAGAAAGAGGAGAGGGGAGGGATCAGAATCACCCGAGCAAAGGAGGAAGGTAAAAAAAAGGACGAACATTGTGCACGGCGTGGGCGCTGAGCGCTGAGCTGTCTGTCGCGCGATACGTATTCTATCTCGCGCAGCCACAAGACGTGCGCCACGACAACGGCCTTGGCCTTGAAGGGGCGGTCCCATCTATATATTCTCAACCACGACCAGGATAAGGGTGAGGCGACTGCGCACGGCCCTCGAAGGTGGCAGGGGCCTTCGGGTGCTGTCAAGTCGAAATCACTGTGAGCCAAAAAAAACCAGTTGTTAGCTTATTTTTCACGAAGAGGAAAAGGGAAAAATATCCGAAAAGTCCCCTACTAGGGGGGTTGGGGAAGTTGAACGTTGATACAGTTGATGTTTGACTTGAACGTTTGAACGTCCGTCGTAACTTACCAGTTGTTTGAACATGTTGACGTGATTGGTAAGCGGGCACGACTTGTTGACTTTGACTTGAGCCTGACTCGGAGATCTGAGACTTTGAGACGTTGCCTGCCGCCCCGCCTCATGGCGCCAACAGAGATCATCAGGCCTCAGCTGGATGACGTGCTCGCGTCGGACAGGAGCTCGTCGCCTCATGGCGCTGTCGACGACCAAATCAAAGAGTATGCAAGCCCGGGCCCTCTGTGGCCCTCTGGTACGTTGCCTCTCCCCTCACCACGGTCGTTTGCGTTCTGCGCCGCCACGCCTCGCACCTCGTTTTCTAAACAACGACAACTACAGGTAGCACGCCTTTCACGGGCCTGCAACCCCACCGTGAAACGTGGACCCGGGCGCCCTAAAGGAGGAAGCGGGATCAAGAAATATCTCGACCCCAATACACCTATCCCACCAAAGCGTGCTATCGGCCGCCCGCGCAAAGACGGCCTACCTGCTGGTTCTGTGCCGCGTGGTACCCCTTCCTCAGCTATTCGCAAACGCAAGGTTGCTGCGCCCGGTGATTTCGCCGCACCTTCCTCGGAGAACGGGAATGCCCATGACGGCAGCGACTGCCAGCGCGCCGCCGTTTTCATGTTCGGTGCGTTTCCGTGTGCGTTGAAAGAAAGGGCCCGCTTATAGTACTTACACCTACCCAACTCCAACCACCCCGCGCCGAGTACAACGTACAGCACTCTCTCGGCTGCGCTCCATCACAGGCCAACGGAGACCGCCGCTTCTCCTCAGAAGGCTATGCAAGCTGTCGACTCAGTGGCTACACGACGATTGGCCAGAGCTTCTCCGCACGGACGCTAATACGCTACTCCAGAGTCGCTTCAAACACCCTATTCCCCCCAGCTATCGCAGCGCGTCAGGTGTGGCAGGTTTTCGTCTGCATGCCTGTTGACGGCGTTGCCACCGCGCGTGAGGCCAGGGCGAGCGTGACGGACGTCGCCCCCGCGTACGTCGGCGCCACGCGCGAGGTCGAGGTCGAGGTCGTGACGGACGTCGCCACCGCGCGAGGCAGAGGTCGAGGGCGTGACGGACGTCGCCCCCGCGCACGAGACCGAGGACGAGGGCGCCGAACGTCGTCACCGCATACGTCGGCGTCACGCGCGAGGTCGATGTCGAGGTCGTGACGGACGTCGCCACCGCGCGAGCCCGAGGTCGAGGGCGTGACGGACGTCGCCCCCGTGCACGAGGCCGAGGACGAGGGCGCCGAACGTCGTCGCCGCGTACGTCGGCGCCACGCGCGAGGTCGAGGTCGAGGTCGTGACGGATGTCGCCACCGCGCGAGGCCGAGGTCGAGGTCGTGACGGACGTCGCCACCGCGCGAGGCCGAGGTCGAGGGCGTGACGGACGTCGCCCCCGCGCACGAGGCCGAGGTCGAGGGCGTGACGGACGTCGCCCCCGCGCACGAGGCCGAGGACGAGGGCGCCGAACGTCGTCGCCGCGTACGTCGGTGCCACGCGCGAGGTCGAGGTCGAGGTCGTGACGACGTCCCACCGCGCGAGCCGAGGTCGAGGGCGTGACGGACGTCGCCCCCGCGCACGAGGCCGAGGACGAGGGCGCCGAACGTCGTCGCCGCGTTCGGCGCCACGCGCGAGGTCGAGGTCGAGGTCGTGACGACGTCCCACCGCGCGAGCCGATGTCGAGGGCGTGACGGACGTCGCCCCCGTGCACGAGGCCGAGGACGAGGGCGCCGAACGGTCGTCGCCGCGTACGTCGGCGCCACGCGCGAGGTCGATGTCGAGGTCGTGACGGACGTCGCCACCGCGCGAGCCCGATGTCGAGGGCGTGACGGACGTCGCCCCCGTGCACGAGGCCGAGAACGAGGGCGCCGAACGTGTCGTCGCCGCGTACATCGGCGCCATGCGCGAGGTCGATGTCGAGGTCGTGACGGACGTCGCCACCGCGCGAGGCCGAGGGCATAATGGAGGTCGCCGCCACGCGCGAGGCAGAGCAAATGAAATGCTTACTGTGAGTACTTGACAGTGCTTAGTGTGCTGCTTGATGATGTGCTTATCACATCTTATGGTGCTTAGTGGTGCTTAGTCTCCTTAGTCTACTTATTTTTTTTGTCGTTGCTTGGATTGCGTTGTTTTGTTCCCAAGTAATTACATAAGCAAAATAAGCCTGCTAAGTGTTTCAAGTGTGAAAATAAGCACACTAAGCTTTCCAAGCTGTGAAGTAAGCACGCTAAGCATGCCAAGTGTGCCAAGTTTTTTTCATGTTTTCCTGATGCCACTACTGTACCACTGCCCGCCCGGCGGAATAAGTGCTGCCACGGCTCGGTTTGGCTCGGTTTGGCTCGGCTCAGCGCCAGCTTGTCCAAAATAGGACGAGCCGAGCCGAGCCAAACCGTGGCTCCCGGCTTGAGCCATGGCTCGCACCCTCATTGGGATATATTTCCCTTTATGGTACTTTTTTTGCCACAGCAACTCAAGCCGACAACTTCTGTTCGCATCAAGTAATCACACCCGCGTTCCGTCGTGACGCCATGATGTGGGCGCACGCCTTGTCCCTCAGACCCCTTCTCGAGCTGCGGCGATGCAATAACACCAGCAGCAGCTAGTCCAGCAGCTCTGCAGCTAGCTAGCTAGCTAGAGTGTGTGCCACGGACTCTGCACTCGCTTTATCTTCTCCTCGCGCACCTTTCAGCATAGTCGAAGGTCCTGCCCTCTCGCCCCCCCCTGTCGCTCTCCCCCCTCTACCCTCGTTGTCCTGACACCCTATCCTCCCCGTCGCTTTGTCGCCCCGTCGCCCTCTCACACTCGGCCTTTATCATGTCGAGCCTCAGAAAAATGAGGAGGAAGAAGGCGCGGACTGCGTTGAAGAGAGTAAGTATTCGTTCCCCCTAAATGATAACACTGCTCACGATGACTATCACAGCCACGCATCCACCTTCTTCGACTCGCAGGGCGTGGCGAGGCGGCGCGCAGCCACAACCGCCGGGGCTCAGCGCTCAGCCCACGCAATCTGGCATGCGCACGCGCTCTCGTTGCCGCTGCGCTCTTCCTCGCGGGTATGCGCCGCCGCCGCCGATGTCACGCCTCCTAACCTTCGCCGGTTCATCTTCAGGGGCACTAGTGCTTACCTGGAAGCGCTACTGCCTCAAATGGCGCTCCCTCTTCTCGACGACTTCTACGTCAGCTTCTTCGACCATTTCGCGTTCTCTGTACCATGCCTCCTACAGTTTTTGAACACAGCCGAAAATTTCAAACAGCAATGCCATCCTCCGCTTCACCAACGAATCTGTTGGCATTAGTGCGCATCTCAGCGAGCCAACCTGGAAGCACACCTTCCAAGTGCAGGTTCTCTCCAGCCACCTCGGCCGGCAGGTATCGTCCTTCACACAAATTCTAAATGCCCTCGGCCCAGTGTTCTCTGCGGTGAAACGTCTCACGCTTTCATTTTTGGCATATAGCCAATCAGCGGGGATACACAATAGGGTGGATCGTGCACAATGGCACAGACTTTTCGGGTCGTTCGGCAACGTGAAGACTCTCCGTGTGAATCTTGGCTTCTACAGGGCACTCTCTCGTATTCTGACGTCGGACGACGAAAAATCGCCTATGGAGCTGTTACCCAAACTGAACGAGCTCTCCGTCCCAGAAAGGGCCGATGTTATTGATGCGTTCGCCTCATTTATCGATGCCCGCAGGAATACAGGCCGCCCTGTAACCTTGGTCCATTATTGAATACGCGTTGTTCTGCGATCAACGTGGAGCCTGGTAGGCGGTGAGCGGATAGATACTTCTTTATCGATGTGTGCGGCGTCATGTGTGCATACCCTGGGTCATCACATCTGTATAACTTATTCCGTATCAGTCTGATGTACGTTGAGATTCCGTTCCAGTATATGTACAAATCCGATTCTGTTCCTGGCGTCGATTCGTAAAAAGATGAGACAAATCCGGGAGTCAAGACTGGGGGCACTCTATCTCATTACCGGGTGCGTTCAGTGAAGCCCATGCCCTCGGGATGCATTGCTACATGCGACCCAGGCGAATGCCGATACGTGAGCATATATCCGCGCTGCATCTGTGACACAGGGCGCCAGATAACATGCCCCCGGCATCATGTTCTCCTACGTCTGCACGGCAAACATGGGCGCTGGAAGAATGTCATAAAGAAGGTTAGTTACCATGTGCTAGTATCGCAAATGGCCAAACCTGCAGTAACGCTGCCTCCATGTGATTCGATATACAAGTGGATGGGTTTCGATCCGTCGCGGACGGTCAGTAGGGCGGGTTAAGATGCACGAGAATGGGGAGGGCATGTAGCGAGCTTGTACTTTTTCACCCGGTAGCGGCGCTACTTGCACGGGAGCACTTCTTCCCCCATGGCAGATTGGCTGTGCAGGCGCGAAACCCATAAAGTGGGGCCACGCAAGGCGAGGACAGGTGGGCACCGTCTCGATTCCTTATTATGTTGCCTAGCAGCTTATGCCAGTCTCATGCCTCCCCCGACGGAACGGGGACCGAGAATGCCATGGACATTCCCGGGCAAGGCCCGCCGTAAACATGAAGGCCGTTCCTGCGAAGGTTCAAGCGTTCCAGATGCGAGTTGAGTGTGGTAGAGGGAATGCACAAAGGATATTTATCGTGTGGTCTGAGCACTATGTGAGATCTGTAGAGTTTGTGGCATTCACCTGCCTGGATGAGCCCATGCTGGTAGCATGGCAGGTGGCGTCATGATCAAATGGCTCACATCTGCTGCTCTTCTCGACTGCCCCTGGGCCAGGCACAGGTACCCCTCAGGCTGGTGACAACGGGGATAGACTTGAATGTGGACGGGCCGGTTGAACCAAACCAGTGAATGCGAACACGGGCAGTTCCTAGGCAGTAGTATTGGTATTGGTGATCGTGACGGTAGCAGTGGAAAAACTATGAAGCGACGGTGGCAGGAGAAAGTAGCGAGCGTTGCTCAGTAGAGAGTGGAATTGGAATTGGCACCGCTCGCACATAATGCGGCACATTTAAGCACAGGAAGTGGGGAACTGGAAAGCGGTGTCGCTGTCGAACTGGAAGGCAGTGTCGGAGCTGCGTTCTGGGCATAGTTGCGTTCCTGTGTGCCTCCCATGTCAACCGTCCCTATTACAGCAAAATCCAAAGTTATAGGCCCCTGGTGACATGTCAGATCGTAGCGGGCTGTCAATGTTTTGACAGCGGAGTTAATGGTTAAGTGATAGTTAAATTATCGGTATTTTAGTTATCGGGCGTTATCTTATGTGGCTGAAGCGACGCCAGATTACATAATTCACATTTCTTGATTTTAAAATACAATTTTTTTGTGGGAAAAAAACCCGGCACGGACTGCTAAGCCATATTCAAACTCGGGCCCTATGACACCATCCAAAAAAAAAAGGGCCCATAACTTTGGATTTCGCTGTAATACTGTATTGGACGACATTTTCACTTGCCAGACTCTGCCCTTGGCAACGTCGTGCTCGAAATCTTCCTCGTTGGCGACGCTGGCATGCCGCATTGCTTCTCTACCGCGATCTGCCTCCCATTCGTTACAAGGCTCCGCCGAATTGAAGCCGCACCGAGTTTTGGATCCCATCGCCACCACGGCAGGTACGTTTCTTCTCTGCTTTATTTGGTGTGTGACTGAATGTGTGCAGAACACCACATGGTACATCCATCCACAAGCTCGACGATGACTCACTTCTCCACATGTTCTTTCTCTATCGGCCGGCTCTTTTGAACGAAGACGAGGGTGACGCGGTGCTTATCCTAGAGGGGGGTGAATGGGCCCGCGAACGCTGGTGGTACAAGCTCGCACAAGTCTGTCGACGATGGCGATGGCTCATACTTGGGTCAGCGTCCCACTTGGGCCTTTCCCTCCTCTGCACGTATGGGACGCCGATAGCACAGATGTTGGCACACTCGCCTCGCCTCCCACTCACCATCGATTACTTTGACTCGAATCACGACAACACTGGCACCGAAGAAGATGAACGCGGAATCATGCTCGCACTCCGACACCCCGAGCGCGTCCGTCGCATCCGCCTTCGGATGTGCGAAGAGAAGCTGCAGAGGCTCGTCACGATCATGGACAATGTATTTCCCAGTTTGGAAATCCTTGTTCTCTCTTCGCACACGCCCGCTTCCCGTTCCGGGTTGCCACTTCCCAAAACGTTTCGGGCACCGCAGCTCCACCACTTCCTGTTAATGAACTTTGCCTTCTCGATCGGATCTCCATTGCTTACAACCGCGGCGGGCATCGTCGCGCTCTGGCTCGAAGACATCCATCCGTCCGCCTACTTCCCCCCAAACGACCTCATCCAACAGCTCGCACACCTGCCTCATCTCGAGACGCTCGGGATCGGCTTCCAGTCTCCTGTGCCTAACCGTGATATCGACAGGGAACTGTTGCTGACTCCGATCGCGACACACGTCACGCTTCCTAACCTGCGCTGGCTGTTCTTTCGCGGAGTCAGTGCTTATTTGGAAGCACTTCTTCCTCGGATGACCGCGCCTCGTCTCGAGAAGCTATACATCATGTTCTTCAACCAGCTCACGGTTTCTGTGCCGCACCTCTTACCGTTTTTGCGCAAAATAGAGAACCTCAAGTTTAGCGGCGCCAGGTTCAGTTTCTACAACGGGAGCGTCGTCGTCGGGGTGTATCCCCACGAGGCCTCCATGAGGCATGCCTTCGAGATGGTCGTCCCCTCCAGCCACCTCGACTGGCAGGTATCATCCATCGCACAAGTTTTCGATGCCCTCAGTCCGGTGTTGTCTGCGGTGGAGCGCCTCACCCTTGACTACGAGGAGCATCGCCAATCATCGGAGACGCACAACGAAGTCGATCGTATGCAGTGGCGCCAGCTTCTTGGGTCATTCAGCAACGTCAAGTCCATCCATGTGGAAAATGGCCTCGTCCGCGAACTCTCTCGTTCTCTACAATTCGACGACGGAGAGCCTCCCGCCGCGCTGTTACCTGAACTGACCGAGCTCTCATACTCAGCGAGCGACGACATTGGCGATGCATTTACTTCATTTATCGGCGCGCGCCAGGATACAGATCACCCTGTGACCCTTGTCCGTCATTGAACTTGCTTGGCCTTGGCCTTGACGGCATTCTGATAGTATATTGCTGCAACTGCAACCATAACCTACGCCAGCTCTCATCCTGGCAAGCCAAATGATCGCAGTCCGTAAGGATACAGCAATTAGGGAGCACGTCCTGTAGCGTCCTCATTGCTTATGCTGTATCATCTACCTGCCCCTTGGGTCGCCATGTCCGTCGTTATACTTATTCGATTTCACTCTGATGTTCTGGTGTATCTACAAATGCAATTGTGCTTACTACGGTACCTATCTACGAAGAGTTAAGCCCGCCAGATCAAGAATGGGACTCTTAGAACTGCCTTATCTCTGCACCCGTGGTATTCAATTCCCGAGAGCAAAGTTCCATGTGAGACAAATCGTATTGCGTGAAGGCGGCAGTTGCTAAGGAAACCCGGAATACAACCTATACACGAAGTACATACAGACTGACTGACCGGTGCGGCACACGCCAGCTGAATATGCGAGTCTGAAGCGCCCCAACAACACCGGTGGCATGTAACCACACTGTCGTGCCAGATAACATAGGTCATCAGCGCATCAGCATCGTCACATTTCTATCGCGCGCACCCTGCCTGCGCGGGCTCCTGAAGGTCCACCCATGATGATCAGCCACCGTAAGTTCATAGTGCTTGCTGTCGGAGGCAGGCAAAGACAGTAGCGAAGACGATGGTGACGGTGGGGACGTGAGGACGATGTCGACTCGGAAGGTGGAGCCGTGGGACGGGTGGTGGGCCGGCGTGGTGCCAGTGTCTCGTTGGATGTCTCGCAGTAAAACACGGCGCAGAGGGGGACCACACTAGCCCTTGCGCGGGTTAGACCAGCTCGTGGTGTGGGGTTTTAAGACATGTGCGAAACAGTGGGTAGGGAAGGGCAGCGTAATATGCATGAGCGTGAGCAGGAGGGCATACAGCGTGCTTGAATGTCGCGTTCAGTAGACGAGTTGCCGGAGCAATAGCACCTTTTCATGCGCGAGCACGAATATCACATAGCCAGATTCAAACGGGGCCACGCAAAATGAAGAACGGGTGCGCACCGACTCGATTCCCTCTTTTTGCCCAGCGGCTTTTGCCTCCCCTGCACAGACATGGCGAATGCCATGGATGTTCTCAGGCGAGATCGCCATTCCTGTGGAGCTCCAGGATGATGCAGGTCAAGGATGGCAGACGAACGCGCAAATGTTATTTATCGAATGGTCTGGTCTGAGTACAATACAGTATAATGTCGCTCTTACCGAGGTTCGCGGTCTGATTTATTGAATGGACCAGACGGACGTGTGTCACCACTGATATTACATAAGCGTGGTGGTCAAACGAAACAAAACAAAAACAAACGATGCCATGACTCGACTTGTTCAACCCGTCGCCTTCGATAACGATAACTTCCCCTTCTGGTGACACTGGCATGCCACACTGCTCGCCTACCGCCGTCTGCCTTCCATTTTTTAAAAGGCGCTGCAACCTTGAAGGTGTATTGAGCATTGAATCGGGACTCTGGGAGAGGTATGCACCAGTCTGCGTGTTGATCGGTCGTGACTGATATATGCATATGCAGATCGCAACATAGAACACCTATCCACAAGCTCGATGATGACTCACTTCTCAATATATTTGACCTCTATCGGGTAGCTTGTTTGAACGAAGAGCTACTGTTGAATGAAAACAGTCTCTTAGAAGATACGGCCTGGCACTACGAACGCTGGTGGTACAAGCTCGCACATGTTTGCCAAAGATGGCGATGCCTCATACTTACATCGGCGCCCTACTTGCGTCTTTGCCTTGTTTGTACGCATGGCACGCCGGTAGCAAACATGCTGGCACATTCACCTCACCTCCCACTCGTGGTTTATTACTGTTTCAATGTCGACTTTTACGACCATGACACTGTCGCAGAGGATGAGGTCGATGAGGAGGAAATAAATCTTGCACTCGGGTACCGTGATCGAATTCGCAGGATCACTCTTCAAATACCAGCTCAGAATTTGCAGAAGGTCTTGATGACCATTGACGATGAATTTCCCATTTTGGAAGACCTGGTGCTCGTGGCTCCACCCTATGCCAATACCAACTTTGTACTTCCCAGAACATTTCAAGCACCACGGCTACGCCGTCTCATATCGAGGAATTTCGGCTTGATAGGATTCCCATTGCTTGCCACCGCTACCGGCATCGTCCTGCTCTCACTCGCAAACATCCACCCATCCGCATACTTCCCACCGAATGATCTGATTCAACATCTTTCACACATGCCTCAACTGCAGAAACTCACGATTGGCTTTCATTCCCCTGTTCCCAGCCTTGATGTTGAGAGGCAGCTGTTGCAGACACCGATCACTACCCATATCACGCTTCCTAACCTTCGCCAGTTTGCGTTCGAAGGCACCAGTGCCTACCTGGAAGCGCTTTTGCCTCGGATAGTGCCCCCTCTTCTCGAGAGGTTCAGCGTCAGATTCTTCAACCAGCTCACATTCTCTGTACCCTCACTCCTACAGTTCATGTGCACAGCAAAGAACCTCAGAGGTAGCGATGCCATTTTGTACTTCAGCGACGACCTCGTTTCCTTTCAGGTGCAATTCAGGGAGCTCCTGAAGGACACACTGCGGGCAGATGTTCTCTCCCGCCACCTTGACCGCCAGGTGTCATCAATCACACAGATTTTCAATGCCCTCGACCCAGTGTGCTCTGTGGTGGAAAATCTTCGCATTGTATCTGGAAGATGTTTTCCATCCCCAGAGGTACACAACGAGGTGGATCGTACACAGTGGCGCAGACTCTTTGGGTCGTTCAGTAACGTGAAGACTCTCCATGTAGGCGGCTTCGACAAGGAGGTCTCTGGTTGTCTAAAATTGGACGATGGAGAATCACCCATGGAGCTGTTTCCCAAACTGGACAAACTGATTGTCGTCTTAGCAAGGTAGTGCTGCCACGGCTCGGTTTGGCTCGGTTTGGCTCGGCTCAGCACCAGCTCGTCCAAAATAGGACGAGCCGAGCCGAGCCAAACCGTGGCTCGCGGCTTGAGCCATGGCTTGTGGCTCATTGGGGATACATTTCCCTTTAGGGTAATTTTTTTGCCACTCGGACTCGCTTCAGTCTTAGTCTCAAGTTCAACATGCTCCTCTCTCCTCTCATGCTGTGCTCCTCTGGCTTGTGGCCTTCTTGTTTCTTGCCCTCGCCCTCACCCTCGGTTCTCGTTCTCGTTCTTGTGTTGCACGTTGGCCTTCACACCCTGACCTTCACCGTCCTCTCGCCTCTCGCTGTCGCCCTGTACTTTCGCGCCCGCCTCTCTCTCCTGGTTCTTCGGTCTTGTTGGGTCTGCTGGGTTGTCGTTGCTTCCCCTTGTCTGCATTGGCGCCGCCCCATCTGCGTCGGCGCCTCTCCTCGTCGCCGCGCCCCCGTCTCCGTGTCGCTGCGCCCCCCTGTCTGGGTTGTTACCCTCTAGTCCCGCGCCGCGCCTTCTTGTCCCGTCGTCGCCCCGTCGCCCCGTCGCCCTCTCTTGTCGGCCCCCCTGCTGTCTTGTCGCCACCCTCCTTGTCGTGTCGCCGTCCCCGTCACTGCATCGCCGCCATCCCCCCCATGTCTGCGTCCTCGCGCCTCGTTGTCGCGTCTCATCTCTGCGTTGCGTGTGCGTGCCTCGTGTGTGCGTCACCACCCCGCCGTCGCCGCCCCCCTCTCATCGCGATCGCGTCGGTGTCGGTGTCGCGCCGCGTTGGCGTTGACGTCGCGTCGCGTCTGCGTCGCCGCTCGTCGCCGCCCCCCCTCGTCGCCGCCCCCGTGTCTGCGTCGGGGCGTCGGGTCTGCGTCGGGGCGTCGTCGCCCCCTCGTCGCCGCACCCCTCCCATCGCGATCGCGTCGGTGTCGGCGTCGCGCCGCGTTGGCGTTGGCGTTGGCGTCGCGCCGCGTTGGAATTGGCGTCGGCATCGCGCCGCGTCTGCGTCGCCGCCCCCGTGTCTGCGTCGTCGCGTCGTCGCCCCCCCTCGTCGTCGCCCCCTCCTGGGGTCTGTGTGTCGGCGCCCCCGTGTCTGCGTCGGCGTGTCGGGTCTGCGTCGAGGCGTGGGGTCTGCGTCGAGGCGTGGGGTCTGCGTCGAGGCGTGGGGTCTGCGTCTGGGCGTGGGGTCTGCGTCGGGGCGTGGGGTCTGCGTCGGGGCGTCGTCGCCCCCTCGTCGCCGCACCCCTCCCATTGCGATCGCGTCGGTGTCGGCGTCGCGCCGCATTGGCGTTGGCGTCGCGCCGCGTTGGCATTGGCGTCGGCATCGCGCCGCGTCTGCGTCGCCGCCCCCGTGTCTGCGTCGTCGCGTCGTCGCCCCCCCTCGTCGTCGCCGCCCCTCGTCGCCGCCGCCCCTCGTCGCCACCCCCCTCCTGGGGTCTGTGTCGTCGTGTCGGCGCCCCCGTGTCTGCGTCGGCGTGTCGGGTCTGCGTCGGCGCGTCGCCGCCTCGTGTCTGCGTCGTCGCGTCGTCGCCCCCCTCGTCGGTGCCCTCCTGGGGTCTGCGTCGGCGCGCCGCCCCGTGTCTGCGTCGGCGCGTCGTCCTGGGGTCTGTATCGTCGTGTCGGCGCCCCCGTGTCTGCGTCGGCATGTCGGGTCTGCGTCGGCGCGTCGCTGCCCTGTGTCTGCGTCGTCGCGTCGTCGCGTCGGGTCTGTGGCGGCGCGTCGGGTCTGCGTCGGCGCGTCGCCGCCTCGTGTCTGCGTCGTCGCGTCGTCGCCCCCCTCGTCGGTGCCCTCCTGGGGTCTGCGTCGGCGCGCCGCCCCGTGTCTGCGTCGGCGCGTCGTCCTGGGGTCTGTATCGTCGTGTCGGCGCCCCCGTGTCTGCGTCGGCATGTCGGGTCTGCGTCGGCGCGTCGCTGCCCTGTGTCTGCGTCGTCGCGTCGTCGCGTCGGGTCTGTGGCGGCGCGTCGGGTCTGCGTCGGTGCGTCGCCGCCCCGTGTCTGCGTCGTCGCGTCGTCGCCCCCTCGTTGAAACCCCCCCTCCTGGGGTCTGCGTCGTGTCGGCGCCCCCGTGTCTGCGTCGGGGCGTCGGGTCTGTGTCGGGGTGTTGGGTCTGCGTCGTCGCGTCAGGTCTGCGTCGCCGCCCGGTGTCTGCGTCGTCGCGTTGGTGCCCCCCCTCGTCGCCGCCCCCGTCGCCTCCCCGTGTCTGCGTCGAGGCGTCGGGTCTACGTCGGGGCGTCGGGTCTGCATCTGGGCGTCGAGTTTGCGTCGGGGTGTTGGGTCTGCGTCGGGGCGTCGGGTCTGCGTCGGGGCGTCGGGTCTGCGTCGGCGTGTCGTCGCCCCGTGTCTGCGTCGTCGCCCCCCTTATCGGTGCCCCCCCTCCTGGGGTCTGCGTCGTCGTGTCGGCGCCCCTGTATCTGCGTCGGGTCGTCGGGTCTGCGTCGGGGCGTCAGTGTGTCGTCGCCCCGTGTCTGCGTCGTTGCGTTGTTGCGTCGTCACCCCCCCTCGTCGGTGCCCCCCCTCCTGGGGTCTGTGTCGTCGTGTCGGCGCCCCCATGTCTGCATCGTCGCGTCGCTGCCCCCTCGCTGGCGCCCCCGTCACCTCACCCCATGTCTGCGTCAGGGCCTCGGGTCTGCGTCGCTGCATCGGCGCCCCCCTCGTCGGTGCCCCCCCTCGTCGGTGCCCCCCCTTGTCGGTGCCCCCCTCATCGCCACGTCCCGTGCCTGCGTCGGTGCGGCGGGTCTGCGTCGGCGCCACCCCTCGTCGCCGCGCCTCATCTCTGCGTCAGCGCCTCTCCTCGCCCCCCGATCCATCGCCCATGGTCACCGCCGTTGTGATTGCGCTCATGGTTGTCACCACGGCGCCTTTGTGTTCGTGGTTGTCACCTCTGCGCTGTCGCAGTCGTGCGGTTATGCTCTGTTTGAGCTCCCTCACCCTCACCCTGCGTGCCTTCGCGCTCGCGTGCCCTCGCATTCGGGCGCGCTCGGGTGCCCTCGTCATCGCCTTCGGGTGCTCTCGCCGTCGCCCTCGGGGGTCTTGCCATTGCCTCGGATGTCTCGCTGTCGCATTCGGGCGCCCTCGGGTGCCCTCGCCGTCGCCTTCAGGTGCTCTCGCTGTCGCCTCTGGGTGGCCTCGGGTGGCCTCGCCCTCGCTCTCTGCGCCTCGGGTGCCCTCACCCTCGCTCTCGGAGCCTCGGGTGCCCTCGCCCTCGCTCTCGGAGCCTCGGATGCCCTCGCCCTCGCTCTCTGCACCTTGGGTGACCTCGCCCTCGCTCTCGGAGCCTTGGGTACCCTCGCCCTCGCTCTCGGAGCCTCGGGTGCCCTCACCCTTGCTCTCTGCACCTCGGTACCCTTGCCCTCGCTCTCGGAGCCTCGGATGCCCTCGCCCTCGCTCTCGGAGCCTCGGGTGCCCTCGCCCTCGCTCTCAGCGCCCTCGGGTGCCCTTGTCCTTGCCTCCTCCCCCTCGGATGCCCTCGCCCTCACCTTCGGACCCCTCGGGTACCCTTTCTCTCTTGTGTTCTATGTTCCTCATGCCCCTGCTCGCCTCCAACAACAGTGTACATGTACATTGATTGCTCAACACCACAAAACATGTACTTTATTCCTGATAACTGCGCAGATATAAATTCAAATCCTCAACAGGCTCTTTTTCTTCCCTCAACTCCAGCTCTTTATATTCCTGACCTTTCTCCAAGCCCTCCACAAAGCTTATTCCTCTGCCCTTCTTGTTGCATACTTGAGAAGTTGAAGGGCCTCAACAAGGGAAGGGCTAAGTGAGTTCCTTCTAGCTGTGATTGTCTCTTTGCTAGAAGAGAACACCCTTTCACAAGGAACTGAGGAAGCTTGTATTGGAAGGATATCCATTGCAAGCTTGAACAGGGTTGGGAAAGTATCCTGGTTTTCCTGAAGACAGGGTAAGCATGTATCTATCAGATTAAAAATGCCACATACCTGCCAGAAGGAAATGCTATCTATCATTACACTGATTGGGACAGCAAGATAGCTGTCCACTTCAGCACTTAGGCTTTGGGTTTCAGCTGGCTGTGAAAGACCAACACCAAGTACATCAAGGGCCCATTCCCTTTGATCCCTTAAGACCCTTCTTCTAGATTGGTGCCTGGGCTCAGGGTGAATTCTTGAATCTGGCTCTACATAGTAAGGTGCAAGCTAGCGGAGATCAATATAAATGAGATGGATCAGCCACTCACTCGAGCCACTTGCCGCACTCACAAGTCACTTTCTCACACTCAATTATCAGCCACTTTGGCCCACACTTTTACAATACCGGGCACTCTGCTAATCCTGTCACTCTGGATCTGCTTGGCTGGACACAAATCTTATTTATTATCTCTATATACAACAATATAATCTAATATTTCCCCCCATGCACATGCCCAATTGGAACTGTTTCTGTCCCAGGGAACAGACACGCCTCAGGGGACCAGACAGGGTCCCGTCTCAGGCGATGGGGAGACGGGGCGACGGGGATACGATGCGACAGGGCAACAAGGGACGAGGGGACAGGAGGATGAGGGGATGGGGCCAAAGAACTGCAGAAACCATGCCCTGCCACTCCACGTGAAAGGAATCCACCCCTTGGGGGTGGAGGCACGAACCCCCTGGTCCTGCCCATTCCCCTACCAACACCAACACCAGCACCTCCACCTCTTCCATCACCACTTACTCTGCCCCTTCCATGCCAGCCGCGCACCGGCGTCATTTTATCCGAGACTGCGACAGCATCCTGCTCCATGGCGTTCGGCTCCCCCACTTCCATATTCCCATCCACATCCTTATCCTTGCCCTTGTTGTCGACCGCTGTGCGGTGGGGATTTGCGTCCAACGGATGGCCGATGTGACGCGCCGCAGGGCACCCACTTGGAGTACCAAGGCCAGCCCTTCCGCGTGGTGCTGGGCCACCACGGCCAAATCGCACCGAAGAGGGGACGAGACCAAGGGAGGAGACCGAGCGTGCGAGCGCGTCCACTTCTAGGTCCACAAGCTGGTCTATGTCACACCCATCCATTGTCTCCATTGTCACCTCTTGCTCGGCCAGGGAAGTCTTGCTCGGCCAGGGAAGGGGCAAAGGCAGAGTCGGGTTCAAATGATGTTTCCCCCTCCGTGAAGTTTTCGCCGCCCTCGCCATCCGAGTCCGAATGCTGATGTGATGATGATTGCGGTGCTGGAGACATAGGCTCTTCATTGCCGTTGCCCTCAGCATTTCTCTCGTCATTGAGGGGGGTGCGACCGTGCTCCAGCGCGCGATGGGGCGATGGGGCGATGAGGGATCGAGGCCGGACGACGAGCGGTCGCCAAAGGGCGACGACGAGGGGACCAGGCGACGGGGCGACGATGCGACGATGCGACGGGGCAACAAGGGACGAGGGGTCGGGGCCACAGGATGGCAAAGGGGGGGTGAGAGCGCGCGATGGGGTGACAGGGCGATGAGGGGTCGAGGCTGGACGACGACGAGTGGTCGGAACCAGAGGGCGTCGACCAGGGGACCGGGCGACCGGGCGACGGGGAGACAGGGAGACGATGCAACGGGGCGACAAGGGACGAGGGGACAGGGGGATGAGGGGATGGGGCCAAAGGACGGCGAGGGGGAGGGGCGAGAGCGAGCGATGGGGCGACGGGGCGATGAGGGGTCGAGGCCGGACGACGACGAGCGGTCGGAGCCAGAGGGCGATGACCAGGGGACGAGGGGACGGGGCGACGGGAAGAGGGGAGACAGGAGGACGTTTGGAGACGACACGATGGGGCAACAAGGGACGAGGGGACGGGGAGATGAGGGAACGGGGCCAAAGGACGGCAGGGGGGCGAGAGCGCGCGGTGGGGCGACAGGGCGATGAGCGGTCGAGGCTGGACGACGATGAGCGGTCGGAGCCAGAGGGCAACGACCAGGGGGCCGAGCGATGGGGAGATGGGGGGACCGGGTCAAAGGATGAGGAGACCAGGCCAGAGGGCTCTGTGCATCGCCAACTCGTGCCATTTTCTGGGGGCGAATCTTTCCGTCCTGAGCCGCGGACCCGTCAACGTTTCTCGATGTTCGCAGAGCCTTGGCTGAGCTAGTCCAAGGGTCTGCATCCCTGCGTCGGGGTGTCGGGTCTGCGTCACCGCGTCGGACCCCCTCGTCGGCGCCCCCCGTCGCAGCACTCCCTCTCGTCGGCACTCCCCCTCGTCGGCACTCCCCCTCGCCCCTCGTCGGCACTCCCCCTCGTCGGCACTCCCTCTCGTCGGCACTCCCCCTCGCCCCTCGTCGGCACTCCCCTTCGTCGGCACTCCCCCTCGTCGGCACCCCCCCTCGTCGGCACCCCCCCTCGTCAGCACCCCCCTCGTCAGCACCCCCCCTCCTGGGATCCGCGTCGTCATGTCGGTGCCCCTGTGTCTGCGACGAGGCGACGGGGCGACGAGGGAACAGGACGAGAGCGCAGGGCGGGGAGACTGGGCGATGAGGGGTCGGGGCCAGAGGGCAACCAGGAGAAGCACAGCATCTCTGTGCGCATGGTGACATCGACCTCGAAGTGCCTTCTATCCCGGTTGAAGTCCCTCCCCAAATACTCTGACTTTGCTCTCAAGGATCCAATGACCCAGCAGAATCCCGGAACGAAAGCGAGGCGCGCGTAGGTGCAGACATTTGGACTGTCTTTGAGTAGCTCTGCATCCTTCGGCACCGGAGTACACTGAAGAACGTCCCAACACGGATGTCAGGCGTGCGAAAGGGCGACCGGATGACGAGGGGATGGGGCCAGATGGCGACGAAGGGACTGGGCGACGGGGGGACCAGGCGACAGGGAGATGGGGGGACCGGGTCGAAGGACGACGAGGAGACCGGGCCAGAGGGCCCGTGCATCACCAACTCGTGCCATTCCTGGGCCTTTCGGAGGGGTCAGGAGACGAGGCGACGCCGCGACAGGGCCAGAGGACGACGAGGGAGGGACCAGAGGGCGGGACCGGGCAAGAAGGCGATGGGGCGAGAAGGCGAGAGGGTGGGGGTGAGGAGCGGGGGACAGGGGGAGAGGGCGGAACCGGGCGACAAGGCGATGGCGAGAAGGCGAGAGGGTGTGAGGAGCCAGGGGACAGGGGAGGGGGCGGGACCGGGCGACGAGGTGACGAGGGGATCGGACCAGAGGGCACCGGGCCAGAACTAAGACGACGCGGCGACAGGGCGAGAAGGCGAGAGGGTGAAGGGGTGAGTGGGCAGGAAGAGGGAGAGGGCGGGACCGGGCGGGACCGAGCGACGAAGGGACCGGGCCAGAGGATGACGCGGTGATCGGACCTGACAGCGACGAGGGAAGGACGATGGGGCAACGGGGCGAGAAAGCGAGGGGTGAGTGGCCACCGGAAAGAGGGAGAGGGCGGGACCGGGCGGGACCGAGCGACGAGGGGACCGGCCAGAGGACGACGCGGTGACCAGCTTCAGGATAACAAGGGAACCGGACCAAAGGACGACGGGAAGACGGAGCGAGAGGGCGAGAGGGCGAGGGGGTGAGGCCTAGGTGAGGGGCCAAGATATGGCCTTTGGATGCACTCGTCCCGCATGAGTGCGCCTTGATATCGCTCAGGCGCGGCATCGTCACTGTTGAAGAAAGTGGGTCCATGGCTGTATAGCCATCGTAAGCAGTGGTTCGTGGTGTCATTAACAAGAGACGAATTACTTACTCTTCGACGCGGGGAGCGAAGAGGTCCTCAGCCTCTTCATCTTCTGATCTTCTGCACTGATTGAGACCTGATATAATAGGGAGGCCGATAGCAAGAGGGCGACGGGGCGACAAGGCATTGAGAGGGAGAGGGCAGGGGGAGGGCCGACATGGGAGGGGCGAGAGGCAGGGGCGAGGGCAGGGCGACAGGGCGAAGGCGACGGCGACATGGGACCCTCGAAAAGTGCGCGTGTTTGAGACTGGCACAGAGTCGCAGAGTGTACTGTACTGGTGTGAGCTGGAGCCGGTTTGAAACCGTTGAAACGCCCCAGGGAGGGCATCATCACATGACATGCCCATATATAGGAATTTTGGTAACGGCTCAAGCCGGTTTAGATGGCTCAGGAGCCCTGAGCCGTTGGGTGGCTCGGCTTGGCCCAATTTGGGCTCGGCTCGGCTCACAGACCAGCTTGGAACCGGACCGTGGCAGCACTATAGCAAGGTTCGTTGATGAATATGACTCATTTATCAATTCCCGCAGGAATACAGACCGCCCTGTGACCCTGGTCTGTTGGGGTTTCGGGTGACGTCACTCACCCCGAGTACGACGCTGCATTCGGTCACACGTGATGATACGATAAGCACATTCTTTCACGCGTTCGTATCTCTTTTTCCCCCAGTTGATTCTCTACCACATCAACTGAGGTTCCGCTCGGGTTAGATGTCTATATGTGTAACACGGCTGAGCGTGTGGAAAACGATAGATGATGAGATAAGCGCCACTCAAGAGCTCACGCAACAGAACCTGCCCAAATGCTAGGGTTTCTATTGCGAAGCTACGTAGGTGACATTAAAGTTTTATCTACTGTATCTGGGGCCATCATGGGCCCTTTATAAGTACTCTACCTTACCACGAAACATGTGAAATCCCTAAATGCGTCGTCACCGAGATGGACGCGTGCAATGTCCTCGGGCGGCGGGCCGAGCCCCGTTCCCACGGTTATATGTGTGAGACAGGGAACGAGTCCCTGCCTCGCACGGGCGGCATGTGCCCATCGGGCGTGGTTGTGTACAGTGCCCGACGTTACGGTAAGGCAGCTTCGTTGCCGGCTGCCTTACAATATGGTCCTTCGTTGAACCCATGTTGTTTCGCGATGGACATGGAGTCTGGTGGGTGGTGAGGAGATTGGGCTCGATGTGACTTTGGATACTTTGTCATCGGCTCCCTTATGCAATCTACTACGCTGTAAGGAGGCTGCAATGAGGACGCCACCATCAAATGGCATCCTCATTGGCGTATGCTATTCCTATCCGTACCAATCCAATTATCTTCCTAGTGTCAGTTCGTATAAAGATAAACCCCGAAGTTAAGAATGGGAATGCTTTATCTCAGTACCAAACGTGTTCAATAAAGGCTGGACGTGACTTGGATACTTTGTGCTTAGCTCCCGTACTATACCGTTCGTCTATCATCACAATTACAAGCTCTCACCCTGCGCCAACTCTCATCCGGATCATGGTTACCACAAGGAGACCGCGATGAGGGAACCACCATCGAGTGGCACCCTTACTGATGTATACACTCCATCCCCTCTCGGCCTCGACCCACTCTCGACACAACGCCACCGCCCCTGCAAGCAAACGCCGTCGCCCCAAACCCTTTCAGCTAGCATAGTCTATCTTACTGTCACCCTCTTTCTGTCCCTCTTTTCCTTTCCCTTAGCTACCAACTTTGTATATAAAGTAGTCAATATCTACCTACATACAACTTACTACCTAGTCACCACCGAATCAGTATCCCTTTCGTCTGCGTTCCGTCTCGTGTGCTGCGCCGCCGTGCGCTCCCGTTCCCTTCGTTCGCCCGCGTTCGCTGTGCCACCGTGCACAAGTCCGCTCCCCTTCCTTTCGTGCCGCACCGCCGTGCACTCCCCGTTCCGTTCCCGCGTCCCGTCCGCTTCCTCGTCCCCAGCTCTCCCTCTTTCATATCTTATCCTATCTTATCTGTCCACACTTTCCCTTGGGTCGAATTCACCAACTCGCACTTATAATGCATACCTTACATCGCCATATCTGTGTCTATGCATATTCTTTATGAGTATGATGCACGTTCAAATATTTCCGTTCTGGTATATGTAGAGTACAGATCCAATTCTATTACTAGTGTCGATTCGTAAAAAGAGATAAACCCGGACATTGAGAATGGGAGTGCTTCATCTCGGTACCAGGCATGTTCAATGAACCCTGGATATGTATCGTGTTGTCGTGTTGCGTGAAGTTGGCCCATTATAGAACAAGTTGGGACTATCGTGTCTACACGAATTTCATCTAGATCGACTACCACAAGTGCGTGAGCATATATACCCGCGCCGCATCCCTGCCAAACTGCACCAGAAAACATGGTTATGAGCACGTTCCCTTAGATCCCCTTGCTGGCGACTATCAAGAATAGTAGCAGGGACGGCGAGGGTGCTGGTGGTGAAGATGGGGTTTGGATGACGATGCCGGCGTTGAAGCCATGGGCGGAGCAGGGTACGAGTGCGGCGTATCGCCCCGCCGCCCGCCTTCCGATATCTCACGGCGCACGTCGGCCAACAGCGCCCCGTACTCGATGAAGACGAGTTTGTGGTATGGGCTTCAAGAGCTGGCCGAACCCAACGTGCCCGTGAGCGACCGACGGCCGAGCCACAAGGTGGATAAGAACAACGCATGCGCCAGGTCCGGCGTAGGTCCTTGTCCGGGCAGGTTGCGGTGTGATTGGGGTGACGTGGTATCCGGTCCTCGAGCGTACGTGAGCGGGTAGACAACATGGCATTCGCGAACAGCGCGTAGGGCGGTGCAAGGCGATGGACGTGGGCAGGAAAGCATGCAGCGCACTAGCGTATACGGCAATTGTACTTGGCGGCGGTGCGGGTCGAGTGGCATTACTTTCCCGTGCGAGATCAGCGGGGCGAGTGCGAATCGCATAGTAAGATTCAAGGAGGGTTACAGGAATGAAGAGAGGTGCGCACTGTCTCAATCCCCTCATTTACCGAGCGGCATACACCTCCCTCACGAAGACATTCATTGAGGGTGCGAAGGACCTTCTCAGGCAGTTCTATCCGGACCCTGCGCGCCAACAAAGCCGTACCAGGGGAACTCCCCTCGAAGGGGATGAACCCGGCCGTTGCGGAGTTGGAGCGAGGAGACGCAAAGGGCAACTGTCATGCCAGATAACATAGGTCATCAGCATCGTCACATTTCTATCGCGCATGCCCTGCCTGCGCGGGCTCCTGAAGGTCCACCCATGATGATCAGCCACCGTAAGCTCATAGTGCTTGCCGTCGGAGGCAGGCAAAGACAGCAGCGAAGACGATGGTGACTGGGGATGTGACGACGATGTCGAAGGTGGGGCCGTGGGAGGGGCCGTGGGCCGGCGTGGTGCCAGTGTGTCTCGTTGGATGTCTTGCAGTAAAACACGGCGCAGAGGGGGGCCAGCACTAGTCCTTGCGTGAGGTAGACCAGCTCGTGGTGTGGTGTTTGAGATCTGTGTGAAACAGTGGGTAGGGCAGGGCAGCGTAAGATGCATGAGCGTGAGCAGGAGGGCATGCAGCGTACTTGAATGTCGTGTATAGTAGACGAGTTGTCGAGTAACAGCACCTTTTCATGCGCGATCCGCCGCGCGAGCACGAATATCACATAGCCAGATTCAAACGGGGCCACGCAAAAAATGAAGAAAGGGTGCACACCGGCTTGAATCCCTCTTTTGCCCAGCGGCTTTTGCCTTCCCTACACAGACAATGCGAATGCCATGGACATTCTCAGGCGAGATCGTCTGGTCTGAGTACAATATAATATCGCTCTTGCCGAGGTTCGCGGTCTGATTGATGGACAAGACGGGCGTGTTGTACTCACTGATATTACGTAATTGGGGTAACAAAACAAACGATGCCGTCGCCTTCGATAACTTCCTCTCTGGTGACACTGGCATGCCACACTGCTCGACTAATGCCATCTGCCTTCCATTTTTTAGAAGGCGCTGCAACCTTGAATGTGTATTGAGCATTGGATCGAAACTCTGGGAGAGGTATGCACCACTCTGCGTGTTGATCGACGGATGTTGATCGACATTGATATATTGATCCGTCGTGACTGATATATGCATTCGCAGATCGCGACGTAGAACACCTATCCACAAGCTCGATGATGACTCACTTCTCAATATATTTTACCTCTATCGGCTAGCTCGTTTGAACGAGCAGCTACTGTTGAACGAAAACAGTCTCCTAGAAGGTACGGCCTGGGACTACGAACGCTGGTGGTACAAGCTCGCACATGTTTGCCAAAGATGGCGATGCCTCATACTTACATCGGCGCCCTACTTGCGTCTTTGCCTTGTTTGTACGCATGGCATGCCGGTAGCAGACATGCTGGCACATTCACCTCGCCTCCCACTCATGGTTTATTACAATTTCAACGACAAATTTTACGACCATGACATCACCGCAGGGGATGAGGAGGAAATAAATCATGCCCTCGGGTACCGCGATCGAATTCGCCGCGTCACTCTTCAAATGCCAGCTCAGAAATTGCAGAAGTTCTTGATGACTATTGACGATGAATTTCCGATTTTGGAAGACCTGATGCTCGTGCCTCCGTTCAATGCCAATACCAACTTGGTACTTCCCAGAACATTTCAAGCACCACAGCTTCGCCGTCTCGTATCGAGGAATTTCGGCCTGATGGGATTCCCATTGCTTGCCACCGCTACCGGCATCGTCGTGCTCTCACTCACAAAGATCCACCCATCCGCGTACTTCCCACCGAATGATCTCATTCAACATCTTTCACACATGCCTCAACTGCAGATACTCACGATTGGCTTTCATTCCCCTGTTCCCAGCCTTGATGTTGAGAGGCAGCTGTTGCAGACACCGGTCACTACCCATATCACACTTCCTAACCTTCGCTGGTTTACGTTCAAAGGCACCAGTGCTTACCTGGAAGCGCTTCTGCCTCGGATAGCGCCCCCTCTTCTTGAGAGGTTTGAAGTCGTGTTCTTCAGCCAGCTCACATTCTCTTTACCCTTCCTCCTACAGTTCATGCTCACAGCAGAGAACCTCAGAGGTAGCGATGCCAATTTGTACATCACCGACGACCGTATTTCCTTTCATGTGCAATTCAGGGAGCCCCTGAAGAACACACTGCGGGCAGATGTTCTCTCCAGCCACCTTGACTGGCAGGTGTCATCAATCACGCAAATTTTCAATGCCCTCGATGCGGTGTGCTCTGTGGTGGAAAATCTTTACATTCGATATGCAAGACGTTTTCAATCCCCAGAGGTACACAACGAGGTGGATCGTACACAGTGGCGCAGACTCTTTGGGTCGTTCAGTAACGTGAAGACTTTCCATGTAGGCGGCTTCGACAGGGAGGTTTCTGGTTTTCTAAAATTGGACGATGGAGAATCGCCCATGGAGCTGTTTCCCGAACTGAACGAGCTCATTGTCTCAGCAAGGGCTGTTGATAAATATGACTCATTTATTGATTCCCGCAGGAATACAGACCGCCCTGTGACCCTGGTCCTTCTTTGAACACGTGTTGTTTCGCGATAGACATGGAGCCTGGTAGGTGGTGAGGAGATTGGGCTCGATGTGACTTCGGATACTTTGCTACCGGCTCCCCTTTATGCAATCTACTACACTGTTCATCTATCATTACGACTACGAGTCCCCACCTACTACGCCTGCTGTCTCGGTCATAGCCACACCATACGGGGGTTGCAATGAGGACGCCACCATCAAATTGCATCCTCGTTGGCGTCGATGGGGCTTGAACCGACTCCATCATCTTCTCCTAACCCTAACCCCAACTCGAACCCACCAAAACCCCGCCCAGACCCCCCATCGCCACCGGACTACTTCTTCGAAGTACTCTACCCGGAGAACCCCCCTCCCAGCGTCCCGAACAACCCCTACCGGTGCCCGGTACCCGAAGAGGTAAGGGCAAAACACCAGAAGGCAATAGAAGAAACCAGGGATGCCATTAAAGCGGACAGCACGTTCAATATTTCCGTTCTGGTATATGTCGTGTACAGATACAATTCTATTACTAGTGTCGATTCGTAAAACCCGGACATTGAGAATGGTGTAGAAACGCGTGAAGGACCCGACTGAACCGGACGCAGCAATGACCTCGGGCGCGGGAAACTGAGGAAACACACAGAACGAATTATTATTACCAAGGCAAAACTATCTGTATATAAGAGCACCCGAACTAAGGTTCTGTACTAAACTAGATGTATACTACCGTCAATGAGGGAATGAACTATTGTAAGTTCTGTCCGATAAAGTGTATGTACAGTCCAATGTCTCGGGCATCTTTACTTGACCGGAGGTCCGAGGTCCACACGTTCCACTTCGTGCGCTCCAGTTTCAACAAATGGGAATGCTTCATCTCGGTACCAGGTATGTTCAATGAACCCTGGATATGTATCGTGTTGTCGTGTTGCGTGAAGTTGGCAATTATAAAACAAGTCGGGACTATCGTGTGTACACGAATTTCATGTAGACCGACTACCAGAAATGTGTGAGCATATACCCGCACCGTATCCGTAGCCAAACTGCACCAGATAACATGGTCATGAGCACGTTCTCTTAGATCTTCTTGCTGGCGACTATCAAAAATGGTAGCAGGGACCGAGAGGGTGCTACTCGCCGCACGCCTTCACAGCGCGCGTGGGCTGACAGTGGCTCGTTCTCGACGTAGACGAGCTTGTGAAATGGGCCTCAAGAGCTGGGCAAACCCAACGTACCCGTGAGCGACCGACGCCGAGCCACAAGGTGGACAAGAACAACGCATGCGCCAGAGCCGGCGTAGGTCCTCGTCCGGGCAGGTTGCGGTGCGATTGGGGTGACGTGGTATCCGGTCCTCGAGCCGCATGTGGGCGGGTAGACAACGTGCCCTTCGCGAACAGCGCGTAGGGCGGCGCAAGATGCATGAGCGTGGGCAGGATGGCATGCAGCGCACTAGCGTATACGGTGATTGTACTTGGCGGCGGTGCGGGTCGAGTGGGATTACTTTCCCGTGCGAGATCAGCAGCGTGAGGCGAATCGCATATTAAGATTCAAAAGAGGGTCACAGAAATGAAGCGAGGTGCGCACTGTCTCGATCCCCTCATTTACCGAACGGCATACACCTCCCTCACGAAGACATTCATCGAGGGTGCCAAAGGATCTTCTCGGGAAATTCCATCCGGACCCTGCGCGCCAACAATGCCGTACCAGGGGAACGCCCCTCGAAGGGAATGAACCCAAATAGCATCCCGGTCGTTTGAAAATTGGGGCGAGAAGCCAAGGGCAACTCTGGAGGATGATAGTTCCGGAGACGAGCGGCGGTCACAAGAACGCAGTAAACCTCTCGTGAGGAGTGTTCAGGAGGTGATCCACGACGGGATACTGAATGTTCATTCATGGCACGAACGAGGAGACATTGGGGTAGTTTTCGCCATGACCGAACATACAAAAGTGATCTTGGGACACTGAAGCTCATTGCACCCAGGTTCTTAATACGAGCGAGGATCTGGCCACCTAACAGAGGCAGCAGCGCATCAAATTCCGGCAGCACAGAGAAGAGGGCGAGTACGCACCACATCATGGGAAACCCGAACAGACAGAACACTGGCTCCTTCCTAAATCTTTCCGTTTCACACGCTAACTCTGTCCGCCTTGAGGCCAGGAGCAAGAGCACAGGCGTCCTATGCACCACCCAAATTCGCCACCAGCCAGAGCGTCCACGTATGCAGGTAGGCGTAATTGTGAGCACGTCCAGTCGTCCGTGTGAGGCCCGGGTGCAGAGGGAGGGGAGAGAGTACAGTTAAGATGAGCGTCCCCTAGGCGACGAGGGGTAGAGAATATGGTCAAGGGCGGAACTGTTCGTGCTGGTGGTGAGATCTGGTGAGACATCCGTGGAGCAGAAGCTACGAGTAGGTAGCTTATGTAATGTAGCTTGTAGCACCCGCCTCAGTCCAACGATGTCCATGAGTCCAACATGAGGCCAGCCAACTTCTGCCTTTAACGCCGTCATCTTCGACACCTTCCTCGCTGAAGACCCCGGAATGCCGCATTGCTTGTACACCATCTGCCTTCCGTTTGTTATAAGCCACTCCCAACTCGGAGATGCATCAAGGATTGAACGTATTGAACCCCAACGCTGGGCGAGGTATGTTCCTCTTGACGTGTTGATCCGTTGTGACTGATATGTGCAAAACGCAACGTAGAACATCTATCCACAAGCTCGACGATGACTCACTTCTCAATATATTTTACCTCTATCGGCTAGCTCTTTTGGACGAAGAGCAGCTGATGAAGGAAAGGACTAGTACTTTAGTAGGCACGGCCTGGGACTACGAACGCTGGTGGTACAAACTCGCACATGTTTGCCAAAGGTGGCGATACCTCATACTTGGGTCGGCATCCTACCTGCGTCTTTGCCTTGTTTGTACACCTGGCACGCCGCTGGTAGACATGCTAGCACATTCACCTCCCCTCCCGCTCGTGATTTATTACGATTTTCACGGTCACTACATCACCGAAAAAGATAAGGAGGGAATAAATCTCGCACTCAGGCACCATGACCGCGTTCGCCGCATCAACCTTCGGATGCCAGCTCAGAATTTGCAGAGGTTCTTGATGACCATTGACAATGAATTTCCGATTTTGGAAGACCTGATGCTCGCGCTTCCGCCTGATGCCACTACCAACTTTGTACTTCCCCCCAGAACATTTCAAGCACCACAGCTCCGCCGTCTCATATTGATCAATTTCTCCCTGATAGGATTTCCATTACTTACCACCGCTACCGGCACTGTCGCGCTCTCACTCACAGTCATTCACCCTTGTGCTTACTTCCCACCGAATGGTCTCTTTCAGCAGCTTTCACAAATGCCTCAACTGCAGGTGCTCAAGATTGGCTTTCATTATCTTATTCCCAGCTGTGTTGAGAGGCAGCTCTTGCAGACACCGATCACGACCCCTGTCATGCTTCCTAACCTTCGCCAGTTTATATTCAGAGGCAATAGTGATTACCTGGAGGCGCTTCTGCCTCGAATGGTGCTACCTCTTCTCGAGGTGTTCCACGTCATCTTCTTCCACCAGCCGACATTCTCTGTACCATGCCTCCTGCAGTTTATGAACACGACAGAGAATCTCAGACGCAGCCATGCCGACGTCAGCTTCTTCGAGGACTATGTTTGTGTTGGTATGCGTCCCAGCAGGGTGTCCATGAAGCACACCTTCAAGGTGGCTGTTCTCTCCCGCTACCTCGACCAGCAGGTCTCATCCATCACACAAATTTTAAGCACCCTCGATGTAGTGTTCTCTGCAGTGCAACACCTCACACTTCCAATTTGGGAACAAAGTCAATCATCAGAGGTACACGATGAAGTGGATCGTACACAGTGGCGTGGACTCTTTAGATCTTTCAGTAACGTGAAGACACTCCTTGTGGCAGGCGGCTTTGAAAGGGAGCTTTCTCGTTTTCTAAGGTTGGACGATGGACAATCGCCTATGGAGCTATTCCCCGAACTGAACGAGCTCTCCGTCCCACCAAGGGCCGATGTTGGCGATGCATTTGCCTCATTTATCGATGCCCGCAGGAATACACACCGCCCTGTAACCCTGGTCCATCGTAAAATAAATGTTGTTGTTATTCTGCGATAAACGTGGTGGCTGGTGGTGGGTGGCGAGGAGATGATGAGCTGGACGTGCCTTAGATACTTTGGGCCTGGCCCCCATGTACAATCTACTATACTGCTCATCTACTGTATCATTACAACAACGAGCCTCCGCATGCATCAGCTCTCGTCCGTGTCATCGTCACACCAGCAGGACACCGCAATGAGGGAGACTGTTGAGACTGGAGCGTGCAACACAGGACGCGTGGATCTCGGACACCCGGTTCGTTAGATATCCGAGACTTGATCCGAGATGTCAAACTTGTACCAACCTGAGGCCCTAGTATACCCTTTTCCTTCGCTTTCTATCCCTATCACCCGGCTCAGTCTTTCTTCTCTTTCGACCCACTCCACGGCACGCAAGCCAAAGTCAAAATCGGTCAAGTTCAAATATTTCAACGTTTTGTCATACGCGCCGCGGGATAGAAATTCGTTCGTTGGTTATAGACTACTTCGAGTTCCCGTCGTCGCGTCCGGATACGACGCGAGCCTACGTGCGTCTTCCTGTAGTTAGTTTTACTTCTGTAACCTCTCTCCTCTCGTCTGATTCGCGCTCTTGCCATTTCAAAGAGTCGCGTCGATCGTCCTTCGACATCGCTCCACTACAGTAGGTCTCGTTTGGAAGATAATAAATAGTTCGCGCTGTATATGAAAACGGCATTGTCTTCACGGTTCATCATCGAATACGAGTCTCTCTTCCCTCGCACTCTTCTCATTAATATTTGCCTCACTCTCTCTTGCAAACCCTGAACCTCCTCGCCGACAGTAATCGGAGACGCAATCTTTTTCCGTGTCGTCTTGCTCGAAAAACCCTCAACACAACCTCACATAGATGGCACACTCACGTTCACAGGTCCCTTTTCTTCCGTTTTCGTGTTACGTGGTCCCCACTATGGGTGAATGGATTTGGGGACAGAAATGTGTCGTAGCGGCCCCACATACCGGCTGGAACCGAGACTAGTCCGGCACCTCAGGAGGTCGGCGAACAGTCGGCCCGATTAGGAAGAAATGGCGCCGAACACCGGAACGGAGACCACAAAAATAATGCTCGCCAGTTTCTGCTTTTAACAACATCGTCTTCAATATCTTCCCTGCTGGCGACACCAACATGCCACATCTCTTGTCTACCATCCGCCAACCTGAGGGTGCACCAAGCGTTGAATCCCAACGCTGGGGGAGGTATGTTCCTCACTTCGTGTTGATCGGCTGCGACTGATAATGCGGAACGAAACATAGAACATCTATCCATAAGCTCGACGATGACTCACTTCTCAATATATTTTACCTCTGTCGGCTAGCTCTTCTAGACGAAGTGCAGCTGGTGCACGAGAATACAGTCTTTAATGGGACGGCCTGGAACTACGAACGTTGGTGGTACAAGCCTGTGCACGTTTGCCAAAGATGGCGACACCTCATACTTGGGTCGGCATCCTACTTACATCTTTGCCTTGTTTGTACCCCCGGCATGCCGATAGCAGCCATGCTGGCACATTCACCTCACCTCCCGCTCATGATTTATTATGATCACTACACCATCGCAAAAGATAAGGAAATAAATCTTGCACTGGGGTACCACAATCGCATTCGCCGCATCTGCCTTCAGATGCCAGCTCAGAATTTTCAGAAGGTCTTGATGACCATTGGCAATGAATTTCCGATTTTGGAAGACCTGATGCTCGAGCCTCTGTTCAATACCGATATGGCCTTGGTACTTCCCAGAACATTTCAAGCACCACAGCTCCGCCGTCTCATATTGAGGAATTTTGCCCCGATAGGATCTCCGTTATTTACCACCGCTACCGGCATCGTCCTGCTCTCACTCATAAACATTCATCCATCCGCTTACTTCCCACCGAATGACCTGATCCAACACCTTTCACACATGCCTCAATTGCAAATTCTCAATATTGTCTTTCGTTCTCCCAGTCCCAGCCGTGATGTTGAGAGGCAGCTGGTGCTGACACCGATCACGACCCATGTCACGCTTCCTAACCTTCGCCGGTTTAGGTTCAAAGGCACCAGTGCTTACCTGGAAGCGCTTCTTCCTCATATGGTGCTCCCTCTTCTCGAGGAGTTCAATGTCATATTCTTCAACCAGCTCACATTCTCTGTACCATGCCTCCTACAGTTTATGCATACAGCAGAGAACCTTAGAGGTAGCGATGCCACGTTCAACTTCTCCCACGACGTTGTTGGCTTTGGTGTGCATCCCAGTGGGGTGACCATGAAGCGAACCTTCCAGGTGATTGTTCTCTCCGCTCGCCTCCACTGGCAGGTATCATCCATCGCACAAATTGTCAATGCCCTCAGCCTAGTGTCCTCTGGAGTGGAACATCTCACTCTCTCATTTTCTGGACATATCCAATCACCGAGGGTACACAATGAGGCAGATCGTACACCATGGCGCAAGCTCTTCGGGTCATTCAGCAACGTGAAGACTCTCCGTGTGGCACACGGCTTCAACAGGGAGCTCTCTCGTTTTCTAACATTAGACGATGGAGAATCGCCCTTGGAGCTATTACCCGAACTGAACGAGCTCACCGTTGCAGTAAAGGGCGATGTTGGTGACGCATTTACCTCATTCATCGATGCCCGCAGGAACACAGACCGCCCTGTAACCTTGGTTCGTAGTAGAATAAGCCTTGTACCGTGATGGCGTGGAGCCTGGTGGGCGGCATAGGCTGAACGCGATAGGATACTGCATCACTCAATATGTCAGATTGGATGGATGTCCGTGCGGAGATTAGGAGACAGCACACCAGCAGTACTTTCTCCTCCTGGGTTGACGTAGAAAAGTGCTGGCCTTCACAGGCTTCTAGGGGGGAGGAAAATGTTCGAATCTGTTTGAGGTTTAACGCTCGCGAAATACAGGCATACTTGCCCACAAGGAGGGTGTTCAGATCGAATCTATAGAGACGAGGGCGTGAAGTATTTCAGGTATGCCCTTACCATGCTTGGGGTGGGTTTCCGCAGTTCTTGCGCATCTAGGTGCGTAATATTTTTGGACAAAGACGCGCACAACAGTAACGTAGCAATCATGGCTGTTACTACACCACGCCCAATTTTGCTCATACTGTCTTGTTACCAGCACCACTTCCCTCTCACTCCTGCATGCGAACTTCCGAGTCCCCCGCTTCACCGTTGACACCCTCTTTGTCAGTGCAGACCAACTGGTTGTACTGATTGGTTGTAGTGCGAGCGGCAGTCCTTGGCAGCAAGGGTAACGGTAGTGGTGATGATGGCGGCAACGGCGACAGTGCACCGTCAGCTCGGAGCTGCCGTTCCGTTTGACTGGGGCACATCGGCTCCTACAGCGCTTCAAGTTCATTACACCCAGTGACACTCTGACCAACCCCACTGACGCCGTGCTACTTGATCTCCTCGACGATGACTCGCTCCTCAACGTATTCTCTCTCTATCGACAAGCTCTCTCAGAAGATGAGGTGGTTGGATGGGGCGGGTTCTGGAGCCTCGAGTGCTGGCGGTACAAGCTCGCGCACGTCTGCCAAAGATGGCGACGCCTCCTACTTGAGTCAAGATTCCACTGAGGACCTCGAAATCACATTCGTTAACTACTAGCTTCGTTCTGTTTTCTGTACCGTGCTTCCAACAATTTATCAGCACGGCTGAGATTGCCAGGTGTAGCCATGCCATTTTCAGCTGCTCCAACGACACAGTTTCCGCACTGGCATGTCCCGGTGTGTCCGTGGAACGCTTGTTGATGATGGTCGTTTTTGTCTTCTTACGTCCCCTCTCCGATCCCCTCTGTCATGGAGCTCAAACATCTTCTCGACACTTCGACCGTTGTTCCTCGGTTCTCACCCCTTCACAGCTTCACCCAATCACCCCTACTATTTTACCTATTCTACCTTCGCTTTCTATCCCTATCACTCGGCTCAGTCCTCTCTTTCGACCCACGGCAAGCAAGCCAAAGTCAAAATATGTCAAGATCAAAACTTCCAAGAACAGGATTCGATCAAGCCCAAAGGTTCGTTTATCACAGACTACTTCGAATTCCGGTCGTCGCGTTCGGATACGACGCGAGCCTACGTACGTCTTCCTGCAGTTAGATTTACTTCTGTAACTTCTCGTCTGATCCGCGCTCTTGCCATTTCAAAGAGTCGCGTCGATCGTCCTTCGGCATCGCTCCACTACAGTAGGTCTCGTTTGGGAGATAATGAATAGGTCGCGCTGTATATAAAGACGGCATCGTCTTCACGGTTCATCATCGAATACGAGTCTCTCTTCCCTCGCACTCTTCTCATTAATATTCGTCTCACTCTCTTGCAAACCCTGAACCTCCTCGCCGACAGTAATCGGAGACGCAGTCTTTTTCCGTGTCGTCTTGCTCGAACAGCCCTCAACACAACCTCACAAAGATGGCACGCTCACGTTCACAGGTCTCTTATCTTTTCCTCCGTTTTCTTCAACCCCTCGCCTGGAGTTCCCCAGTTGTAACATTAACCACACCCGATACGAACTAACATTTGAGAGTGAGACCGTTGAAACTGTTCCGAACCCATCACTACAAAGAGCAGTGTACCATTCGGCACTTCTCGGTAACGCATGATGCATGATGTGTGATCGACGATATGAACGAATGAAATAGGGAAAGTTGAAAACTCGGCTCCGTTGGTCCCGAGGGTTTTTCGGTTGCTTATCTCTATAATTGATTTCAAAATTTACCGTACGCTTCGTGGTTGCCACTCGTCGCTCCCATGCCACTGGCAACGGGGCTAGCTCAGGGCCCGCTGTCTCCCGGCCGGGCATTCCCTGCGAGAAATAAAGGCGGATGGGATGGTGGATCACGTTTTGTTTGCACTCACTTGCGGGACTAGTACTGCGGCCAGAGCGAAGGGAGACCGGCAGACCCTCGGCCCGTTCAGGCAGAAAAATGACAGCGACGGCCGGGCAGAGTTCACCGTCGCCGTCGCCGACGCCGGTCGACGGTCACCGTCCAGGCTGCTTCGCCTTCGCCCTGGCAATGTCTCGTCTCCGCCCTTCGCCAACATCGCCGCTCCCGCCCTCGACACGCCCTCTGCGCGTCGTCGCCGCAGGGACCCTCTTCTTAACCCATACCCTCTCCCTGCCCACGCACCCGAGCCCCGCGCAGACTGTACGCGCGCACGAATATGCGCGCAGTCGAGGCGGCAGCGCGCCGGCGGTGCTCGCTGTCCTCTCCCAGCTGCACGCGGAAAAATGCTGGCTCGTGGCGAGCTTGGGGGGTGCGCAGGAAGCTCGTGCGCTTGCGCGCGAGCTCGAGGCTGAGGGAGTCAGCACGCGGTACTGCAAGGTCTGGGAAGGCGCGGGTGTTCCGGCTGCTTGGGTGCTTCATGCTGGTGAGTCCGTCCACACGCTTGTTGCCCCTCGAATTTCCATCGCCTCTCCGTATGAGGAGGCGAGAATTTTGATGAGCTGTCGCCACGTGGTGGTTCGTTCACGAGGGTGCCCGCGTTTGAGATCCACATGCCCTTTCGGTTTTTCTTGTGATTCGTTCCACGTGCTTTGATGGCAGAGAAGCTGATTCCTACGTGTTTCTCTTCAGGCGACACGAATGGCCAGTCAGTGATCAACCATAACCCACTACCGGACATTCCTCACGAGGAGTTTGTCTCCCTTTTGGGGCCTTTACTCGCCCCCGAGCACTATCCCTCTCCGGACTTGCCCCTAGCCTCTCCTCCCATTTCCCCGCCTCCACCGCCAACAATCGGTGCACCATTTGACTGGATTCATTTTGAAGGGCGGTCCGTCAAGACGACATTAAGCAACTTGCAAGGTCTCGACGGTCTAGCGCGGGAGCGACGGTGGCGTTCTCAATGTGTGCTTAGCGTCGACGTCGGCCGTCGTGCAAAACAGGGAATCGAGGCGGTGCGTTACTTTCTTCGTCGTACGGCCAGCCACCGTTCGAATTTGACGATTGTGATTCGGGCCTGTGCAGTTAATCCCCCATGCGGACGTAGTGTTCCTCAACCGACACTACGCGCAAACGCAATCCCCCGCATATGCCAGCGCGCCGCGCGCCTTCCTACTTGCCCTCACGCGTCTCGCGCCGCCCCACGCGCTGCTCGTCGCCTACTGGGGCGCCGACGGCGCAGCGGTGCTCTCGGTCCCGACGCGCGAGTATTTCCAGTCCTCCGGGTGGACGGCCCCACCACCGCCCGTCGCTGCGACATCCTCGTCGTCCGCGCCCACCTACAACGGTACCCCATCCGCCGCGCGGCACCACCACCCGCGCAACGGCACGGAGGAAGCGCAGAGCGTGCGCACGGGGAGCGGCTTCTGGGCGGCGGGGCACGACAGCAGCCACGGGAGCAGCGCGTTTTCCGCGACGCAGGTGCGACAGCTGTACTCGCACGTGGCGTCCCGCGCCGCAGAGCCACACGCGGACGACTCGGGCGACGACTCGGACGGCACGGAGATCGCGGCGGGCTCGAGCAACGACGGCTCGCGCGTTGTGCACGGGCCAGGGTCTGGGCAGGCACGGGGACAGCAGGGCGGGGGGCAGCAGCAGCAACAACAACAACAGCAACAGCAGCAGCAGCAACAGCAGAACCAGGCCCAGAACCAGTCGCAGCGCGCGGAGGACGTAGGGGCGCAGGACGCCTTCATCGCAGGCATGATCTATGCGCTGAGCCGGCGGCTGCTGCCTGGTGCACCGTACGCGCCTGGTCTGTCGGGCTCTGCAGAGGCGCAGCGCAGCGAGGGTGGCCGGTGGAAGCTGGATGAGTGCCTGAGGTGCGTGGTGCGGGCTGGCTGCTGGCCCCCCTTCGATGGCCGATGTGTCGGGCGAGTTTGCTGACGAACTGATGCCCCTGCACGCACACGCGCGGTGATGTGCTTCTAGGTTCGCGACGGAGCTCGCTGGGCGCAAGGCGCGTCGGCGGACGTGGGACGGCTTGGGGGAAGAGGTGGCTCGAGCCGGGTGGTTTGATGGGTAGGTTGAGCGAGGTGCAGCATGCGGAAGCAGCAGCATGCGACGTGTGGGAGGTGGCGTGAAAAGAAGGGTCTGCATGCGTGTGCGCGCGCACGCATGTGCAGACGGATGGACGAGGACCACCCCAGTTGCATGCGAAAAAAAGGTTATGTGGGTCTCCCCATACGCATGGATCGGATCACGACAAAACAAACAAATGACATGACGACAGACGAAACGCGATGTTCGCCTTCCTTTTTTTTTTTTTTTTCCTTGGCCCTGTTCCGTACATACCACGCACACACACATCCATACGTAGCTACACATCATATCTTTTTTTTTCTCTGTCTTGTTCTGATTCTGATACCCGCTTGGTGACATCTTCCATAGTTGCATGCAGACATACATAACACATTATCAATGCTTCTCCTTGGATGGCTCGAAACCAGTTGCCCGAACAGTGTGCTGCTCGTCAGGAGACCGGACAAGCCCACGATTCTTAATACCTGTATCGATTCGAGCAGAGACCCTTCAAAGCATAGCAGCAGTAGGACGTCCGATCGCTCGAATTTTACGGAAACCCCCATTACACTCCGCGCGCGCTTAGGTAGGAGTGGGAAGAAGAAGCAATGCGCAGTGATTCAAGTTTTTTTTACCCATGAGGCGGAACGCGACAGAAAGGACGAGAGACGCCCGGGGTACAGTACAGTACGGTGCGCGCTGCAGCGCGCTAGATCACAGCAGTGCTAGTACTGATGGAGGTATTAGGGGTTGTTTCGTTCTGGGGCTCGTGGTGGGAGCTGGGGTTGTGACTTGCGAGGGGCAGCCTAACCTACTTGTAACTCTAATTTGAGTTCCAAGTGGGAGCGCCCTCTCTCTGTTCTGTGTGGGGTGCGGGGCGGCGGTCTCGGTGCCGCCTTGGGTGCCGCGCTATACCAAATGCGAGCACGGTCCCTCACACACACTACCGTACCGGCTTGGCTATTTTGGATTTGGATTTGTTAGAGCTGACTGTCGACGGCGGCCTGCGATGACGTCTTTTGTCTTCAAGTTGCAACTGGCACAAGTGTGATTGTGATTGTGATTCCGCCAGTTGACAGCCCTTTTCTCTTTTCACTCTTGTGTAAAGAACGAGTTACCGTCCCATTTCCATTCTCTTTGTTGCCGTGCGCGCTACGGTAGTTATCCCTCTTCGGGGCGTGGCGTGAACAGTTTGGGACAGTTTGGCAGGTGGGCAGCAACTGGGCGCGTCCGAGTCCGAGTCACGGTGCGAGGGATGGCGAAAGCGGTCGACCCGGGCCGACGCTGGACTCGGACGCCAGGTCAGCGCGAACTGTCGGAGTCCGATAGATCTAGACCTTGGTGCGCGAACGTAGGTTTCGCAACTCGAGGTACCCGACCTCCTGCAGAAGTGTGCTGTCGGTGGGTGTCATATCATGGTTCGTGGCGTAGCGAAGCAAGTCGTAAGTTCGTTGCAGTTGCAGCTGCGGGGTTGCGACTCGCTGTTTGTCTGATCGGCCCCTGGTCGTGTGGGTTCAAGTTGTCGTTGCGCTCGTGATCAAGCGCCCACGCCGGACTGGTGTACTGCCGCACCCAAACGACTTCCGGACGATCCTCTGTGCGCTCTGCCCCTGCATTGTAGCGCCGGAGGCCTGCCAGAGCGCCAGAGCTTACTGGACCCGGACCTAGTAGTCGTCTCCGGGGGGACAAAGGCCCCTTGAAGGTCCCATCAGATGGGGATGGGGAGGAGGGATATGCAACAGACCTTGGTCGCGCCAGCAGCAGTACCGATATGTCACTGGCCCGGGCACGCGACTAGCGGGGCTCGGCGGAAGACAGCACTACGATAAAAAGAAAGATACTGTCTTTTCTTCTTCCCCCCACAGAAAGAGCCAGACTCGGGGAGTCGGGGCGCAGGGA
Source organism: Russula brevipes (assembly GCA_022496215.1). Classification (NCBI taxonomy): domain Eukaryota; kingdom Fungi; phylum Basidiomycota; class Agaricomycetes; order Russulales; family Russulaceae; genus Russula; species Russula brevipes. Next base: position 8,283 of record WTXF01000124.1, on the reverse strand, counting down.
ACTGAAGGACGCGGGCCATTGCGAGAACGCCATGGTACCCTTACTCTTACACAGTTGGTACCTGATGATGCATGATGATGCGCAACACTGGCAAACGACCAACACAACCCACTGCCATCGCCGGCAGTTGTACTGTAAATCTAGGGCGATCACCATCCACGGCGGGCCGAACCTCGGCCGTGCTCTCCTCCGACTCGGGGTCGAGGGGCTTTATGGCGATAAGTATGCGAGATGATACTGCATGATACGCGCTATTACATAAGTTACAGCCGTCGTACGTTAACAAAATTCAGATCTCCTCGATCAAGGTGGGAAGGGAAGGGGAAAGGTTCGCGTGTACGTAAGTAACCTTATCCCGGGCCAGAGTCACCAGGCGATTGACCATTCGACCATCACTCATACTCATCACTAGTACTGTACTACGGACCGAGATCGGGTACTCTTCACTTAACCTACTTGTGATGTTCTTTTGTTTGTATGCTTTTCTTGTGACGGCCGCGGGCTCGATCGGACAAAACCGGCCATCGTTGCTCTTGCGCCTTGCTCTTGCGAGTCGACTGCTCTTGCCGGTTGATCGGCTTGACATGGGGCCTGATGACGGTTGATGTGGTGGGGGGGTGAGAAACGTCGATATGACAGCAACAATCTTATCTTTTTCCCTCTTTGTACTTGATCACAAGCAGAATATGTCCCCATGGCGCGACGCATACAAACAGCATCGGCCAATCCCACCCGAGGGGCCGCGGTGGCCGGGGTCCACATCCGAAGGGGGAGCGAAGCATCGCTCGACACTCGGACAGATCCCACGGGCGAATGGAAACCTCGGCACCCGAACCTCTACTATAGCATTTACGCTGCTCCTCCCAAGTTTGCGCCGCATGCACATGGTTCCACCACGTCGTTCGAATCGAAGCCGAGGTGAGAGGGTGACGGAGAATGTGAAAGTTAATATTGCATTAATTTACCATACAGCATCATGACTACGGCGCGCCCGCGCTCCCGCGGCCTCGCTCCCTTCTCATCATTCTTCATTCCTCCAAACCCGACAACACGGCCTCTGTGATAGCGGGCGCAAATTAGGGGGGGGGCGGAATAGCGAAATAGCCCAGACAACATTCTTTTTTTATTTGTTGCTTTACCAAGTTGATGGACCGAACGTTCCGCCGTCTGGAATCGTCTTGTATGGGACACCCTCGTAGTCGGCCGTGTTCATGTAGACGGTGTTGCCCCACCATTTCTGTATGGTATTCAGGCCGATCGTGCCATTCTTCGGGTATTGCAAAGCGAAAAAGATGAAGATGATACCAATTGCATAACCCGCATCCAAACCAGCTGACAGCACATCTACCCAAGCCAACCGCGCGTCAGGAACTCGCAGGTTCATCGAATGGGAAGGTTAAACTCACAGTTGTATTTGGCCCACCAGCCAAAGTGGCGTCGGCGGATGATGTAGTTGAAGACAAAGCACACCAGCACCCAGGGCACGTAATTGAGCGGCGTCGCAGGAGGCATGTTGCCCGTACCGGTTAAGATGAGCGGGAAGTTGAGGTACTTGAGGAAAGTAACCTTGAACTTCTTGTGCACAATCCACTGTAACAGTGGTGCGACGGCGCCGACAAGGAAGAAGAAGACTAGGCCATAATAAAGCTGACCGTGCGAGAATAGACGCTGCGGTCCAATGACACCCCACTACGATGACGGTATTAAGAAGGGGAACAAAATATCGGCATGAACGATGACTACGGCAATTGATGCTGTGGCGAACACGGTGGTCGAAGGGCAAATGAAGCCGTCTTTCTGATCAGGGGTGCAAATGTCCGGGATGCTGGAGAACATCCATGCCTGCACGCCAAGCTGCACAGTGCCAGCAATGACAGTCGCGACAAGCTGACACCAGAACATAGGGCGATGTGGGATCTTCATGTAGTGGCCGAGCTTGAAGTCGCTAGTGAATTGAAGTGCTTGGACCATGGTAATATAACCCCACGTCTTGAACAGCATCATCGCAATCGGGCGGCCAGGGAGGGCATATCCAATGATCAACTCTGTGATGACGTTAAGCCCAACTTGCTGGTTCGTGATCGCCTGGATCACTCCGATGGGGATTGTATACACGAACGCTGAACGCATGGAATGTCGATACCATATACACGAGAAAATAAATGAACGCACCTATGATGAGGGAGAGCACGAAAGCCCACACAGGGAACTGCGTGTTCCACACCTCGATAGCAATGACGCCGAACACAAACATTGATACTACGAAAAAATTAGACATTCGCACGTTTGGCGTTAAGAAACGGCGCACGAACCAAATAGCGATAGATACCACCAATCCGGGACCTCCTTGTACACAGACATGAGGCGAGCGTGGATGTCAGGTTGTTCGGAGAGTGAGCGACGAGCCTGACTCCATATCTGTTTCCGGTAGTAGAGGAAAGTGTGGCTGAGGGTTGCGGTGATTGATGCAAATGAGAGTCCATAAGCCATAGCAAAGGTTATAGAGAGGAAGAGAGGACTGTAAGCCTTGTAGGCCTCGTGGTTGAAGGTGAGGTCGTCGTTGAGGACCTTGGTGACGTTGTATGCGACTCCCGTGTTATCGAAAGAGTGCGAAGAGACCAAAGGAAGGTAAGCGCTATACCAGACGTTCGAGTACTGCGAACGGGCATTCAGAGGGGGGACACACGAACGAAACAAGGAGACCTCACGTAGAGAATGGGGACGAGGAACCAGTAGAAAAATACGACGGTGATACCAATGTTGGCGGCGGCCCACCAAGGAACGGGAAGAGGGGAGCCGTTGTAGGAGATCTGACTCCAATCGAAGGTGAGGATACCCATGGCCATGCCGTGGGTGACACCAAACATCTGGTTGACCTTCGCGTTTTGGGGGGCTATCCAGCAGACCCATGAGAAGGACGAGAGAGCGGTGAAGAGATATGAGGGTAAGAAGTCTAGGACAACAACAACGGATTAGAATGAAAAGCAAGTTTCCAAAGGCTCGAAAGCTGACTGTAGATGAAGTAGCCGACAAAAACGTAGATGAAGAAGCGCTCGCGGGAAATGCCACCGTGGACGTGAGTTCCCGAGGTCTCCTGGGAGTGCAACGTGTTGAAGAGCGCGGCGGTGACGAGGTTGGAGGGCCAGATCATCGACGGCGGTGACACGAGGAAGCGTTTGCAAATCCCACCGATCGAGAAGCCAAGCAACTGGGTTGACATAACAAGCAGCCACTGGTCTGTTTTGGGGCAAAAAAATACGGTCAAAAAAATAAAAGGCGACCAAAAATATATATCAAACTGACACCCAAAGGGGGGATTCTGGTTATAGAAGACCTTTTGGACGGCAACAATGTCGGTCTAAAGGAGGTGTCAGCACAAAATTTCGCTTACAGAATCTCCCAGGTTCGACGGCACTCACGGCGTATGCAGACGTAGCACCAATACCAGCCATAATCGTGATGATGACGTGCTCTTTAATGGTGAACGGCCCCGGGTTAAGCGGCATTCCAAAAATAGAAACATTTGGCAGGTAACGAGCCAAGGCTTTGCAAAGAGGGAAGGTTAACAGCTGGGGGACGATCTTTTCGAGGAGGATTCGATTCAGTGCGGGGACAGAACCGAGCCGAACGCGGCAGAAAACGCACTGCACCGATGGTGACCGAGGGATATCTGAAGAAGAAGAACTGATTGATGCCCGGAATGAATACGGACCACATCAGGCCGACGACCCAAGCACGGAGAGTGGATGCAGGCATATCCGGATCGTCCGTGTTGGAAACCGCGGACCGAACTTCGGGGTATGGAGACTCATCCTCGACCTCCGCGGCCATAGGGTCGAAATTGGGATCATCGAAGTTGTCGATAGTAATGTCCTGCGCGTGCACGATGGTGTCAGTTGCAACCGCACACACGAGGGAAACAGAAAATAGAGAAAGATCCACTACTGACATCGACGTCACCCCAGGACTGGGCATGCTTCTCGAGTTGGAGAGACTTGTCCTCTTCGGGGAAGGACATGGTTGACTAGGTGAGAATCACGACAAGAAACGAGCACAACTCGTAGCGCCGATTGGAAATCCGAGAGGAATGTGAGGGGAAAAGGAGCGGAAGGGCAGGGGAGAAGGACGACGGGTCTGGTTACGGGGCTTATATGCAAATGCAAGGGAAACAGAAGCCATCTATGCGGTTTAGTCGCAGGCGAGAGCAGTTGGCACGGCCGACCAGCTGGGAAACGGGTCTGATCTCCTGGCATGGATCTGGGTGATAAGCATTGCAAAAAAATGCGCAGGAGCCGGTTGCCGGAAGATGCACGCACCGTCGATGGCTCGCATCCCACTCCCAGGCTCCCCTCTTCATTGGTAACCACGGCTGCTGCTGCCCTCCTCTAATATGCTGTGTCCGCTCCTCCCCATCATTATCATCAGCTCGTCTCTACGTTCCACGTGCCTCGCAATCGCCTACACGAGATTGAGACTCAGTCCGATAGACGCTAGATGGGCAAATATCATGCTAATAACATGCGCTTTGCATCTCCTCGCCTCGCGTATCGATGACCTTGTTTCCGAAACGCGGGGAGAAGGCCATACGGCCATGAATGGTGTGGGCATGGCCTCGCCGGCCGGAGTCTCGACTCGAGATATGAGAAAGGAAAAAGGGAGATTCGTGTCGGGTGTTCGTACGAGGCGACGGGGTGGAAGAAGCAACCCACGCATATGGATCAACGCAAATGGGATCGCCTCGCGATTGCGTTTCGGCGCCTCTGCGCCACCGCACTTTTTTCTTTTTCGCACGCTCTGTCCGAGAGCTCCGACGACGAACAACGGGACGACGCGCGACGGACGCTTCTCCTGCCTGCCAAACTCGGGTTACAAGCGGTATCAGCCATCACCAGCTCCCACTCCATTGCGATTCCCGAGTATCCACGCACGTCAGTCCCGGCAAGTTCCAAGCGAGCGCTGACGCGACCGTCCCTACTTTCTGATGACGAGACACGAATCATTCGTACGGGTGCGCTTACGGAATAGAAGGGGAAGAGGCCGACCGTGACGCTCCCCCTCGTGTGCGAGGTCGCGAACGAGACGACGATGCTCCCTCGAGCCCACGCGATAAGCCAAAGTAAGCAGCGCTGGTGTTCCCCCCCATGGCCACGTGGGAGGTCGCATAATCAGCCCCTCCTTTGTTCTCGCTACGCGGCTCTTGTCCTTGTCCCGACAGGCTCCGTATGCCTCGAAATTGCGCTGTGCACATCGCAATAACGCAAGCGTTGAGCAAAATCACGCTCCAGACCCAAACTAACCGAGGCCAACGATGGCGCCGCGCGTCTAGGTCTCAATTCCGGGGATCACCTCTTCGGCAATCGCGTTCACCGGCGAGTGCCTGCCCTTGATGCGTGGGCCACTTTCTCCCTCCCTTATCTTCGTCTGAAATAAGCGCCGACAAATTGATCTCGACCCAGTCTGATGCGTTCCGACTAGGAGTACGCTCCGGACAGTGATAATGATCATGGCTTTGCCTGACCTTCCTTCTTGCATTCAACGGCCGCCAGACGAAGCGAAGCAGATGACCCAGTCATGGGTGGTGATCGGTTCAACGTCCTCGGTCTGGAACAAGCATCCAGCGGATCCTGTGCCCATTGGGGGTCCACAAAAATCGCATACTCACCATTTCTTTTACTCCGGAGGGAGAGAAACCTTCCCCCCCCCGCCATCAAAACCTTGTGCCCCGAGATGCGGGTGGCGATGCATCACCGAAGAACCGGTTCACAACTCATCCTATTGGATGCATCTCCCCATAGTCTCGGCTGGCTCAATAGCCGTCCGAGGGTTCACGCATTCCGAGGTTTTTCGGCAAGTGATAACGCGCCGCGAAACGCCACGGGCGATGGCGCGATCGTTACAGGTCGCATTTGTGCACTGAAGAGCATTGCCCGCTTCCTCGCCCATTAGGCCATAAAGCAAGCGAAATGAGAACCACGCGCTATCATCATTATCGCGGCAATATTATGTCCTGTACGCGGGCGTGGGCATGAGATGCTCGTCTCATATCAGTGTGTGCTTCGTGAGACGTTATCGCGTCCCTCTGGACTTCAAGATACACCGCCCTCCGTCTTACCTATACTGTCGTCCCACGAACCCATTTACGTCCACGTATCTTATTCTGGGGTATGGCAGGATAAGGTATTATTACGCGGTGAGAGAGAGGTTCTCCTCTCCTCATAGATGCAGCAAATATGTGTCGAAGCTTTCACCGAGCGGTGGCTATCGCCTCGGGTTGGGCAGTGTGTGAGATTGGTATTGGCAGTCTGCATGGCGGTGTTATGCCCATCAGATGGTCTGATAAATAGGCTGGCCTGATTTGGATTCTTATGTAGCGTTCCGTGTGGAAAAGGCGCCACGTAAGGCGACGTACTGCAATTTGTAGGACGCAGGTTTGTCATGGCAGCCATGATATTAAGCCGATCCAGCACAGACCTCTCCGTGTCCAGGAGAGTAATGATACCCCTCCTGTATTACCCGTGCAGAAGGAAAAGGGATGCACTATAGAATTCAACTGCATCTGGGAGGAGAAACAATTAGAAGGGCGTAAGCTTATATGTTTCCATAGGGGTAGGGGGTCTCTTCCATGTGGCACAGCCCTACGTGAGAGAGCAAACCGGGAGTCGCGGTCATCAAAGGGGGTGCTAGCACAAAGAGGGTGGGAATCCTTGCGTTGAAATATATAGAATAGTTCGCAGCATGGAGTGGAGCGCATACGTGCGTGTATATGCCCTCAAAGGTCTTCCTTGTGGGCTGTGGGAAAGGCTGTCGAGGAATTGTACTCGGAGGAGGTTGCCTTGCATGTGCGGCGTAGAATGGAAGACGGGCCGACAAGCATTCTAGGAACCTCGTGAATCTGTCTGGCGTGCATTCTTCGCTATCGTCGCTCACGCTCAAGACTGCCACAAGAATGGAGACGATAAAAACGGAAAACGGACACCCCCGCAACTGCAGCGCACCCTCTTCTTCATCCTGTTCATTCAGAGAGTGAGCTCACAGCAACCCGGGCGCTGTGTGCGTGCATGTGTGGGGAACAAGGCGAAACAAACACCGAGTTCGATGGTTGTCTTCGGTTTGACCACAGCTAAGCAGTCTGCTTCAGTTGGTCTGATGCAGCACGCCTAGAATTGGGGTCGTATTTTAGACGGCTATCAGGGATAGGAGCGAGACAGTGACAGTTAGGGATCAACGTCGATCAACGTTGATCAACTTTGGCGGTTCCCCATATACGTGGATGCGCGCAAGGGATACTGTAACTCTTGAACAAATTCCGGGCCGAATCCGGGCCGCACTGATGAGTCTCTTTTCCAACAGGTGCTGCATACTCAGCTCCGCGGAGCAGCCATACCTATATTCCAAGCCTTCTAGAGCCTAGAGCCACACCACGTAAACGAAGAAGTCCGCGTGAATCCAGCGCCAGCTTCGATTTCCTGAGAAGTCCCCGCGGGAAGATCCAAATGAGATGCGAAGAAGTAGGGCAGTCATCTCAGTAGCGCGCGCGCGGAGTCACTTGAGTCATCTGCTTTCGGTAAAACAAGGGATGGAGCGGCGAGAAAACCGAGCACCGAGTAAACCCACCGACACGGTGGAGAGATTTGGCAGCCATGATGTTATGATGTGTCGTACGGGTGGTGCAGAACCGCGGCGCGTACATGCGCACACGCACATGACCCAATGCTTCAGACATCTGGAAAGTATCGGTTGCATCGAAGCCTAGCTCACGGCGAATCGCGCACCGCACACAGACAGGTGAGGCTTCCATCCAAGATAAACGGCGGCAGTAGCACTTGCGCAGGTCATAATAGCTACTACCCGGGCAGCCCCGGACACATATTTCTCACCAGACGGTGGCAGATACCAGTAAGCGGTAAGACCAGAGGCATCTGTGGCAGACAGCGGTAGCGACGAGAGAAATTAGCGAGAACCGTGACGGTCACGTACGTCGCGAAAATAGAATCCTGCGCTATCGGAGGGAAGTAGACATAGGAGGTAGTCGACCCCGTGGCCATTGAAAATGATGACGGCAGGGCGATATGTTCATTTACCTGTGAAATGATTGTATGTACTTGACTTTTCGGGGCTTTCATTGTCTGCTACAGCATCCGATATCCGAAATTTGGACATATCAAATCGGCAGGGTGCGCTGGCATCAATATTGTCACGTTGCCTCGGACGATGTTGACTCCGGCAACCGACCTTGATCCTGAATATTACCTTCTTGAAGCCAACCGTCGAAGTCGAAGAAAT